>CM076578.1:1432618100-1432955746 GCA_034641835.2 Pinus albicaulis | reverse complement strand
CCTTGGAGCAGAACGTTATGGATGAAGTGTGCGCAGCAGAGATATGGTGGATCCATAACCCATAGGTCCCAGGATCACTTCATATTTGTTGCACAAGGAGGAGGTAATGGTGATAGAGACATCTATGGCATATTCTTCTTGACTTGGGTTTCCAATCATAAGGAGGATTATCTTCTTGCAGCACATGCTTCATTCTTCTTCATAGCATGCCAAAACACTATGGAGGACTCATTTGTGGATCCATGTACCATCTTACTTCCAGCATATGGCGAGGGTTTTGTCTATACATTCATTGATTTGCACACTCTTGCCATTCCTATGCAATGCATTGCTCCACAAGAGGGCAAGCTTGTCACATTGCTCCCTGAGTTGTATTGGGCCAATCTACATGATGGAGGCAGCCATCTCTTTTGTGGCCTTGGGCAAATGTTTTATCATCACATGTATGTTCATTTGCAGCACTATATCATGTATCATATGAAGGCATGCATGGGTAACATAAACATTTTGCCTTGTACTCTTATCAAGCAGCAACTTGTAAAACTGCGTTGTACTTGTTGGGGAAGCTGTTGGTACCTCTTTCCATCACATGTAACCTTCAGCGTTTCCTTCATTTTGCTGTTGATCATGTCTTCATTTGCTGATATATGTCAGATTTGTATGGGAGGCTTGATTATGAGGGAGACACGTGAGCTGGATGTGTCCGTGAGTGGGGAAAATTCTCACAATTTCTGCACTACGTGTTCTAATGGGAGCATGGGAAGAGGCATGGCCACCACTACTATGTATGCGTTCTCTTTTGATGTGGGCCATGAGATTGATATTCATCCATTCTACAACCATGGACAAGTGTTTGGACCTATGTTGTTGTCATATTTAGCCATTTGCTATCCATTAGTAGATGTGTTGGATCTTGTACATCGCTTGCCATGTGATTCTCTGAGGTTGCAGTGGATGAGACTGCACTATGGTTTGATTTGGGCCAGCTTGTTCTTCATCGATGGAGGAACCTTCTATGGTGCATTGTTTTTCACTTTGCCATTGGAGGGCAATGATCAGCATAGACTCTACACTTGTCATAAGTGGAGAGAAGGACAGCATGAGGTAAGCTATGATGCTTGCCAAGTTCATATTTTCAGCCCCACCTTCATTTCCGGGGCTTGAGGTGGAGATTTTTGGGAGTTGCCTTGTTGGGCGGTGGCTCATTTGGTCTGGATGATTGCTTGGAGATGGAGGCTCCACAGGAGGGAGATATTACTCATTATATTTTCGACTCCATGCCTTGATGGGAGAGAGATGATGAGCTGGTGCACAGTCGATGGGACAACTTACACAGCCATAGATGCAGAGCAGCAGCGGTCATGGGCTTCAGTCATAGCTAGAGGCAGTGAGCAGTCCGAGCCATGGGGCTTGTACGATTATTGGCCATGATGGCGATGGGATCCGGGGGGATTATTGGTTGACTGGTACTGTGAGAGGCCAGTTTGGGATCCTGGCATTGAGATATCCCTTCGTATCAGGGTGATGCAGGAGACAGAGAGGTTTCAGTGGGACCCAGGCACATTTTGCAGTATCGGTGGGGAGCATCAGCTAGAGAGTAGGCTTGTTCAAGCGTTGCTTGAGGACAAGCAATTTTTGCCGGATGAGGATGCCACTTGGGAGGATGAGAGGATCTTACAGCATCCATCACTTCAGTTGCTTGAGGACAAGCAACGTTTTGCCGGGGGAGACTGTAATATTCCCAATTAGCCTTGCTAATTGGGAATATTTCATTTTTGCTTTATTTTGCCGCTTTAGCTAGACATAATAAATAAAGTGAGAAATAAGAGGGGTCACCTCACTTTAGTCACCTCCCTTTATAATAAAGTGTTCTTTTCCTAGTAGATTGACGTTGTAACTTAAGAGAGGGGCCTTGGGGGTCCACATGAGTATGATGGGGGAGGCATCAGGCTGACCCAAAGTAAACTGCGCAGGTCAAAGGAGAGTTAAGTTTTGGAGGGAGTTTGGTGTTATAAAAGGAGAGGCTCTCACCTCATTTGATCATTCATGATTTGATATTCTTATTGATAGCTGGACTCTTGTCTGCTTCAGCACGCCGGTTGTTTAGTCGGTCTGCAGCACTGTTTAGTGCACGAGTGTCTTCGGTCGGAGATCTCACCCTTAGCCTCGGGGGACTTCGAGTGCCTGCCCTGGTAAGGTTTTTCTGGTTTCACCCTTAGCTTCGGGGGACTTCGAGTGCCCGCCCTAGTGAGGTTTGTTCTGAGAGAGTTAAGTTTTGGAGGGAGTTTGGCATTATAAAAGGAGAGGCTCTCACCTCATTTGATCATTCATGATTTGATATTCTTATTGATAGCTAGACTTTGTCTGCTTCAGCACGCCGGTTGTTTAGTCGGTCTGCAGCACTGTTTAGTGCACGAGTGTTTCCGGTCGGAGATCTCACCCTTAGCCTCGGGGGACTTCGAGTGCCTGCCCTGGTAAGGTTTTTCTGGTTTCACCCTTAGCTTCGGGGGACTTCGAGTGCCCGCCCTAGTGAGGTTTGTTCCGAGTACACTTTTCAGTTCCAGCAGTGAAGCAGCAGCAATTTCTGAAGTATATCTGAGGAGGAGGAAGCCCTCTTGTGGCTGCGCAGAGGAAGAGGAGGAAGGACGCTGATTCTTGAAGGAGAAGGACGCTGTCTCATCTGGAAGGAGGGCGCTGTGCCTATCAGGAGGGGAGGACGCAGTTCCAGTCTGGCAGAGAAAACGCTGTTTGGGAGGCAGAAGGACGCTGTCTAGTCCTAGAGTGAGGACGCTGTCCATTTCTGGAGGTAAGGGTTGCAGATCTGAAGGTTTATTGCTAGATCCAGTTGTGGGAAGGATAGATCTTGCAGATCTAGTCTTGTATGTTGCAGATCTAGTATTGTATGTTGCAGATCTGGAGGTTTAGTACTAGATCCAGCTGGAGGAGTGACAGATCCGAGGAGATATTGATAGATCTAGCCCAGATCTGAAGGAATAACACCAGATCTAGCCCTAGAGGCTGTAGATCTGAGGAGATAGTTCCAGATCTAGTATAGATTTGAGGGTTTGGCATCAGATCTGATATTGGAGGACGCAGATCAGGAAGGGAAGGACGCAGATCTGACTGGAGGCTTCAGATCCATCAGGAGAAACGCAGTTCTGAGGAGCAGGCTATTGTGAGAGGGGCTCATCAGCGTTTCCAGCATTCTGTAGCAGGTTCATCTATCTGGAGGATTGAGGGCCTTGTGCTTCACCTGTTTCTGCGCTGTCACTAGCAGAGACAGCGTTTTCCAGTAGAGAGGGTTTGCAGTTAGAGATCAGCTCCAGTACCAGCGCAGTTCATCTCCAGAGCAGCTAGGACGTTGTCCTTATTGCAGCCATTTTCTTGTATGGGAGGGTCATCACTTGCCTAGGGCAAGGATAGGTGCACTGATTCTGATTTATTTGTACTTCTCTCTATGTACTTTCTGATTAATAAAATGGCTCAGTTTCTGGTATTACATGTGTCATGATTCAGTGATCTGGTTCAGCATTGCATTTTCTATATCTATCTGGCATATTTCTGTTATATTACTGGTTATTCCCCTTTGGGGATATTACAATCAAGAATGGATTACGCTGCTGGACCTCCTCCACGGTATGGTGCCTGTCCGCATCAGCAAAAGAGATACGAGAGGCTGGGGACAGAAAGTTAGAGGGTACGCTGTCTCTTTGGGTTACGTTAAGCTGAGGGAGAGGCCCTTCGTTCCCCCTGACCTAGCACCATGGCAAGGCGTCTGGCGATGCCCATCGTGGCCTAAAGTGGATTTCTTTGCTTGGCTTCTTTGCCATTGCAAAATCCTCACGCATGAAAATCTGCAAAGGAAAGGGTTCCACGGTCCCTCCAAATGTTCACTGTGTAAAGAAAATTCAGAGTGTTGCCCATTTAATGCTAGAATGCAGATTTTCTCTGCAGATATGGTTCACATTCCTCCACAAGCTGAATTCCAACATTACGCTCCCAAGCTCCACTGTTGAGTTATTTTCTAAATGGGCGAACAGGTATCCCGATCCTCCTCCAAAAAATCAGATAATCAAAGCTGCCTGGTCTGTCCTCCCAAAGGTAATATGCTGGCGAATTTGGCTAGAACGGAATAGAAGAATCTTCAGAAACATTGAGCAGAACTATAAGGAATTAGAAATCAAGATCAAATGCCATCTAAAAGAGTGTTTGATTGACTTAAAAGATGACTCTAATCTCAGTAAACAGGACATTGCTTGGGGTTCCTTTCTTGACCTGCATTTTCAAAAAGAAGTAAGGAATGTCCCTCCTCCCAAAGCCTGGAAAATAAGAGAATCTGAAACAGACTTTCGAGACTGGATTATAACACAATCAACAGACACGTGTATCATTTATGTGTTTCCTTCTAAAAATTCATTTATGTGTATCATTCTTAATTTCTAGCTTATTTTATTGCAACATAATGTGTTATTTAAAAAAACTAATATCCATATTTTTTGTATTTTTATATACTATGCTTCCCCCATGCACCTTGTTTTTGTGGGCTGGAGGGGAGGATGGTGCACATTTCCAGGTGTTCCTCTCTCAGAAACTTGTATGTGTTTTCATGTTTTATGCAACTTAAATATAAGCTAATGTTCCAGACTAAATTGCACTTTATCTATTCTTGAACACAGCACCAAATAGTCAACATTGCTAACAAAATACCCACTTCAGCAAAGAAAGCACTATGTTTGAAAATGGCATACCTGTCATGATTCATCCTAAAGGATAACCAGATTAATATAGCAATTTCTCAAACAACATACCTTTTATAAGCTGCTTAACAGATGCATTTCGGAGAAAAAATGACACAGCCTCCGCCATAAACTCTTGCACATATTCTCGATGGTAGTACCGCAGCTGTTTTGTTATCCTTTAGATTGGGTGAAAACAAAGTTCAAACCAGTGCCAATAGCAGGACAAGATCAAGCATATTGACAGATTTTGATGCAAAATCTTACGCCTATTCTAGCATTCCAAAGTAACTGTAATGTTGTAGATAGCCAGAGAAAACCGAATATCCTAGTGCATTTCAGCTGAGAAAGGCTCAACAGACAAACAAACAGAAACTTGCATTAATGTGTTATTGCAATTGCGACTAATGAATTGCTTGCTTGAATCAGCTGCTTATTCCTTTGCCGTGGAATCTGCGCCTAAAGACTCTGCCACTGGGACTCAGTAAAAAGAATCTACTGCGGGTGATGTTGCCATCTTTTACTCTGCTACCTATGCTGCTTTATCATTCACTGATTCTGACTCAGGTACCGGGCGAAGGTAAGCTGGAACCGTAAGGGATGCTGCAGGCTTTCAAACTGATGGATCAACTCGGTAAAGGATAGCAAAGGCAAATTATATGGCAAAGGCTGCTGATTCAGGAAGAACAAAAAAGGCTCATTCATAAATAGCGAAGTCAATAGTCCGATCCTAGACTAGCAATAGGGGCGTGCTTCTTGGTTCTGACGTGCTTTACTCTTTTTCTCGCCATACTTTTCACCCATGCCTTCGTGCCTGTTGGTTCATGAACGCTCTAATAGGCGCAGAAAACTTAGGGCGAGATCGTCGCGATGAGCGTGGTGGTTATGGTTTGCGTGACGGGTGTTCCGCTTCTTCCATGATAGACGAACGGTACCTGGTGCCGGAGATGTGGATGATCTTAGGCTGTCCAGGTAATGATTGGCCTACGGAAGGTGCGTGGCATGAATATCATGACGCGACGGAAATTTAGTCGGCCATATGTTGTGTACGTACTGAGATGGACAGATAGGCCTAGGAAAGCGTATACGAGACTCGTACGCTCACTGTGTATCTCCCACCATGCATCTCTTGATAGGTAAAATGGAAAAATAGGATATCTTTGGTGAAGGAGGTAGCTATTGCGGCTATCAAATAGGCGAGGGGATGCCAATAGAATCTTGGCTAGGATAACGATAATGGTTCTTTCTTTGGATCGAGAGTAAACAACCTTATCTATTGGCCAAACATGTTTTGATCTCATAAATACTAGGCAAGCCATCCCAACGTGTTTCCAATCCATTAGACACTAAAGATGGCGCTCGTCGCTCTTTCAGCACCTGGTATACCCAATCATGCTTTTGATTGATTGACTACTATAAGTATAGATATCTTCTCTCGCCTCCTGAGTTAAACGAGTGTAAAACTCTCTCTTCGGTCGGTCTGGTTAGATACTATACTTACATATGGGTAAACAACTAGATCAGCGAGTAAACTACGATGCTGTTGGTCTCGATCGACGAATCTTTTGTGCTTGCTTGCTCTTTCTTGGTACTTCTCTTGGTCTTGCTTGTGTTACTGGTCTTCTTCTTTCCTTGCTGGATCTTTATCTGCATACGGATACACTGCGATTGGTTGGTGAGTTCACTACTTGACTCTTGGTAGCACTCACAGTGCTTGCTTTGATGCTTGCTTTGCTCGACTACCCTTGGTCTTGGTAGGTCTCAATCTAGAGCACTGGAGAAAGTAACCCAAAAACCTCCCTGCCGTATACCATTTCACTTCTTGGTAGTTGCTAAGCTGAATCACTATAAAGATACTTACCCATACCTTATATGTTGGTGGACCGGCCAGGCATGGTTTTGATATATTCGCCCGTGCGGTGAATCTCTTGGTGTGTCTGTAGTAATGATGGTAGTGCTACGTGTTGGTACGGACACAAACATTCTTTGAACACTTAATCAACGAGGATATCTGCCATAACATGAAAACACTAACTGTTTCTTTGGTATATATGCTTATAGGTATGCTACGCTCACCATCCTAGTCTTTGCTACGGTGTATAATCTTGTTGTTA
Organism: Pinus albicaulis; assembly: GCA_034641835.2. NCBI lineage: Eukaryota > Viridiplantae > Streptophyta > Pinopsida > Pinales > Pinaceae > Pinus > Pinus albicaulis. The sequence continues at coordinate 1,432,948,896 of CM076578.1, read as the reverse complement.
ACGAGTGTGGCTAGGTGCAATAGGTGTTGCTTCAATAGCGAGAATCAACGACTAATCTGTGGCAATCTCTTGGTCTTGTCTTTGGAATGTGGATCTACGATGAATAGCTCTCGTGCGCATACATGCGGTACGAATGTTTCGAGTGGTGTCTGAATTCGAATCAGCTTCGGTACCGAGATCAATATCGAAACCTACACAGATCCTTTAAGAAACTATCGACGAAGTCCTGGCCGCCGACACAAAGCTTTGACTATCGGCTGTTGGCTTGTAGCTGGTTGGCAGAAAAAGCGATTAATAAATATATCAATATCTTATATATATGTGTATATTCATGTACACTTTATCTCCTAGTCGACTTAGATCGAAAGGAATACGCTAATACCGCCTCTTCGATCGGTATAGATCGACCAATTGATATTTATCGACGATAGACGATGAATGTAGGTTCTTAACGCCCCATTAATCCATCTTAGCACGCCCTGGCTAATGGGCGGGGTTATAATTCTAAACAATGAGGAATTGAGAGCGAGAGTAGTTCATTTCGATTTTCCGAGTCGCGCGGGCGGCTAGGGAGAAGGTGTGGCCAAGGATACAAATGAGTTCTTCCCCATGCGCGCGCGAGAACACGGAAATGACGCCATGAACGGGTTCTCCTGCAAGGCCTCGCGATGAGTCGAGCTTGCCTTGGTGTTTTCATGTGGGAGCTGGTGATAACCAACCACCGATGGCAAATACTTTGGGTCTTCGTTCTCTCTAGTGAGCCTTTCCTTGCATCACGACGGCAAGCGAGCGATCTAAGCTAGCGGTGACATACGAGTTCATTCATTCTCTCTCTGACAAGCGAGCAAGTAATGCCGGTAGGATGCGCGTCTATCTCTCGTCTGTCTCGCCTTATCCTTGAGAAAGAATAGGAAAATAAATAAGATAGAATAAGAATGGAAGGAAGAGCGGAGAGAGTGCCAGTGAGATCAATATGCAAGGACGGTCTTAGTGAGAAGAAGAAGAGGAGAATAGGATGAGAGGTACAAGAAGTTAACGATGCCATACATTGTGACGGTAGGTAGATAATAGCGAGTGAAACTTAAAGGAGAGGAGTAAACTAGAGGAGAGGTACGTGAGTGCGGTAGAGATAAACGGAAGGGTCCTTTGGTAAAACGAGCGGGGGCGGGGGCCTCAGCAGTTGGAACCGAGGCGGCGAGAGTCCCAGAGGGTGTTAAGAGGATGATAGGTGGAGATGGATGGAGAAAAGGTTGTCCAAAAGCCAGATAGAGGGTGTTCATTCTATACTCTTCCAACATTCAATGGGCAATCTGGTATGGTATGTGTTAATCTTTATCCCCAACCTTTGTCGGGCCAGCAATTAAGGTATTCGAGGAGAAGGTGGAAAGAGAAGGGAAGAACGATTGATTTTATGAATGAGTGAGGAGTTGGGAGAAGGTATTCACATACAAAATAATAAACAACGAAACAAAATCCATAATTAGGAAACATCTGCAGATGTGGGTCCAGTGCAAAGACCCGGAACCCAGCCTAGAAAAGTAAACCCTTCATCCCCGGCACACCGGTGACACGGTACCACGAAAGCACACTTTGAAGGAACAAAAGTCTCTACTGTTTTACATCAATCCCGATTCACACAGTACGACTGTGTAGTGAGTGAGCCTAGCGAATGAGCCGTCGATAAAACCCCGGTAGACAACGTTCTGGCAATGACAGCCATTCATTCATGAGCACTTCGGCCCCGTTCCTAAATGAGTCAAGCGAACGAGACCTTTCGTATCAATACCTTGGGTTGGTTGGAACAGATTGAGGTTAGTTTGGTTAGGGACTAAATCTGCCCGCCTGTCGTCGACTGTTATGCATTTGAGCATCTTTCTGTGTCAACAGTGAGTGGAGGGGACATGTGTATTTTAAATACATATTCATCTTTAAATGATATATAGGTGGATACGACGGTTACTTACATTCATTGAAATCACTCACGGGAATCACTAACGGATACGTACGAAATAATCATGTTACTTACCTGTCCGGAACACAAAATGATGTCAGGTGAGACAAAGACCATACAGTGTGGTACATGGTAGTTAACACCCATAGCCCACCCCGTGGGAAAGTCGACCTCATGACCTTGTTACACGATAGTAATTCTTAGATGAATAATAAAAATAAGTACATAATCTGGCCAGGGTGCCAATGCTGTGACTCGTGCGACAATAGGATCCTGAAAGCTATTAAGACCCATGGAGATAAATGAGTGGACTGAATCTGGTACCGTTTGTTCACTCTTTAGTGAGAGAAAGATGCGAGGATGGATGATGGAACTCTCAGTCTAGGTGGTTTAGCATTTAAGAGGCTGCTAGTTGGGAGGTAATCTGAGGTAGCTCCTCCAGGAAGGTACTTCAAATCCGTCTTTGGCATTATTACAGAATGAATTTAAGATTATGAAAAAGTGTATGGTCTGATAGCATGTTTGAAGATGTTTCTATTTCTGGGCAGTGCGAGAATATCAAAACAAAACATAATAAGTATGAGAATAGCAGTGCAATACTGGCATGTTGAAGACTAACTTTCATATTCTTTGATTTGGCTTCGTGGGTATTTTCATAACATATTAATAATATATTATTTGACATATTAATGTGTATATTATCATACTTCATTTGGGGTTCTTATCCTCATCTTCGTGATCAACAGGAGAGTGCTTGATACGATAATAAGCTGGCCTCAGCTGACAACTTTATAATTATGAGTTAGGGTAGGTGCCTTGCATACCATTGGACCTTCTTTACCTATATAAGTGAAGTTATCATACTAAAATATACTGAATTGAAATGGCTACTAAGTCTGCCCAAAGATTACGAAGGACAGCAGGGGCAGGAAGACAGAGATGGTTCATCTGTAACCGACCTTCTGCATATCTGTTGCTTTTATACTGATCCCGGCCTCACAAAATATCATCAATAGGCAGAGATGGAATCAACTGCTGAGCAGCGATTCATCATTAATATGCTTTAAGCAACATAAAAAACAACAAACTACACAACACCTAAGAGATAGCGAGTTAAGAAACCCTTGCAAAATAGCCTAATGACAAGCTTAATTGCTCCTCTTATTTGAATATTGATGGAACCACGTCTAACTATAACAAGCCTTTTATAATTCCCTCTCTTCTGAGGCTTATTAAAAAGTCCTCTAGCCACTTAAGATACATAACTCAATATCATTCTCCACATTTGCGTCTGATCACTGGCACAGTAAGATGACACGGCGCACAAGCAACGAAATATAAAGACATAAGTGCCTATACTTGTACGATACAACACAGGTATTTGGGGGCGCTTCACTAAGCTCTCGGGAAATCGACTAAGGATGCGGTCTTGGGCTGCCGTCTGCATTCAGTCACTACTAGAAGCAAAAAATCATCTTAATTACCATAAAGATGGTTACTGTGGGAAGGAGGTGTTCTTTGAGATGAGATAAAATGCAGATGCAAGTGGAATTTCTTGAGAAATGTCATGAGCGAGAGCCATCCGCCCGGACAATACTGACACTTCTTATGCTTTATGGGGGTTTCGGTTGACAACCTTGCTGAGAATGGCGGTCCGGGGGGAACCAAGCCCTCCGGGAACCATATAAAAATAGTTGCACCGATTTCCCAGATGAAATCTTCCTTGGAGCCATAGTGATGAATTTCATTACCTCTCCCGATGGTCGGGGGTCCATGACTTAGCTGTCTGCCCTGCGCAAAGTATGGCCAAGCATCTCTGGTCTGCATGTCCCAAGGATGCAGATCTGTGGGGAATCCAAATCCGTGTCCTCCCCATCCTCGAGAAGAAAGGAATCTAGCTGGCAGGAATGTGTCTGGTGAGGGAGTACTTTCGACTTCAGTATTTGAAGCACTTCCTTCATACCTCTCTTGGTTACTTGCTTTGGGGCTTTGCTTTAGGGTTGAGTAGGACTAGTTATCTTGCGCTTGTCGGAAGCAAGAGAACTTAGCTTCTCACTAACGGAATACGTAAGCTTCATTTCATCAAGCAGAGACTCGGACGGATACAGAGAACAAAAAATATGGATGAACAATATAAGCAATGAGGAGTGTGTGAACGTCGGTTTGCTGATGGGACATATGTTAAAATTTGAATTGATAATTTCTAGGGACTGAACTGTACACTGACTAAAATCCAAGGATCGATAAAAACACCGAGACGAGGACTGAACATGCAATAAATGTGATTCTTGTGTTTAGCCTGGTCGTCCTAAGGGCCGAAGGCCTAAGAATGGTGAAGAAGTGATGCATTTGAGCAAGCATGCTGATTGAGTTGCTAACTCTATGTTTGATTGACCGACTCGGGGAATGTGCTCTGTTGGGCCGCGTGAGTGAAGCCTCGCTAGAAGCACGAACTAATCCTACCTAGGAGGTGAGTTCCACCTTTGAGTAATCTTTTCGAGCTACGGACTTGCCTTGGTCTCCTTCACTCTGCATTGAGTGTACGGAAATAGATGAACGGTTAGTACGCCTAAAAAACCCATGAGTGATGACCTTGCAACTTCTTTGCATTTACTTCTCCCTATTGCTCCTTGGTCATCCGTGTTTTCTGAGGGATTTGTTGATTCGATTGAGGGTGAGCTTGCCGAACTCTAAACCTGATTTCCTTCAATTTGAAATGTAACTAATTATAAAATACCTTTATCTTTCTAGCTATTTTTATCTTGCGTAGTGTGACTTTCCATGAAATCATAAACGAGAAAATTTGAATATCGATGAAAATGAAAAGCACAAATTAAACACTCTTCTTGTGAAATAAACTTATGAGAAGATGGATCATAGAAAAGAACACCATTGCCTTAAGAGGAAAAAACAACCGCTCAACGCAGTGGCGGACTTTCTTTGAGGCAGTGAGGTTAGAAACATGAGGAATGTCTTGTCTTCGATTGATGAGAGTAGGTAAACGACTGCAGGAAATACCCTCGTTATGAGAAAGGCAGATAGCGACTCTTTTATGGGGCCAGTTACGGAAGATGATGTTCCCCATGATGAGAATACTCGTGGATCCTAATCTCACCTTAAGTGGAAACTAATGCTGTGTACGTCATAAATCTGGAACTGCAAGTCGCTCACTCCGTTTCGTGAGAATTGCTGCCATAGAAATAATAAACGTGGTTACTGTAGATATTTCTATGTGATGCAACTTTACTTTTATTCACAATAATCCACACAAATGGTTAAGTAAAATGCGATAGAACATATCAGTGGATCTTATAGAAGACAAACCGGAAACGAGAAAAATCGCAGTAGAAAATTGCGTTACGGCGGTCAGCAGAGGATGCTTCAGCCAGCAAGTCGCCAGTCGGCCAACCCCGGTGTGTCCACAACAATCCTCCCGTCCCAGCTACGAGTCAGCAGAGTCAGCATAGAGAAAGTCAACGCGAGGCAACAGCTAAAAAGTCAACGCGACAGCAGGTTCGTGTGACCTTTTGACCTCGGTTTCTGTGCCAATGTGTACGGCCTCCCAAAATGAAGTCTCCAGCAATTTCTGGCCCTTTCGGACCATCGTTGACCAAAGGTATGTTGGTCACTTCTCCAAAGCCTAGGCTAGGGTACACCGTCGCTAACTTTGTAATAAGCTGATTTGTCTTCTTCCCATTGAGTTACAGAAATTGTCCATAAAGAGCCTAAATACTAATCAGAGATGGAAAGAAAGATGTATTATTTAGCAGTTGTGGTAAGAAATATCTCCAACTTTTACTGTATTTATATCCATCATTGAGGTGTTAGCAACACATACTGCTGAGAAGTGTAAAACCTTAAGACCGACACATATAATTTATTATAAATAATAAATTCAAAATAAATATTATAACCTCTGTCGGATTGAATGTGTTTTATATGGATTTGCCTCTCACAGGAATCAACAAAAATATTCGCATCTTAGTGCGACATCACAACATGGATTTTGGACCTAGTTGTCCAATTTTAACACTCCCTCTCAACTAGGGGAGAACTCCATCCATCGGTGCAATCAAACATCGTCGTCATCCCGCCGTAACTTGGCACTGCTGGCCTCTTTATTTGGGAGCTAAGGTAGGTGGATCCCTTGAACGTCATCCTGGTACATATTCAGCCCAGGAGGTTCGAAACCTCTCTCCAGACTCAAAAAAGTCTCCAGCCTGCTTTGAGGTTGATTCATTTTGACCCGAAAGTCGGCGAGTCCCGGTTTGAAGCTAAACTTGATCACGAGATCAAGTGATTTGGAGCCATGCTGTCTGAATGAAGTCGAAGTCACAGTGTGTCCCGCCAGTGTTTGCTGCACTAGTCTCTAGCTTTTCCCCTCATTGGCCAAATGATGCTTCCCCATGAGCCACGAACTCAATGAGTGAGATGCATACGAGCCGCGCATTTCGAATAAATGAGCGAAACCGGCTGTGGCCCGAAATGGTGGGGGGCGGAGAAGCATTGTGAGTGCTCGCTGTTATCCCCAAAGCCTGAGCTCGGGGGGCTCATCGTCCCGCCGGGACCACATCCTGGTCGTTCCACGGTACAAACTCTCCTGAAGGTTGGGAACTTGGCCCGGGGGCTTGGTGAGAGCCTATCACGACCTGCTCATGGGTTCCCTGCTGCTAATGATAAGACGCCGGCACTGCCTCGGCTACATGCCATGTCCGGGGATAAGTGAGCGTGTCAGCCATAACCCACAGATGATAGGCAGAACGAGATTCTCGGTCATCGAATTCCCTGCGGTTATCACGGAGTATGCGGTGGTATCTAACACACGTCCAAACGGCTCACTAAAGAGCTTTCGCATGTGCAACTACAGCAGGCCATATGTGCCGATGTGTTAAGCCTCGGCGGTGCTCAAAGCCATGACTTCACTTCCTTGCTCATCCGCAAGATGAAGCAAAACAAGATTGAACGACATCCACAGGTATGCTCTTCACGATCACCACCGCGACCCAATCAACATCGGTATATCACCGAGTGTCACACTCCGGCGGTATCGCTCTCGACCCATGGATTATCGTGCCCGAATGTCTTGAAGATTCTTGGCCTCGCTTGGTGATGGTGATGAGGCTCAAACCGCCTGGCCCGCTCAAAGTGTTCCTTATAGAAACATATATCCCGATGGGGGTTCACTAAGAACATCAAAGCTCCTATGAGTTGACGATACTGCAGTGAGATTGGCCGAATAAACCCCGGCGGCGGTACCCTTAACTTCTTGAAGTTGAGTTGTCGTGTTGACACGGACTTACGGTCCACCATGCCAAATCTCTCTAGAAGTTTCACAATGTATTTTCCTTGAGAAAATGTCAGTCTCTGAACCTCCGAGCCTAGGTAATGCACATCAGTCTAGGTCCTTCATCTGAAACTACGACGACGAGCTCCCTCTTACATTGATGAATGAGAGGTCGGCCTGTCGAGAAGAAGGTCATCCACCTCCTGGCTTTTAGAATGAGAGCTTCACAGCACCGGCATGGAAAGTAGGGTTCGGATCAACACATTACTTCGGTGAGCCTTCATCCCCGCGGCCTTCACTCCCCCCCCCCGCATCCTCTCGCTGAAGCTCACAGGTGCTTGCCCCGCCCTTGACTTTCTTCAACACGGACATGAGTGTCTCGATCACCGAACTTCAAATCCCGGAGGTTGCCATACACCTCTTCTTGTCACCATGGAGAAAGCGAGTCTTGACATCCCATCTGATAGAGAAGACTCCATCCTTGCGTTGTGACAAGAGCTATGATTGATGAGAATGGTGACCTTAAATGCTACAGTGCAAATATGTCATCATAGTCTGTTCCTTCCTTTGAAATACACCGACGACAAATCTTGACTTGAACTTTCACAACCTCCTTCGAGGTCCATGTTTGATCTTGTGAAACCATTTTGCGGTAGCTTGGCCCAGTTTGTCCTTGACCTGGAGACACATCTGGAACATCATTCTTCATTTAACAGACTCATATTCTTTGTGCATATCACTTCAAAAACTTGATACTTTCGCTTCCTCAAAGATCTGGTTCGGTTATGCAATAGTACTCATGGCGGCGAGATGCCCCCATGGTATCTACACGGCTTCTTGCTTTCTCGGGAAAATGTCCCCCTTGAGCGACGCAGCCCTCGGCATCTTCGGTGTCCCTGACTTGTAAATGGTCTCTTTCCCCGATGAAGGAGATGGATCAGCCAGGGTCCATTGGTCCTTCAATATGACATAGTCTCTCATCTGAAGTTCTTCTTAAGTTTCAGGCCTTTCTTCATGATTTTCTTGAGATCTTAGAATCTCTGCTACTTTCTTCGAGGGGAAGCATCTTCGTCAAAGTGACATCATGGCATATCTCTACTTCCCTTTGACCGGTACATAGACTCTGGGCCTTAGAATTCTCCTTTGTGGCCACAAACATTTCCTTTTCTTCCCAAACATCTTGACTTACTTCTCTTTTATTTCGCTTTGTAAAAAATAAACAAAGACATCCAAAAAATTTTAAAATGTGAGACATGTTTCTTACATTGAAAACCTCTTGGAGTTTTGGAGTCCCGAGCGGAGAATGAGGCATCGGTTTTGAATGTACACGGCGATGACTGACTTCTCTCCCCACGAAACTTGGTAAACCACGAGTCACATGGCATAGCACGGCGGCTTCACAATGGGCCTATTCTTGCGTTCAACATAAGTATATAGGGGTATATGCAGTAGTAGTCTCTTAATGCCGGCTTCTGTAAAAGTGCGCGCTTGAACTCACGTTTCGCTCTGTATTGGTGCCATTGCATACTCAAATCATGATCTTCTTTCGGTCATATTTTCACAAGGCTTTGAAGGTACGGAACCCACCGCTGGCGCCTCATCCTTCTTCTTCAAGAAATGTGTCAGGTTTTTCGAAAGTCATCGGTGAATGTCATGCCGCAATGAAACATCCTCCCCGGGGATGTGCGGGCAACATGCAGATGGTGCGAGAATGGACCGGTTTCACAAAATATCGGATGTCTTTGTGACACTTGAGGAAAGGTCCCCTTATGCTGTGTACAGGCCCTTCCTTTACTTCATGGTTATTCAAAGTCAGGCATCTGTCTCTTTATGTGCCCTTGGGGAAGGACGCATAATAATTGTCCAAGCCTTACACGGTGCCATAGTTAAATTTGTCGGATAGTATCACGTATCACATTGCTCACATTGCAGACTCCCCTCAACAGTAGAAGTGGCCTGGCCTCTGCAAAGCCAAGATAGCTTCCTTGAGCTCTTCTTCCCGCGAGCACCTTTCCATCGAGAGAATATTGTCGCTTCTTTGTCCTTTTCACCAGGCGTCCAGAGACACAAGGTTCTTCTTCAATTTTGGTACATGAGTACATCTTGCAAATGTGAGACTTGTCTTAGAACAAGTGGAGGCTCTGATCCTGTCCCTTTCACGGAATGTAGCATTATCTCTCGGGAGGAATGATTTATGAGTCGTATCCTCTCGACCGCCGGTGCTTTGTGAATCCGGTAGTGTATGTTGAGCACCACTATACCTGATTATTGGAACGTCCATAGTGTCGTAGAATGTGACAGGATACGAAATATACTCATTCTTTATCCATGACATTAGACTCCTCATACAGGTTCTAGACCTTTTAGAAAAATTGATTATTTCCCTGGAGAACTTCCTCTTTCCTTTGAATTTGTCGTTTCTTAAATTCCATTCCTTCGGTTGTTGTTGTTATCATCACTATCGGGAGGAGTACAACTTCCTTGAGGGACATTCTGCGCATAGTAGTAAGACACTATGACAGAAGTGAAAGAGCACCCCTTCTTTTCTTGGGCCCTTGTTCTTCCTTTGTCCTTAGGACCACGGGGTTCTTCTTTAGAATGAGCACCATAGGCAGCATTTGTCATTGCCAGATTCATGTCTTGTTTCTTCTTTGTACATCTGAACGGAAGCTCGTCAAAGTTGGGAATGGTAACCTTCTGTGAGAATGGTAGTAGTGAATACTTGTCATTCTGCCAGAGTCTCAAGTGCGGTGAGAACCATCTCTAGGTCGTGGCTTGTCTCACAATGGCCGGTTGTTCCTTGTTTCGATGGAGCTGAAAGAATGTTAGAATGAACTCACTCACATTGCTTCTTCCTTGACTATTAATTTGTTAGGAATAGCATGATTCACATTGTTACTTGCGGAACATAAGTTAATTATCCTTTATCTCCTTGGATACTAGCTTACGGTCTCTAAGCAGCCAGACTCTTATTTTATGGATTGCAGTCATCTGACTTTGCTTCCAGTCTCCCCTTCTGCTTTTGTGATGATGACATTGAATTGAGTTTCTTTGTATCTTGCCTAGTTTAGCAGTCCATGTTCATGTGGTCTTCCAATTTGAGATCTAATGTCATACTAGAACATAGGTATAATGCCTTCCAATAAAACATGTTCTCCTTGAATTCTTTGCTTCCACATGGAACCTGTATTGTGATGGTGATTGCTGGGAATGGGGCTTATCTTCACCTCACCTCATTACTGTGTAAATTTTTGTAGATGTTCTAATAATACAGTCTGGCTTTCATAGCACTATTACGGCAATCACATAAATGGTTAAGTAAAATGCGGTAGAACATATCAGTGGATCTTATAGAATAATAGAAATAGAAAAAGAAAAATATGATTGGTCCGTTGCGGCGGTCAGCAGGATGCTTCAGCGACCAAAGTCTCGTAATCACGATAGCAAATGTGTCTGCAACAATCTCAAATGGAAGCTCACGGTCAGCCCGAGTCAGCAGGAAAGTCAACGCGGGAGCGTAGGCTAAGTCAGCATGACAACAGATTGATGAAGCACGGCTATGAAGCGCCATGCCAGTAATAACGCGGCCTCCGTCGAAGTCTCCAACAATTTTACCATTACCTTTAGGACCATGGGTATTAAGTCAGCGGCTACCGTCGCTTTCGCAAAGGCTTCTGCTGAAATTTTGATCGCCTTCTGCTTGCGTCTGGTTTGTCATCTGCGGTATGGCCAAGTGTCCTCGAGAGCTTTCGTATAAATGGATGAGAGAAAGATGTGTTGGAGTTGTGGTGAAATGTAACTTACACTATATTATATCATCATTGAGGTGTGCTTTTAGTACATCCTAAAGAATTACATATAAGCAAATAAACTTGCATATAATTTTATGTAATAATAAGTAAAATAAATATTACACTCATGGATTGAATATGTTGTAGTTACCCTCTCCAGAAAGAGAATCAACAAAATAATATTGTCCTAGGCATAACACATGGAAGTTTTGGATACAATTGTCAATTTTAACAAAGTATGGAGACTTGAAGATATTATACATGTTTTATTACATTATTTATTAGATTCAAATTAATTTGGAAAAATCAAAAAATTTGTAGGGAGATATGAAATATGAATCTAGCTCCGATTGCCTCTTAGAGAATGCATCAGGTAACATGAAATTTCCTTTAAAGACATAGCTCTTACATGTGGCTAAGCGAGGAACATACATATGAATCTTGCTTGAAATTAAAAAATATTCATGCAGCATGAAACAAAGATCCTCCTCTTAAGACATAAATGAAGAGATGCATCTTTTCTTGGTAGTAGTTTTCAAGAATCTAGTTTCTCCGTATAACCTCCTTCCTCCACTTGTTGTACAAAAAGTCTCATTACAACATCCAAGATGATCTGCATTAAGTTTCAACAAGGGTGCAAAACAAAAATGCACAGGTATTTATTCTGTGATTTTCATCTTCACCGATGGAAATACGGGAGTAACTTAAGGTACTCCTGGCAAGGCATTCCATTGTTAGTTGGGGTAGATTTAATGGTACATATCCTAATAAACAAAATGACTGTGTTTATCTTACGATAGTGCTCATGGCGGGGGGTAAAATGAATACCAATTGTGGGTGGGGATACAAGGGTGGAACAATGTAGGAAGAAAGTATATGAACAATAGCAAAAAGGTGGTAAATAAGATTAGGTTGGATGCCTTGAATGGAAAGTAAATAGAGACTCAAGATAGTTCTTCTATTTCTGACAAAACCTTTGCAAGGTCTAAAGCACAGCATACAATAATGAATGAATTGGTAAGGTAGGTTTAAGAATCATGCCAGGACAAGACTAGGACTTGATGCATGAATATACGGAGGCATTAGCATTCAAAATAACTTGTTTGGTAAAAGGAGAGGTGAATTACTGAATAGAGGTATCTTGAATATCCCTCTAGGTATCATGAGAGGGATATAGCTAGATTGAACGATGAGATGACCTTTTTATCATGAATTTAAAAGCTTAAAACAGAAAATTATTACCGTTAGTCAGTGCAAGTGGCGAATCTCAAGCGAATTAAAATGACATTTAAATATATTTGAAAAAATAGACAAAAAATTGCTAAAAATAGTGCATGATTTGAATTAAATACTAACAAGTGTATAATAAACGTTAACTACGCAGCATGGTGGCCACATTTGTGACCAGCCAGGCGTGCCTCCTACGTCCACTGCGGGGCTCTAAAAGTCAGAAAACTTGAGTGAGTGCTTGCATTCCTATCCACGGGTGATCTCTGGTGTGCAGATCCCAGCACAGTCCCCGAGCTGAGCACTGTCTCCTGGTGTGCACATCTCGCTAGTTTGTGCATGGGATAAAAGACTTTCAATAAGATTTTGATGATGGTTTTGCTCATGCACTAGGCCAATCCTTTCTTAACCTTCATCTGACCCACTGATTCATAGTTTAAATATTTAAACAAACTTTAACTGAACACTCATAATCTTTTTAATAACAAAAGTAGGACTTCAATACTTTCTTTTTGTATTTTACATTTATCTTTTATCTTTCAAATATTTGAAAATAAAGGAATCATTCATGATCTTTACTTAAATTCCATGACTTGCTTAACTCTTTACTTTATTAGCTCTAATGATTTTGTGTTAGGAAAGGGGCCATAGCATTCTGGATCTTATGGGGAATAGAGATCCCCATTTTAGGTTTGGTCTCCCCTATACAGGTCCTAACCCTCTGGAAGACTGCATTGTGCTGTAGGAATTAGTGTTTGAGAGCCCATAATCTTGACTTAGTGATCACATTGTGTGTGGGTCCATGTGTGTCATTGATAATACGTGTTTTAATGGTGGCATTCTTGTGATAGTAGTGACCATAATGAGAGTTACATATATATGGTATCACTTATCTGTGTGATTGATTCTTCCTACTTCTATTTCATTTTATTAAGACATTTTTATAAATTTTATCTTTATCTTATCTATTCCAGGGATTCCTTCCCCCCGTGCTCACTAACGTTTTGTGAGATATGGGGATATAGTATAGTAAAAGAACACATGGAACCAAAAACCAAAAACATATGGGAGTTCTGCAGGGGGTAAAAAATGATAGTACGCTGTGTTCTCGTTCTTATCGACGTGCGGGAGGAGAGAACGCGCGGTTATATATATACACACACGCGTATTTTAAGGAAGAAGGGTAGAGATAGAAACGCTGTGATGTGATAGAAACTGGCGGCTTTAGAGAAAGGCAAAAATCAGCGGGGAGGATAATCGGCATCCGAGGATAGGGCGGTGAAAATCCGGACCAGGTCCAGAAGCATTTTTTCACACACAATCTTAGTCCACCATTGTTTTCTTCCTTTTGCTAAATCTTTTAATATAGTTTAAGAATTATATATGGAATTTTTCAAAGAGAATAGCCTTATACTTAAGCATCTTTCATATATATATATTGAGTGCCCCATGGTGCCTTTAACTTGGCCCCTTGTCAAACAACACTCATATAACTTAGGTATCGCTTCAGGCACAATGTCTTCGCTTATGGCCGCATCGATTCCACATTATTAGTGTGTGCATGCTAAATCTTGGTAAGGAGAAATTCTACACAACACGTGATTGTACTTTCACTTACTACAATATGTTGCGTGAATGAAAACAAGTCCCATGTGAGAATCACTGTGGCCTTTTCTGCGATTGTATGGTACATACTACACTATTGGGGGGAATAATAAGGTATTTGGCAAAAGAGTGAGATTGACGAGCGAGTAAACAGACAGGGAGTATAGAAGTTTACTCATGGAATTATTCCTAGTAGTAATTCTTACTCTTATAAAAATCATTTTCTAGAGAAATTACATGAAAGAAAAATAATACATTGAAATGTATCAAAAAATAGCAAATACTATATGGTTAATGGCAGTTGGGCGCAGTAGTGCGCCTTTCTGTCTCTAAATAAAAAAGATAAATTATGTGTGTGTGCGGCGGCCTGCCAGGCACACAGGCGGCCACGGGGACTGTGAATTAAGGAGATATATATTTTAATTGGTTACAACAAACACGAGTGAGTTGTGGTGGTTGGAGTCTGTGAATTACCAGCGGTGGCAGGGTCAACTCCTTTGAGGTTAGCTACTGAGTACACAGATATTATGAGCTTCACTTGATAATAACTACGTCGGTTGTAAAAATTTCAGCAAGCTGTTCTTTTGATGCCATCCTTGGAATGAGGAATGACCAGCCCGATGGTTCTTGGGGATTTGCATTTTATCGAAACAAAAAGTCACGACAAGCAAAAAGAAAATGAAAATGTAACATTATGGAAAACATGTGCACAATCAGTAATGGCAACGATGAAAAGCAGACATTGACCATGTTAGCGAATTAACATTTGGGAGTGATCTTAACTTTTACATACTGATTTCCTTCCTTCACTCGAAAGAAAGAAATCGGTTGGAAACCCGGCACAGCAACGTATGCTGGGGAATCAAAAGTAAACGTAATACTATAATAACTAAGACTAATGAGCATGATATAATTATCTTGAAAAGAATGTGTAAAAATTCAAAAGACTACGCATGCTAACATTTTGCCATTTGGTTGTTTAAAAACCCAAGCAACTTTGTATGCTAACATTTTGGTTTCGTAAAAGTCAACGACGCATTAGCATGAGACAGAAAGTAAAGAAAGGAATAATTTGATAGTGAGATCGAAAGCAAATATAACTTACCCCGATATAAGATAGTAATGAAAATAATAATAGATGGTAAAAAATAACTTAAGCCATACTCCCAATGTCTTTGTGCTGAAAATCTCGGCCAGAAGCATTAAAAATTTTCCAACATTATAAGTGAATAATATGCCTCTTATAGTAACATGTCCTCCTCACCAACACGGATTTTTCCATCTCCATTAGCAGTGGCATTACATTTTAGATGTATTACTCTGTATCTTATCATAAAAATAGCCATGGCCTTTCCTGCTTCATGTTAAATCAAGAGACCCCACAAAACATAGCCAAACATTAAAGAAAGGGTAACACCAGTTAAAAACCCAAATTTCTTACGTGGCTATGCTCAGGTAAACCTTACATGTCAACTTCCCTCTTCAACACTTCAAAACCATATGTCAATCATTAGGAAACATGGAAGAATGAGAATTGACATTCTTTTGGTTTTATAATTTGCTATTTTGATTTGTAGAAAAGGTTTTCTATTAACTATTAATAGAAGATACGATTACATACTAATAGGCTTTGTATCGTAAAAACCATTTGTATCTGACATTATTATTTTGAAGGCAGAAAAAATCATAAACTGAGCGGTGGTATGCATGGTATTGTTTCTCATGGTATACCCAAAAACAACGAATACTAGCATCACTTTGCAATCTGACAGCTTACACGTACGATCAAAACTTTCATGTTCACCATGGCTGAACTTGATTGTCACGATCATTAACAAGGTAAAAAGTCACCAAGGTAGGGAAAATTGTCTCTGCTTGCTCATCTACCACATTACTTGAAATTCGAATAATCACAGCCAGCATCTCGGTCTGACTTCTGCCACTTTGCTGTTCATAAACACACAGCAAAATAGATTAGAAAGGAAAGCACATATTGACACACACCAACAATAAAGTGGATGATTGGTAGTAGCTAAAATTAATAGCCTCACTTACCTAAGGTTTTGCAGCTAAGAAATCCAGGTGTTGTTGCGGTCGTAGCACCGAGAGGTAGTCCAAGAAGCGTAAAGAAAATTTACAGCTGTTCTTTGGCGAATCGAGCTTGACTGAGGTTACCATCAAGCATGCCACTCTGTAAGTAAATAAATCATACGGATGCAGAACAGTGACTTTAAGCACAACAATTGCACAATAAAGTAAATGGTACTGACTGGTAGTTGGGAATATACTATAAATGGAAGTAAAGCGAGGACATTTGGAGAAGCATCTTTAATTGATCATTTAGAGATGAACATTTATGTTGCATGTCTCAAAAGCACCCAACTTAAATGAAGTCTGTTAAGGGGGGTACATCTCTATCTTTCCTGATAATAAGGACCCTTATTAAAACAGAGGTAATCTGCTACTATGAATATGTTAGATGAAGGAAAGTCTCTAGGTAGACCCAACCGGACATTTTCATGAGAATATAGTACTGTCACTTCATACTTAGATTGAACAATTCTGAGTAGTTCTATAAAGAGGTCCTAACATGCTAATAAATATTACAGTCACTCTTATCTGCAGGTTTTTACAGATGGTTTCTCAAGAAATGGGTGCAAACATGAAATTAGATACATAATGAACATATCTAAGCATCATCTGCTGGGGTGGTCCTCCCATTGGGGGGTACAGGTGGGTAGGTGGCAGAAGATGTAAATAGTTAATAAACAGGTCTTCTTATCTTTCTTTTATATCTAATAAATAATAAATCAATCATATACAAAAGAAAATAAACAAATCGTAAATGTGGTCATTGCTTTTTGAAGGCAGAAGGTTGCTAAATAAATATAGCATGAGATCAATCTTAACTTTTCTTTTGGTGTAAGTGTTCTATGAAAATTCGTCTAACAGTGCAAGCAATATGGCATGTATGAAAATGTCTACGAACAATTAACTGCAAACTTTAAAGATTTGAAGGTATATTGTCTCATTATTTTAAAGAGAAATTTTCAACTTCACTCTTCAACAACCTCTCTACATAATATCATTTTAACTATAGGGGTTATTTTTCATCGTCAATATCTCCAATGTATCACGGAGAGATGACTTTCAATAGGACAAAAATTGACTATATTACAAAACATGCAATTCTTATACATATTAATATTGTATTGTTTCACAATGGTATTGTAAATATAAGTCCTAATTCGCTTAACTATGTTCATGACCACAGCCTCATCTCTTAGAATGAAAGGCGACTCTTGTGGTTGCCAATATTGTATAATGCGGCTACGTTTCATTTGTTTAAGGCATAAGTTTTCAATAGCAGTGCAACAGCTAAGCACAATCTGCATGCATTTGGACGAGATATCCTCTGCGTCTAACATTTTATCTGAGGTAGAACACACTTTTATAGCGATTGTATTTTAGGAAGTTAATATTTTATTTATCACCATTCCTCCTCAATCCACTGTGGAATTGTATTATTTATTCATAATCTCTATTTCAATATGTTTTCTGAACTATGGAAGTTGAGGACTTGTTCATCAATAAAATGGAAAACCTCTGGCATGAAACCAAATGGTAATAAATGTATTGCTAATGTCTTCATGGAAATAAAAATACGTTGAAATATCTTTTATCGATAAAGGCGGAAGTAAAGTCCATCTTGCTGTGACCGACAATACAAACGCGGGGTTTCCTAAGCAAGAATTCTAACCCCATTTCCTCCTGTCTGCCTTGTACTCCAAACAGCAAGCAAGTGGCACAGAAATATTTGCATGGTTTCTGCATAACATTCATATACATATGAAAATGGTGGGGAGGGTGTGGTGGGAGAAAGAGTGAAACGAGAAGACTAACGGTTATTAACTCAATGTCACCCAGGATATAAACATGTAAATGCATGGGACTCAAACATTATCTTACCTCGGATAGATTTCCCATCACGAGGATGTTTCCTATGGTGTATTTATGCTTGATGCATACCTATGTACATATAAGTAAGCAAGCCTCATTCAACATCTAGACCTAATTTGTTTTAAGGAAGAAAATGGGCCAGATGAGAAAACTATATGGGCACAGATGAAGAATGTTATTGAAGAAGTCCTTCTGTCATGCTGAAAAGAGGCTTGCATTATTCAAGATTTGTCCTGGCTAAGTGGTGAGCAGCAGGTAAAATACACATTTTATGGATACATTTAACGATGTTAAATGTAATGTATAAAAAATATTTAAGTTGATATCATACAAATTTACAATATGTAATAAAAAAATACACAGATGGTCTGCGAACTCATATACCCTTCTTCACATGAGAAAAATTTTCATGTTGTGTATGTGTGTGCAGAGAGACTTGAGCCAGATTTCCACGTGTCATTGATGCAGAATCGACGATCCTTGCTTCAACGTATACTGAATTAGGGTTTCTTCTCATATGACTCATGTTGAAAATCATCCTATTGCATTACCTCTTCATTTTCACAATAGAGCGAGAAAATTGAACCAGACAATGAGCTATGCTATGATGGCCGGTCTTCGGTGGCCGCTGTCGCACGGTGAGAGAATAAGCAAGGCCTGTGGCTGCGCCTGTAAGGAGAAATAATTGAGATGACCGCTCCACCAAGCGACAAGCCTCACTGTCGCAATACGATTCTCCAGAAGCTGTTGATAGTGATATTGCATTCGTCACCCTGGAGTCTTGAGAAGAAAACGACAGGTCGGTCACTTTTCAGTAATAATAACCGCACACCAACAACCAATAGACGTAAACGGAAATCATACCTTAAAGATTTAAATTAGCACCATCTGCTGAAGTCAAACAATATCAAACAAGAAGCATTATCTTGCTAGGCAAAAGCCAAGGAAGAGTCAACTTTTGAAAATAGCACCAAAGATATCACAAATAGCCACTCGAATATCAATGTAGATAAAATTGTAGTAGTGAACATAGTTAGCATGCCCAGAACACTTCATCACCCAGTGCAGAAACCTCTTTCGAAACCTGCAATCTCTATGGAAATGTACGCAAATCCATTAACTTACAATGTGTTAATAACGTCAAGGTATAGCACATTAATAAACATCCGTCTGAAATATAGTATAATCTGCATAGAACTGTTTTACATGCCATTTTACTCACCATTCTTAATAAGCTTGCAGTATAAAAGAATGGTAACCAAACAATCAACAAATTGATTCTTTCACCACGAACGTGTTGCATATTTCCAATAATTTAAATTCTTAGCTCACGCTTTGAGGACTGTAATCGTTTTCACATTAACGCAAGCTTAGTCAATTGACAATCTGTATGATACGCTGATAATTTGTTTTCCTGAAGTACATATGTACCTGTGTCCGCAAAACTACGGTGATAACAAAATAGAGATCGAGAGGATGGTTTTCTATTACGGAAAGAAATTAAAAACGGATGGAATTTTAACAAGTCACAAAATGAAGAAGAGCATAAATTGAATAAAAATAAAAATATAAAGAAGAGGCATAAATTGTTTGTAAAATATTAAATCCTAACGTGTTTCAATGCATTTCTACGCAACAAACATGCAATTCTTACAGGTAAAAGCTTGTTGAAGAAGTTGGTGATTTTGGCATTACAGGAAAATTCTAAGCGGTGAAATACGCGCAGAAGGTATTAAAGGGCATCGTTAGTAAGAGGATCATTTTATTGTGTTGTTGTTTATGTCTCATTCTAATTTCCGAATAATTTGAAGTCAATATTTTACTGATAATTTGCTATTTCAAAAATAATTTTAACAAGTAAATAATGAGAATTTTACTGCCTTTAAGCCTAAACCCAACATATTACTGACAAGGAGGGATCATCTGAGAATATGGTTTAAAAATAAAAATGGTAGAGAAAAAATGGTGACGAAAAGTTGAAGTCAACAAGTTGCTACATCTTGCTCTAAATGAAGTTGAACTATAGGTGCATACTTGTGAAGGTATCAAGGGTCTTGGTAAAAGGTCGCAGCAAAACATTTAAACTTCCTGCCATCCTGTTCCATCCTCCAGAATTGGGAAGGTGTCCTCAAAAGCGGCTTCCGAATACGTTTGAAACAAAACCACGGCCTTTTAACGGACGAATACGACGAATATTTAGGCAGTGTTCTCTGGAAAATGAGCAAGCTTTAAGCTTTTACTCATTTCAAAACAAATAAACAATGAGCTATGGGTCGTGTTTTAGGCTTTATCTCACATATATTAAAATAGAAAATCTCAGCAATAGTTTCCTAATAAAAATATATTAAATTTGGCATGCCTGTCAGTTAAGGTCATACTTATTCAGCAAAATGGAAATAGCAGGACACATAATGATCTCAAGTCTTTCATTCCACTAAGAAACAATCATAGGTTCTTATCCTTTGCCTCCATAAGCGACACTTCACTAATGAATCAACTAACATAGGTGATGCCGATATGTTCTCAATTTACTGAGAAAAATAAATAAAGAGGTCGCATACGCCTAGGACATCTTAGGTTCCTTTGAATAAGGTTGTTTTGTCTCAAGTTGTGTCTGTGCCCAACCTACCACTTTTCCTAGGTGCTGTGAGCATCCTAGAAATCGTGATTTCCTTGTAATAACACTATTGTGATTGAAGATACCATCCTTTGATGTTCTAATTTAATGCTGTAGTTCTAATATACGAAGGACAAATGCTAATAATTTGGGGAGGAGGAATGGTATATGCATTCTTGCTTCTGTAAAGGTCTCCAAAACATCTCTTCACTACCTTTAAAAATCCTAGTTCTTTGTAGCAAGGTCCTTGCAATAACTCCTTCAGTACTAATCAGAGTCCATGAAATCATTGTATGCTACATTTCTATAAGCTTAAAATATTTTGATCACAGTTAGGGGTATGCTCAACAAATGGTACATTTTGAAAGAGACTTAAAGCAAAAATGAAAAGGAGCAACTCATTCACTTAAAATAAAAACACGAGCTGCTTCCTTTGGAGAACTCTGCGGTGGACAGCAAAATAACATGATGAGCTTTGGGCGAAGCCTCCAAAAACAAAACAAATGCATCTTTAATCAAGATTCTATTATAAAATCAGTCATGGAATGTTTATAGAAGCAATAAGCTAAATGTATATTTTGTTTTAATTTAAAAAGTATATACATACCACTCATACAAGAATTCACGGTAAAGATACAGAAAAAAAAATTAATGCTGCATTCATAGTGCAATAAAATTTCTAAAAAACTAAAAAATATGATCATATAAGCAAGCAATCAGAAGCAAAGGACTTTAATTGTGTCATACTATTTAAAAAATAGCCAATAATATGCAAGCAGTGCAGTGAAAAAAACAAGTCTTGATCGCAGGACATTAAAAATGAAATCATGCAGGACACTGGCGGGTTGCTGCCTGTCATTAACAAGTACTATATTATTCTGTCTCTAATGAACATGAAAGAATTTTATTGTGGAGGATGTTAAGACAAGCAATCAAAATGGAATGGATTTCTGAAATCATGCACGGGAGCTTAGCCTTGCATGAATTCGACGAAGAATTTCAGCATCATAATCGTGGGCAATAAAAAGCTCTTACAGAAGCTCCACATTAACGTGAAGAAGTTGTCAAGGGCTCTCGTTTGGTCCTTCAAGATGTACCTTGCTTCAGCGAGCGGGGACGAGAAGTACGAGGGGGAATCAGCCTCGGAGGCACTGCATGATTGTGAATTTATTCAAAAGTAAAATATTTTTCTAAATGGTACATAATTTGTTTATGTTTCTTAACATTACAGCGAAAATTACAAGGTTAGATAATAAATATCAATACTTATTATCTAATATAGCTCTGTATGTATGTTTTACTTATAAGAAAGAAAAATGATTTCAATATTGACATACATAGCCTATAGACAACATGACACTGCATCAATGATATCGTGTACATGTAATCTAAGTTGTAGTATAAATAAATGCGAATACGAAACGAATGCTCTTTCTCTCTCTCTCTCTCTCTCTCTCTCTCTCTATATATATATATATATATATATATATTTATGTAAGAAACTTGGAGAAAGCTTTGTTCCCAAATTTTAAGTTTTCTGTCGACATAATTTAGAATACGAGTCATGAATAATTGACCAAGTGTCGAGTCCAAGAGCCCAAGAAAATCATCACTGATAAATACCTACATATCATGGAAATGTTGCCTATATTGGGATCTTCATTGTCTATATCATCTAAAATTAAAATAATATAGAAAAAGTTGTCCGGTGTGATCGGATGTTGTTAATGCGATCCTAAATGTTAAATCCACCGAGTTCAATTCCCCACCCTTTATTCGGTGTTATTCTTGAAGATGACCAAGTGTGGCTTCGTCATCACAGACTTACAAATATATATATATATATAGAAAAAACTTAATTTGTCAAATTCAGATTTTGTTTGACTAATAGTAACAATTTTTACTTGGATCATGATAGAGGTTCAACGTTGAATGCCTGACGAAACATCAAGGTGCATAGAGAACGGTGCTCTTCATTAAACACTAGCTCCATACTCATAGACACAACAAATCTAATGGAAACATTGCAATACACAATCCTAAAATCATTTACAAGGTTTGGAGTGAGATCTAAAATTCTACTGGCAAAAATGAAATCAATGAGGTTGCAACCACTCTCAAATATCCTAAAGTGTTATTAATATTTATAATTTAAGTAAAAAGATGAAAATGAAGATAAAGGAGAATGTCATAAAATTTAAGTAAATAGTGAAAATGAAAGATAAAGGAGAATGTCGTTAACATTACCATTAATTGAATTAGCATTACCCTCTAGAGACTTTTAATTTTAATCTGCTTCAAAATAAAATGAAATTAAGCCAAAAATTATCAATAAATAAATTGAAGGAAAAATTAATTACCCTCCAAGTAGAAAAAATAAATTTTGGAAAGAAATTCGTGAGTCCCAAAATATAATAATTTTGTGAAAGGACCTCCAAAAGAGAAAAGTCAAAATTTTTGAGAAATATTAAGTGGTTGGACCATGAGTGATTTAGTCAAATGTCATTTTCAAAGGAAGAAGTGTTGAGAAATCAATGCTAGTAGTATACGGTTTAATTCCTCATTCTTGATAAATACTTGTAGATGTCTTCAGCTTCATGTGCTTTTGCTTCTTAGTTAGTTTATCTTTTATCAAGTAATTACAAATTATATTAATATTGTGAGATCGTAAGAACAAGAACTAAAGTAGGCGCTACGGCAAGGCAAAACCCTACTAGAGGGGGGGGTGAGTGCCGGTGCTCTGAAGACTCATGGAGATGGACAAAAGAGCACTTGAACCATCGGATATCATCGATTCATGAAAGTTTAAACTCTACTTCTTCTTTTGATTTGCTGTCTGTGCCTAGATTCCCACCCTCGGGGGGGGAGTATAATAAGTGATGCTGGTAATAATGTGCTTTTTTTTTTTCATGTTGTAAATTGATCATATTGAGTACATAACAAACCTAGGTAGCTTGGGATGCTGCAGCAAATGAGTATTATAAAGAGAAAGTTTTCATAGGTTCATTGCTTATCATCTTCCTATTAGGACAGAGTGAAAAAGAAAAAAGAAATAAATTATTCCACGTGACAAAATGGCATGGAAATGACTTGGAAATTATTCTAAGTCAAAGGTTGAGTCAACGGACATGTGGAGAATGAATAAGCAAGTGCATCATTAATTCATCATTGTTGTCAAATCATTCCATAGATAAAGAAACATAATTACACACAAAGAAAATCAATTGTTAAAGGGGTGAGCATAAAGAATATTCTAGATCATTTGACTAAAGACAGAAATTGAGGGACCCCTTCTCACAAGCTATGCGGGTGAAACAACACTCAACACTTCACTCGGAAGGATTTACGTATTCGTGAGCTTGAAGCTGAGTTACTCGGGAGAAACAGGTTCTCAAGAGGAGGCCTACGAAGTTCGAGGTCATTTTACGGTAAGATTTCAATTTGTCAAGTTTGCGATGGTAGACTTAGAGGTAAGAAGCACAAGACTTAATTTGGCTCATGGATGAGTTATTGAATCATATGATAGAATTTGATTTCCCTTGGTATTGCTAAAGGGTCGGTGCTTTGGGTGTCTTAGTCTTCTCATACGAACTTGGCTTATCTTTCACTTAGGATTTGCTCCAAGTTCGGTTCTACGTACATTCGTCCTTTGGAGGTGCTCCCCAGCTGCTGTATAACAAAGTCATGGGCTGTTGGATTATGTCATGTTATAGCTATTTGAAGCAAGGGAAACTACTGCCATTTAAAGTGCATATTAATAAAATCAAGACAGCAGGGCTATTTAGCGGATGTTTTCTTGGTGTAGAGATGATTTCTTTCATAATATTACTATTGTGTTTGAATTCATTTTACATGTTTTGATGTTCGTTTGTATTTTCATCTGGCACAGATTAATACATGTGAGCTATCTTGCATGTATCATTTGATTTAGGTAGTGATGCTAGAAAATAAGCTTGCCAAGTCTCATTTCGGAGGAATGTTTCTTGGGGTTTATCTT
Organism: Pinus albicaulis; assembly: GCA_034641835.2. Classification (NCBI taxonomy): domain Eukaryota; kingdom Viridiplantae; phylum Streptophyta; class Pinopsida; order Pinales; family Pinaceae; genus Pinus; species Pinus albicaulis. Next base: position 1,432,924,464 of record CM076578.1, on the reverse strand, counting down.
TATTCATTATGATGTCTAATCCTTTTGCAAACTAATATTTTTTCAAATTAATAAGGAAGATCTCGTGTATTGTGCGGAAATCCCCATCTGCAGGCGTAGAAGTCTCGCACCTTACCAACTCCTCCTAGATTCAAGTGATCCAGGAACTCGGCTATTTTCAACCCAAGTCTTTCATGACTTGGAAAGGAGACTTTTCTCGTTCTCTAGCTACTTGATCGTCTACTTCATTCAAAATTGAAAATACTTGTTTTAGAGCTTTGAGAAGTTATCGCTATTTCAAGAGCAATTTCTAAGTTGGGCAAGTATGGGGTTCTTTGTCATTATGAAGCTAGAGTTCAAGAGGTGTTGGAAAACTATAATAATCTTGCATACGTACAACTTCCACTAACTCAGGACAAAATTTGTAAGGAGATTGGGAAGCTCTAAGGGTAGCAACAAGTTGCAAACTTACGGTTGAAGTGTTTTCATTTACTTTCGTTGTCTTATTCAAAGTTAAACTTTCCAAGCTCTTATCTTTGTAAATATCTCTTTTCATTTCTTGGCGGTCTTCTTAGAGACATATTTTCTAATCATTGTAATCACTAATAAAGAAAGTTCTATTACTTTGTGAGAGCTTAAATTTTCCCATGGTATCTCCCCTTCCTCGATTGAAGAAAGAACATTTTGTTGGAGTGGATTGACTTTTTTTGTTTCTAGTTTGTTTTATGCTTATTTCACATAACGTGCATGTGAGTGTAACACATTCACTATCCCCACATTTCATTCTAAATCTTGTGTCTAAAAATCTAACATGCATAGAGAATTCAAATTTTGGGAAACTTCGACAAATCTCTTTATGTGTGGAAACGATTCATATTGTAGGCAAATTTTAATTGTTTCATGTTTATTTAAGAGCACATGTTTCATTGTTTGAGTCCATTTATGCTGCATATTTTTGGTAACTATTGGAGCATTGTACTGTCCCTTGAAACAATTTTATCTGTAAAGAAAATTTATTTCACCTAACACTGCCTACTTTCATTTATTGGTCTGACACATATGAGCTTATTTTCATTCTTGTTTTCTCAAATTTAGGTGCAATGACAATGAGAAAAAATCTAATTTCTTCTTTAAACATTGCATGTAGCAATTTAATTGGAAGGATAACCACTCACTAAGATTTTACCTCTAACATAAGTTGGTTGAATAGACATCTTTCAAGGACCCTCTACACCTCTATTGACTCCTCAATGTGGGATCCATGTCTTTGGAAGCTGGGGTGAGGTACGAAGTTAGAGAGTTCATTTGCAATCTTGTTTGTGAGGTAACTAATAATAAAATTAATCAAGGGCACTATCATCATTTACTTTACTTGTCTCTTGATGGTTTGAGTTTCATATGCAAAGTTTGTTAAAAGCAAGTATTGTAATTCTCTTAACAAGTGTACTTTTCTTTTTTTATGTTTCAGTCTAATTTCCATTTGGCATTTCCTTGTTTGCATTTTTCAAAATAATTACTAATTGTGAGTTTGTGAGAATGTGTTTTCAATGTTTTGATTCCCAAATTTGATTATCTTAAAGGCATTTTTGTATCTCACAATATCTAATGCTAACGATCTTTTATTGTTTGCATTTTAGAACCTGCTTTTAATTTTTGAGAGCATTACATTTTTACTTCTTGAGCAAATATATATATCTTTTTCCAAATGTTGAAAAATTTTGCTTATAAGGCAGTTTATGGTTCTCATGATTTACCGTTATTATTTCAGGATTGCTTACATCATATTTTCTCATAAATCCTTAAAAGTAACTTCGCATTTCACTATGTTACATCTTGTAGAACCTCACGACCTTTTAACTTGGTTTCTTCCTTTAGGGACCACCCCCTTAGCTGATTTAGAAGAGAGCTAAAACGGAAAGTCGAAAATCAGTATGATACACCTTCTGCGAGTTTCTTGCCACCAGCCACACCTTGTGGGGTTGAAGGCTTTTTCCACTGACTTGTAGGTAGGTGTAGGCGGCAAGGAAAGCAATAACAAGGGGAAAACCCAGTCACAAGCTCTTCCTTCAGTAGATTCAATTCAAGATGAGGCACTTCCACACTTCTAGACCTAGACAAAGATCTCCTTCAAACACCAAGTCATCCCTTCCTCCTTGTAGATGTCCCTTGCTCAGCCTTCAAAGTGTCATCTCTTCGACGTGCAGCTTCAGATCAGAATTTTGGCCCCAGCAACAGATTTTCGGCCCCCGACTTCAGCCTGGTATCTTCGCACGTGTGAGAGAAAGGTAGCCCAAAACCTCGATTTTCTTCTTTCCGGCTTCTCTCCTTCTTCTCCAGCAATTTCACACTCTTTTCTAGCTACTGCTTCTTAGATATTGAACTTGTTAATGATTCCCTCCAAATGAAGTCGAGTTGCTCAATATATAGGCTTCATGTGAGGTCAAATTGCCCTGATCCAGGTTGAATTGTCGACGACAGGGCCGACTTGGTGTGGAGGTGACAAATTACCTTTTTGAATAAAAAATAATTCTTTTTACATGTTACAAAAGCCGAAGAAGGGTCTAATAAACCTAAAAGCCTTCAATGGAGGCTTCGACCTAGAAAACATTTACCCAAGCATGAAACCCATGCTTCAACAAGTCAATTACATTAATAATAAAATTTCTTTCGATAAGTACAATTATGAAGCACGAAACTAGTTACATTCTTCAACACTCCCTCTTAATTAGGGAGGTATTCATAAAAAAGAAAGAATTCTAGCACACTCGGTGCTTCAGACTAGATACATAACCAGGGGAATCTATCCAGGTGGGACAAGAATGGACTCAAGCTTTCAACCACTCTAGGTACCATCAGGCTTACTTGCTAACCATCAACCCAGGGAACTAGGTGTGTATCCAATGTCGGAGCTACATGACAAACGCCACCCTCCCTCGTCAGGATCTAGACATCAACCACACAAGTCGTCCAGATGTCCTTCCAAGCATCCACCATTAGATGCTTCATCTCTCCTTATCAACCAATTCTGTAATATCAACTAACCCAAGCATGCTGCTAAATTATTCAAACTTCTTGTTCGGAAGAGACTTCGTTAGCACATCAGTTACCTATTCATCTGTCGAAATATATTGTAGCTTCACAACCCCATCTTGTACCAAGCTCCTAATGTAGTGGTACTTGTTGTTGACATGCTTCATCCATGCATGGAATACGGGGTCTTCAGGCATCTTGATGCTGCTTTGTTTATCACAATTTATTATGGTAGGATCTAGAGGCTTTCCAAATAAATCTGGCAAAAGTTTCCTTAACCAAACAACCTCCATTCCTACTTCACATGCAGCAACATATTCTGCTTCAGCGCTACTTAAAGCAACAGGATCTTCTTTTCTAGTCATCCATGAAATCATTACAAATCCCAAGCTAAAACATCCATCGGTAGTGCTTCTTCCATCAGTCTCACTACCACCGCTATATAAATTGGTAAAACATATTAACTTAATTTCCCTTCCATCGTACTTTAAACAGTGATGTATCATGCCACATAGATATCTCAAAATATGCTTGGTAGCTATCCAATGTTCATGACGAGTCTCCAACTAAAATTGACTAAGAACATTTATGTCAAAACATATATCAGGTCTCGTATTTACCAGGTACATCAGAGAGCCCACCAACTTACAATAGCTAGTAGGATCAACGAGACTAGAGTCAGAGCTTCTTAACTTCTTGAGATTAGTGATCATGGGAGTAGTCATAGACTTGGAGTCCATCATACCAAACTTCTGCAATATCTCGATTATGTAGTCAGCCTGACCCAGATATATCTCTCTGGGTTTTTGCCAGACTTCCAAACCCAAATAGTAATGCATAATTCCCTAATCTTTCATTTTGAATTCAGTTGCTAGCATTTTCTTGCATTCTTGTATTTTTCCCTCCACACCTGTAATAAACAAATCATCCACATATAGTAATATCATGAAGGGTTCATTCTTCACCAACTTAATGTAGAGATTTGAGTCTGCAAAACTTTTGACGAACCCAATTCTTAAGAGATATGCATACATTCTTGCATACCATTCCCTCGGAGCTTGCTTCAAGCCATATAGGGCTTTCTTGAGTCTGCAAACATGTGTATCCTTGCTATTTACTTTAAAACCTTTTGGTTGTTCATGGTACACTATTTCATCAATGGTTCCATTTAGAAACGTTGTTTTGAAATCCATTTGATTGATATTCCATCCCATAGTAGCAACTAGTGAAACCAAAGATCTTATAGTGGTATACCTAGAAGTAGAAGCAAAGGTTTCTTCATAGTCTATGTCTTCCTTTGTGAAAACCCCTTAAACGTATCTTGCTTTGCTTTTATTATGCTTCCATCAATTGCATGTTTGATTTTGTAATCCATTTTGAAGTGACTTTAGATTTGCCATGGTGTAAAACATATTCCCAAACCCCATTCTTCATAATGGATGGGTATTTTTCTTGCGCCGCCTTCTTACATTCTTCTTGATGAGAAGCTTCTTCAAATGTAGTTGGTTCAACTTCTATCAATTTTGTCATATATGCTGCAATCTTGAACATCTCTTTGTCTTTTGCTTTCTCTAAAGGTTCCTTTCGTAGCTCCATGTCCTTTAGCATCTTCAAGTGTAGCTTTTAACCAATTTTGCCTCTTGTTTCGAGAATGATCACAAGTTGAATACGTCACTTGATCCTTTTACTTCTTCTTGATTTGCAGTTGTCTTATCATGATGCTCTTCTTCAAACAGTGGTATATCTTCGTCATTAGAATCAATTGAAGTATCCTTGGATCTTCTCTAGGCATGATTCTCATCGAATATAACATCCCTGCTCACTTCAATTTGTCTTCCTTCCCTGATGTAGGTTCTATATGGCTTTGAAGAAATTGTGAAATTTTCAATCTGAAAACTATACAGTTTCAGAGATAGATTTATTCCTGCTACTTATTATTTGACTAAGTTATTTTTATAAACTTCTGGCAAATATCGAAATAAACACTACTGCAACATTCACAAATATATATATGCAAAGAAATAAACAGTAAAAGACATAAGCACAAGAACCAATCACATGTACACGGTTATTTTTGGACAATTGTCCCCGGAAAAACCCAATGCAAGAAAATCGGTGCAACAGATGAGGGTTTTATTAAATTCTTCAGCAAATGATTTCTTTACAAGGAATAATACTTGCAGATAAAATCTGAAACACCTGAGATTGGATTCTCGGCTCCTCCCAACAAATCTCTCACACCCTAATCAGCCTTTGTTATCTCTTGGGCCTGTCTGTGTGTTTCTCTACGCAGTCCCTGCACTGGACTGCGTAAGTCTGCATAGGGTCTATGTGGGTTCACTACGCTGCAGCCCAGAGCCACCTCCTGTCACCCACTGCGTCCCTCTGTCCCTGACCTCAGTCACTTGGTGACTCCCTCCTCCTTCTGATTCTGCAAATCTCTGACCTGCAACTCTCCCACTGAGATCAAATTCACTTACTTCAGAATTGATCTCCTTCGGGTACTGAGTGTATGCTCGACTTATCTTCCAAATGACCCTCAAGCCTTCTTTTATAATCTTCTCGTTGGTGAATCAACTACCCATATTAGAAGTTTAATCAATGGCTAAGATTAGAACTTGACTTTATCTTTGTTTTCTACAAGATTCACATTCTGACTTATTAATACCCTTTAATTATTTCATTTCCCTAAGTTTAGACTTAGGATCTTCATTAAAATAATTAATTATTTTAATAAGTCATGAACCGAGTGGAATTTCGACAAACGATTTATGGATTCTTTGGAATGTTGATGTCCAAGCCTCCTTGCAAAGCTTGAGACTTGGAACACTTTCCGATGCTACAAAAAACAACACTCCCTCTTAACGAGGAAAGTGTTCCAACAACATGCCTACTGCATGCTGCTCTGCTTTGAAGCACCCTTTGCGTTGTTGATCTCTGGACGCTGCCCCTCATCTGTTGTGTTGCTTCTCTCTGTATTGCTGCCTTTGACACTGCCACTGTCACTGCTGCATCTGTACCACAGCTCCCTTTGAATAATGATCCTATCCACTCCTGCTATTGGAATGGGTTCTTGATCATCCCCATCTTCTCTCGGAAGTAGACAAACTTAGTCTTCCCTAGAGCTTTTGTAAGAATGTATGACACATGTTCTCCTGTTGGAGTGAACTGTAACTGAAAACCTCCAGGTTGTACACAGTCCCTGATGAAGTGACACATGATGTCAATATGCTTCGACCGATCATGAAACACAGGATTTTCAGAGAGCTTGATGCAACTCTGATTATCGCATAAGATATTGGTCACTTCCATTTTCTCCTTAAGTAGGTTCACTAGTAGTTTTCAAAGCCATATGGCCTCACACGAAGCTATGCTAGTTGCCATATATTCTGCCTCTGCTGAGCTCAATGCCACATACTTTTGTTTCCTGTTGCACCAGGAAGTCATTCCTGATCCTAAACTGAAACAATAACCACTGGTACTCTTCCGATCTACTGAACTCCCAACCCAATCTGCATCCGTGAAACCACTCAATCTGACATCACTGCTACATATGTACTTCAATCCAAGCTCAATTGTTCCTTGAAGGTACCTGAGAACATGCTTGGTTGTTGCCCAATGAGCCCTCTTAGGTTGTACCATGAATTGGCTGAGGGTATTTACAGCGTAATAGATGTCTAGCCTAGTGTTTACCAAATACATCAATGATCCTATGAGCTGCCTATATAATGTAGGATCAGCCTCATCATCTTTGGACGTGTCGATTTTCTTCCAGTTGGTGATCATTGGAGTTGTCATGGGCCTACAATCCTCCATCTAGAATCTCTTCAGAATTTTTGTAGTGTATCTTCCTTGACCATGAAATATCTCCCCATTCTGCTGCCAAACTTCCAACCCCAGAAAATAGTGCATCCGTCCTACATCCTTCATGTCAAATTCTTGCAGTCTGTGATGAGCCTTTGATGATCTTGTCAAGAATAGATCATCTACATATAAAACCAATATCAGAGGCTCACTCCCTACTCTTATATAGTAGAGATTGGGATCTGCGTCACTCTTGACGAATCCCATTTTCTGCAAGTAGTTGTCATTCAACCATACCAGGCTCTGGGAGCTTGCTTCAGTCCATATAATACTTTCTTCAGTCTACACACATGAGTCTTCTGATCATGCATCTCGAAGCCTTCTGGTTTTTCTATATACAACTCTTCCTCTATCACCCCATTCAGGAACGTCGTCTCAACGTCCATCTGATGAATTTCCCATCCCATCTGTGCAGCAAGAGATATCACGGATCTAATAAAGGTGTATATGGCTACTAGGGCGAAGGTTTATTCATAAACGATCCCTTCCTTCTGAGCATACCCCTTAGCAAAAAACCTGGCATTAAATTTCTCGATGTTTCCATCTGCAACATACTTGATCTTGTAAATCCACCTTGATCCTACAATTGATCTCTCCTGAGGTCTGTGGACTACTTCCCAGACATCATTTGTCATGATGGAACTGTACTCTTCCACCATTGCATCTACCCACACCTGGTGCTGAGCTGCTTCCCGAAAACGGGAAGGTTCTCTGACTTGAGCAACCAAGGCTTCATACCTCTCAAGTTGCTTACGCTGTCTCTTCTCATTTCGGGGGTCTCCAACAAAATCCTCTGCATCTTTCAGAATCTGCCATAGTTCCATGCTCGTTCTTCCACTGGGGTGGGTGGATTTACCGGCTCTCCCTCTTGCAAATCCTTGGGAGACACATCCCATGGATCCCCATGCCTTGGAGAGGTAACTGAATTTTCTGTCGCTGGTTGTTCGGGCTGAACTAGCGGATCCTCCTCAAATTGCGTAGCAGAAGGCAACTCTCGAGATCTTCTAAAGGCCTTCTCCTCCATGAATTTCACATCCCTCCACACTACGAGTTTCCTGCTCTTAAGAATGTAGATACAATATGCCTTTGCGTTCTCACTGTATCCTACCAGATACCCCTTTTCTGCAGTCATTTCCAACTTCTTCCTCTTCTCACTGGGTATATGACAGTACATTTTACTGTCGAAGATCCTAAAGTGACTCACTTCAGGCTTACTGCCAGTGAAGACACTTTCTGGCGTGATCTTTCCAAATGTTGCGTGAGGAGTCATGTTCTGAACATAGACAACTATATTGCAAGCTTCAGCCCACAGAAATTTGGGCATGTCTTGGTCGTATAGCATTTCCCTTGTCGCTTCGACAATAGTCATGTTCTTCCTTTCTGCCACACCATTCTGCTCCGGATTGTATGGAGATGTCCACTCACTTTTGATACCTTCCTTTGCTCAGAACCCAGTGAATTCCTTATCTATGTATTCACCACCATTGTCTGATCGCAATACCTTGATCCGCTTTCCTGTCATATTTTCACCAAAGCCTTAAACTCTCTAAACCGACTACAGACTCCATCCTTGGTCTTCAAAAAGTAGATCTAGGTTTTCTTGGAATGGTCATCAATAAAGGTGACAAAGTACTCAGCACCACTAAGAGATCTAGTGGACATTGTTCCACAGATATCTGAGTGTATCAAGTCTAATACACCCTTGGCCCTATTGTTGCTTCTCTGATATGCTGCCTTGGCATACTTTCGCAATACACACCCCTTGCAGACATCATCCCGTTTTGTGCTCAGCTCTGGAACTCCTGTGACAGTCTTCTGGAGAATTTTTAATGCACCATGATGCAAATGTCCCATTCTTCTGTGCCATAGTTCATTCAGGTTCGTTTCATCTGTGCTGCCAACTAGTGTCATTGGGGACTCAAGTTGCAACTTGTAAAGTTTCTTGCTTCTTACCCCGATGTGTGCCTTCTTCCAACTGGGGTGTTTGATATAGACCTTATTGCCAATAAAGTAGACATCATAGCCTCAGTTTTGAAGCTGAGACACTAAGAGCAAGTTCGTCCCCAATCCGGGCACATGAAGTACATTAGTGGCCCGGATCTTACTTCCAACCGAGGTCTGAAATACTACGGTACCTCTCCAAATAAGAGGACATTTTGCTTTATTACCCATGGTTATTTTAAAACTCATCTTCTCCTCTTGATAGTCGGAAAAACATTCCCGCACTCTCGTCATGTGAGCAGAGGCTCCACTGTCAATATACCAGACATCAGAAGAAGCAGTTCTTGATACGCAAGCAAATTCTTCTTCAAGTCTGGATGCCAGAATAGAAACATCGTGATCCATTTGTTTTATCATGCTTCTTTCCCTCCCTAGAGAACTACATGAACTCTTCTACGTTGCTGCTGCAGCAGTAGACTTCTGTCCACTAGTCGCTTCTCCATTTTTGCTACTCATCTTTGGCTCTGATACCATGTGACATTTTCAATCTGAAAACTATACAGTTGCAATGATAGATTTATTCCTCCTACTTATTATTTGAATAAGTTATTTTCAGAAACTTTTGGAAAATATCGAAATAAACACTACTGCAACATTCACAAATATATATGCAGAGAAATAAACAGTAAAGGACATAAGCACAAGAACCAATCACATGTACACAGTTAATTTGGACAATTGTCCCCGGACAAACCCAATGCGAGAAAATCGATGCAGCAGATGAGGGTTTTATTAAATTCTTCAGCAAATGATTTCTTTACAAGGAATAATACTGGCGGATAAAATCTGAAACACATGAGACTCGATTCTCGGCTCCTCCTGACAAATCTTTGACACCCAAATCAGCCTCTGTTATCTCCTGGGCCTGTCTGTGTGTTTCTCTGCGCAGTCCCTACGTTGGACTGCATAAGTCTGCGTAGGGTTTGTGTATTGAAAAGTGTAACTAGGATCGTTCTTCAAATTGACTATGAAATTATGAATTTATGTAAAGAAGAACACAAAGATAATAAAATGTATATTTGGTGTACTTGCCTCATGGGTTTCATGAGCAAGATTTTATTATAGGTCAATAGCCTTCTTCTTAATGTCTATTAGGATTTGTCTTCAGTTTAAAAGTGTAATTAAGAGTCATGATTATGAAGTATTTAGTCTGAAGAATGTCTCCAAGACCTTGTGAAAGAAAGGCTCATAACAGCCATCAAGACAGCCCTCATTCAACGTTGGAAATGATAAAGTCGGCTTATATTCAGTGTTGAAGTTGGCCTAAAAGTTTGTTGAAGGGTCGGCCTAAAAGCCAGAGAGAGCACTATATATATAACATGACCTGCGGTTCATTTGTAACACAGAAAACTACAGACTGTTCTTAGTCTAAAGTGCGGATTTCAGAGGTAAAAGATTGCATATTTTCTCTGTAATTTCCACAGTAAAAGGTGCGGATCCATCTGAGTAAGAAGTGCGGTCTTCTAACTGGAAGTAATACGGGTCTCTCTAAGGCTGTTGCAGCATAAAGGAAACATGAAACATGTGCTAATAAGTTTGAAGAAAGGATGTGGATTAGCCAATAGAAGTTGCGGACTTCAGGAACAAGTAAATCTGATATATATACACTTAGACAAGGGTCTGCTCTCTCCTCGCATAACTTAGGAAGGTTGAAGGTGTTCATAGCGTGATGGAGAACTTCTACAAGTTCAATTTTCGGCTACTATATCTCTCATCTATATAGGAATGCAGAGATACATCTGAAAGGTTCGGTGCAGAAGTATATATATCACTGTTTTGGGTATCAATCGAGACAAGAAGGAGCTAAGAAGGAACCTAGGTGGAGTTGAGGTAAAGTCGAGAAGTAGAAGGAGAAGCCAAGGACTTAGAGACCGAGTTCTCTAATGTTGATGCAGGTCAGTTCACGTAGGTGAAGAAAAGAATGATCAGCGTTGGAAGAAGACTTAGAAGCAGTGACAAGGTCTTGGAGGTATTCATAGGTCAATGGTCTGAGTCTTGTTCATTGTACTTGTCATTTGAAGATCTATAAGAAGAATTTCTTACGGGTTTTCTTCTCCAAGAGGGCGAGGTTTTTGCCCTTGCTCGAGGAGCCTAATTGTGTGTTTCTTGTATTTTGGCAATTGACTTGATGAAAGACTAAATAAGTTAAGAAGTAAGCTCACAAGTAATTATCTAGTAAGAGAATTTGAATTAATCTCCAACCCTCCAAATTCTCAACGTGCTATCAAAGCTAAGGTGCTAAACACAAGGACTACTTGACAAAGAGGTCACTCCGGGAAGCAAAGATCAAAGTTTGGGTTGAAAAGACAAATCAATTTACAAGAAAGATTCTCAGGCTATTTCAAAGATCTTCTATCTCATTTAAAGGATCAACTCATTCAAGACAATGTTAGAAGAGGACATCATATTTTGAAGATATCCTTTATCATCAAGGATCCAAGAACACCTACATTAGAGATTTCAATTTTAGAAGAAGCTCCTGACTTTGTCATCATCAAGGAAGCTGCAAGCCACTTTACTCAAGTAAGTATCTATGACCTTACTTACATCTATCAAGATGACTTATTGTAAAGAGAGCAACAGGTTGGTTAGGTCATCAAACTTGAGTGCATGGAAGAACAGGACAGATTTGAATTTAATTGAAGACGAAGTTGTGGACTACATTGAAGGATCGACAATTCAACCACCAAAAGAAGATGCTCCAACTCATGCCAAGTACATGAAGGGAGAAATCAGAGCCCAGAGGATTCTCATAGAATCCATTAAGCACTCACTCATTCCCTATGTATCAAAATTAAAGTTTGCTAAAGAAATATATGAGAAATTGGTGGAGCTATTCTCTGTGAGTATTGTAGGAGAAGCAATCTCTCTTACAAAAGAACTATATAAAATTAAATTGTCAAGAGAAGAAGGAATCACTTCATACTTTATGAGGATTTCTGAAATAAGAGATCAACTGCAGGAATTGGGAGAAATAATGTCTGACACTGAGATGACTATAGTGGTGTTGAATGCTCTACCAGAAGAATGGGGAAACTTCACATCAAGTTTATACGGGGAGAAAGAAGCCACACCATTCCATGATTTATGGTCTCTATGTAAAATAGAGGAAATAAGATTCGGTAAATTTGGTTCTCGGCCTTTGCAACGATATCCAGGAAGAAATGAAGATTCGGTAAATTTGGTCCTCAAAATAAAAGAAGATATATGGACAAACTACGATGCTTTGCATGTAATGAACTTGGGCATTATAAAAGAGATTGTCCTAAATCTGAAAAGGACAAGAGAAAATGGGAAGAACTTGATGCAAAGAAATCTAAGAAAGAAGAAGTGAGGGATCTCTACTATGATTGAGATCATCTTCTCCTTTAAGTTGGTTGTAAAATAGTATGATAGCAAGAAATGCCTGTTAATAGCATCATGATAGAAACATGGTAGGAGCTCTTGGTAAAACGGCTCCGAAAACCTCTCACGATAACAATATTGATGGAAGCGATCATCAAGATCAAGGGTCATCATGGAAAGCAGATGTTGACTTTTTCCAATGGAGTTCTCTATGAATTCACTAATTAGAAAGAAAGCAGAACGGTTTCATCAAGAATTCTATGCTACAGAATTATGGGATGTGATGACATATTGATGAAGCAGATCAAGGGAATGAAGCTCTTCATTCTATTGAAATTGCTATAGGATGACTCAAACGAAAAAGGTATGAGGTATATATATGTATTTATATGCTAACACTGGATGCTGTGAAGTCATGTCATATGGTTGCAAGTAATGGACTTCTATATTTAGAAGTATGATCTATGGAGGAGGATCTCTCTCGGTGCACTGACAGATGAAATCAACATAATATATCCTCATATGGAATATGAGGTAGTTGTATATGAACAAGGAACTGGAAATTGGAAGTTCCTGGGAATGAAGATGTGCAGAAACGAAGAGATCATGAAGTGTAACAATGTCAAGGGGCAGTTATCATCCAGAAGCCAAGAAAATGTGACTAGAATATCTCCTGGGACGATATGTAGACTCTGATAAAAGTCTGGTAAAGAAGAAGACCCTTGACAAAACATATCATTAGGAGATGTGTCCATCTGAATAAAGGATGTCGATGCCTACAAAATGATGGCATGGTGAAAGATCATCACTGAGGTAACTTTTGTTTTAAAACTTCATACGTATATGTTTATCTGGATGAATTTGTGTCGGGCTGCTAATCATGAGAAAGGATGTAAGATCCTTGGAGATGATTCAAAAGAAAGCAGCATGGCATAAAAGGTGGACCAGATAAGAAAGAAAGATAAATCACTTTCTGGTAGATGACATGACTCATGAATGAAAGTGATGGATGATTTGTGCCCTATGGAGCTAAAGTTGAAGATTCCTCGATATTGAAATCCATGACATCAAGGGAAGGAATTCTTCATGAGCTGCTTGGTGTCTCGCCATTGTCGTTGCAGGTCCCTAATTGAAAGGGAGCTTGGTGATAAGTTTCTTACTTGGAAGAAACTGGGTAATTCCTAAGAATGAGCTTAGGTACATTCCTTATACATGAATGAGTACATTCCCTTGTCAAATAGGTCCTCCCTGGCTGAGAGGGAGACATAGACACATCATTCAGGTCTTCACTTCAGAAGACAGAATGGAGTATTGGGTAATCATCTGGCATTCGATACTCTTTGAGAATGTGTTAGGCCATTCAAGATAAGAGTAGTCGAGGACCAATATTCTTTGACGGCTAGCTACCCAAGAGAAGAATAGTCCAAGAAGGTCATACTTTGGGAACACCCGGGTGGAGTATGTACCTTTGAGAGAAAATGACTATGGTGTCTATAAGTCATGTATCTTGCCAGCATTTTAGCCCATTGTCTCATTGAGAAATGGGGTTGTTAGTCAAGGCCTTGCATTAGGACAATTTTGGTTGATATGATGCTATACAGATTTGATTACCAATCTGATTCTTCTTATGAGATTCTTTTGTTTGAAAGTGACCATGAACCTGTATGAATACCTCCCTAGTTAAGGAGTGTTGAAAAGTGTAACTAGGATCGGTCTTCATATTAACTATGTAATTATGAATTTATGTAAAGAAGAAGACAAAGATAATAAAATGTAGATTTGTTGTACTTTCTTCATGGGTTTCACGAGCAAGATTTTATTATAGGTCAATAGCCGCCTTCTTAATGTCTATTAGGATTTGTCTTCAGTTTAAAAGTGTAATTAAGGGTCATGATTATGAAGTATCTAGTCTGAAGAATGTCTCTGAGACCTTGTGAAAGAAATGCTCATAACAGCCCTCATTCAACACTGGAAATGATAAAGTCGGCTTATATTCAGTGTTGAAGTCGGCCTAAAAGTTTGTTGAAGTGTCGGCCTAAAAGCCAGACAAAGCACTATATATATAACATGACCTGCGGCTCATTTGTTACACAGAAAACTACGGACTGTTCTTAGCCTAAAGTGCGGATTTCAGAGGTAAAAGATTGTGGATTTTCTCTGTAATTTCCACAATAAAAGGTGCGGATACATCTGAGTTAGAAGTGCGGTCTTCTAACTAGAAGTAATACGGGTCTCTCTAAGACTGTTGCAGCGTAAAGGAAACCTGAAACATGTGATAATAAGTCCGAAGAAAGGATGTGGATCAGCCAATAGAAGCTGCGGACTTCAGGAACAAGTAAATCTGATATATATACACTTGGACAAGGGTTTGTTCTCTCCTCGCATAACTTAGGAAGGTTGAAGGTGTTCATAGCGTGAAGGAGAACTTCTACAAGTTAGGTTTTGGGCTACTATATCTCTCATCTATATAGGAAGGCCGAGATATATCTAAAAGGTTCGGTGCAGAAGTATATATATCAATGTTTTGGGTATCAATCGAGACAAGAAGGAGCCAAGAAGGAACCTAGGTGGAGTTGAGGTAAAGCCGAGAAGTAGAAGGAGAAGCCAAGGACTTAGAGACCGAGCTCCCTAATGTTGATGCAGGTCAGTGCACATTGGTGAAGAAAAGAAAGATCAGCATTGGAAGAACACTTAGAAGCAGTGACAAGGTCTTAGAGGCATTCACAGGTCAACAGTCTGAGTCTTGGTCATGGTACTTGTCATTTGAAGATCTATAAGAAGAATTTCTTACGGGTTTTCTTCTCCAAGAGGGAGAGGTTTTTGTCTAGGCTCGAGGAGCCTAATTGTGTGTTTCTTGTATTTGGTAATTGACTTGACAAAGACTAAATAAGTTAAATGGCTCACAGTAATTATCTAGTAAACAAATTTGAATTAATCTCCAACCCTCAAATTCTCAGCATTGTGTGGGTTCACTTTCTGTGTAGCCCGAGTTGACTCTTGTGACTTTGCGTCCCTTTGTCCACGAGCTCAGTCACTTGCGACTCCCTCCTCCTTCTAATTCTGCAAATCTCTGCCCTGCAACTCTCCCGAGATCAAATTCTCTTACTTCAAAATTGATCTCCTTCGGGTACGGAGTGTATGCCTGACTTATCTTCCAAATGACCCTCAAGCCTTCTTTTATAATCTTCTCGTTGGTGAATCAACGACCCAGATTAGAAGTTTAATCAATGGTTAAGATTAGAACTTGACTTGATCTTTGTTTTCTAGAAGATTCACACTTTGAATTATTAATACCCTTTAATTATTTTATTTCCCCAAGATTAGACTTAGGGTCTTCATTAAAATAATTAATTATTTTAATAATTCATGAACCGAGTGGAATTTCCACAAACGATTTTTGGGTTCTTTGGAATGTTGATGTCCAAGCATCCTTGCAAGTTAGCCTCCTTGCAAGTTTGAGACTTGGAATGCTTTACGATGCTACAAAACAACAAAAATGTTATAGCCAGAAGGATCCCTTTAATGCTTGTAGAATCTAATTTTTTTCGCTTGTCCTTTGGAACATGGATGTATGCAGGCCACCCAAAGATTCGGAGATGGTCCACACATGGCTTCTTCCCTGTGAATGCTTATTCAGGTGTCATATTCTAAAGGATTCTATGAGGACTTCTATTTTGTATATATACTATTGTCATTGTTGCTTCTCTCCATAGAAACTTTGGTAGATCTTGATCGAATATCATAGTTCGTAATACGTATACATTCTTCAATTGTTCTATTTTTCCTTTCTGCAACTCCATTTTCAGCCCCAACAACAGATTTTCAGCCCCCAGCTTTAGAACTTTGACGTTGCAATAGAAACAGAATTTTGTCCCCAACTTCAGCCCATTATCTTCACACGTGTGAGATAAAGGTAGCCCAAAAACTCGATTTTCTTCTTCCCAACTTCTCTCCTCCTTCTCCAATAACTTCGCACTCTTTTCCATCTACTGCTTCGTAGAGATCAAACTTGTTAATGATGCTCAATATATAGGCTTCTTGTGAGGTCAAATTGCCCTAATCTAGGTCAACTTGTTGAGGGCAGGGTCGACTTGGTGTGGAGGTGACAAATTACCCTTTTGACTCCAAACTAATTCTTTTTACATGTTACAAAGGCCCAGTAAGGGTTTAATAAAAATGACAATGACACTAATGACTCAAGACAAAACCTAGAACCCTTCAATGGAGGCTTTGACCTAGAAAACGTTGACCCAAGCATGAAACCCATGCTTTAATAAGTCAATTACATTAATAATAAATTTTCTTTTGATAAGTACAATTATGAAACCCAAAACTAGTTGCATTCTTCAACAAAAAGCTTGGAAATTTTATTTTTTGGACTGGGATCAAGGCCTTCATGAACAAATTCGATTTTTTTCAAGATTAAGGGATAAGATTTGATTTTGGCATGGATCAAGAAGCAACTAGCCGTTATTTTCTGTGATCACGTCAAGCTAGTCGTTATTTCCACTTGTTGGGGTTATTTCCTCTCATTTTTTTTATATAAGGAAGCTCTCAAGCTCCTCTTGTGAGCATGATCTAACTAGATCGAAAAAAAATTGTACTAAGCTACGCTTTGTTGCAATTTTGCATTAATGAAGACTTTGGGGTTCAATTCAAAGTGTTTTTGTTTCGTTAAACCCTCCTCCTTGTCTAGCCATAACCATGCTCTAAATAGCAAAATAAGATCAATATGAGCACAAGAATTTGAAGTAAATGATTTAAAACAATATGACTTGATTACAAGCCAATGCTAGGATCCCTACAAAACACGTTCGAAAGATGAGAGTTTGAGATTAGACAAATGTGGGAACTTCCATGAGCATTCTCAAGAGTGGGATGGTTACTCCTATAACTTCCCCTCACGCTTGAAGTATGATCCAAAATTTGTCTTTTACACAACTTCACACAAGATTATTACATCCATATGGGTTTAACAACATTCAATGATAAGAAAGTTTTGGAGATCTATAGGAAAATCAACTAAAGTGTTCTCTATCAAATCTTTAAACCTCATGCCAATGTAAGCTAACTCTACATCAACATAACTTTAGAAGCATAATGGAAATAATAGAATAACAACACAAGCAGAAGAATTGAAACAATGATCAAGATATTACCATACACAAAAAGAACAACACCTCAAATGCAACCCCAAAGTCTTTATTATATTAAGAATGTAGAGAGGCAGAGCTTCCGCGAGCACAATATTGAGATTTTGGGGTAGCATCGGGTGTGCTCTAGCTCCGAAAATTTGGGGAGGGGTTGGAACACACGAGATCTCCAAGACCCATAAAGCATTTGGAGAAATTTCATCTGGTGTAAAAGTTATTCTAATAATTAAATTTTTTAATGGGGATCCAAAGTCTAACTTAGGGAAATTAAAAAATTGAAGTGAATTAATTTACACATGTGATGAAATGTTCTAAGTGACATGGATCAAACATTCTTTTAACTCAGTCGATTAGAGATTAGATCATGGTCGTTGATTTGCCGACGAGAAAAGTATAAGGGAAGGGCTTTGGGTCAGTTGGAGCAAAAACACACACATTGCAGAAGCACTGAAGCTAAGTCGAATTTCTAGGGCAAGGTTTGCTGAGGAATTCGAAGTGAGTTTGCAGTGCAGTGAGGGGCAGCGATCGACAAGGGATGATCTGATCTGAGGCCGAGAATACAGCAGCAGAGAGGCAACATCGTACTAGGGCAACACAAACGCCGGCAGGAGGGACACAGCCCAACCAAGCTGACGCAGAGGGTGACGCAGACCCTTCTGGGTGACGTAGAGGCCTTCAGAGTGACGCAGGGGCAACCTGTGCTGCACAGAGGCTGACGTTGAGCCAGTCTGCTCACGCAGAGGTTGACGCAACACCAGGAGGGTGACGCAATCAAAGTTCAGAAGTTGTTGTGCAGTTTGTTGAGACCGGAAATGCAGTTTCTGATCTTCAGAAGTTGTTGGTGTGGCACAGGTTATGTCAATGCAGAACAATGCCTAGCAAAGGTGACAAAAGCGAGAGGAGAACAGTCGCTCAACAGATTCTCTAGATAAGGAATCTGAGTTTGATCAGGAGGAGTGATCATAGAGGATTGATTCATTAGATTTGGTGAAGGATTTCCGGGAGGGAAATCATTTGTCAGAGGAAGCACATTCTCTAGAGGGTTCTTTCGCCAAGAAGCCCAGATCCAGTCTTTTGCTGAGTGTAGCAGCAGCGGAAAGGAGAAGAGTTTGTGATTCGACAGTTTGAGCAGAGATGGTTTCTCATGGACTGAGAGATCAGGATAGGTTGGACAGTGTGTCAAACTTTATCATCTGGAGGGCCAGAATCTTGACAGTCCTGGATGAGTACTGCATCAAAGACCACGCAGAAAATGTCCTAGCTATGCCAACCGATGTAGATACCCTAAAGAAATTCAACGAGAATCGGGCGCGGGCTAAGCGCTTGATCATTGATGGAGTAAAGGATCATGTGGTCCCTCCTATGGCCGGAAAGAACACGGCAAACGAGATGTGGACATCATCGATGTATCAAGGAAGCTCCATCCAGAGGAAGATGCTTTTGGAGAATTAGATGTGGTCGTTCCAAATGCAGAAGGGAGAGGAAATCAATCCCTTCCTCTTTAGACTACAGACTATCCGAGACCAGCTGATTGTTATGGGGTCAACTCCGAATGAAGGGTTCAAACTTCATGGTGAGGACTGCCCTGAATGCAGTCACCGATGAATGGGAGACATTTGTCCAAAGTATCTTGGGCAGAGCAGCTCTACCATCCTGGGTGGACATGTGGGAAATCCTCCGTCGGGAGGAAATCGGGAGGATAACCAAGAAGGAAAGCAGCAGCGGAGGAGTCAAGGTGAAGAAAGAGGAGGAGGAAGATGCAGCCCTTGTATCTAAGGGATGGAGGCAACAAGGGAAGAAGAAGAAGGACCTCTCCAAGGCCCGTTGCTTCAAGTGTGGTGAACTTGGACACTTCACCAACACTTGTCCTAAGCGAAAGGACAAGGAAGCCTCTGATTCCAAGGCAGCAGTAGCGAAATGGGACGATGGCAGTGACGATGACGTAACCATGAGTACTCATGAACCAAGGAAGTGGTGCGATATTGATCTGTAGAGTAGCTACAGATGTTGGCGGGCTCCTTAAGGTGCCCAAACTCTTGGATCACATACGAGCTATAGGAACCTTAAGATAGTAGTAGGATGACTGGAGCAATGGGTGCAAAAGATCATGGAGAAACAGAGGCGAATTGAAATGCTTAAGTCTGGAGCAACGCAGAGGAGAGGCAACAACAGCGTGGAAGCAGCAGCACAGAGGTTGATGGGATTTCAGCAGCACAGTGGCAGTGCTTACACAGCATAGAGGAGCAGACAGCGCAGAGCTTCAGAGAGACAATGCAGCGCAGCAGCAGAGGGAGCTTCAGTGATGAGATGCAGCCCAACTAACTTGTCTGTCAGTGATTGGATGATGGTCCTTCAGTTGCTTACTTCTCAGCAACTGAGTTGCAGTGCAGCAGTTAACAGTGGCAGTGTTATAGGCAGCATGTTGCAACAATTTGAGAGGGAGTTGCAGTGCACATGTGGTAGTGTCAATGACAGTGACATGGGCAACAGTACAAAATGCAACAACGCAGTGGATGGAGGGCAACAGGCCAAGCATCAGCAACGCGAATACCAATGTCGAGATTAGGGTGATGCTTCATTGTGGAAGTATTGCTAGAGCACACTCCTCACTAAGAGGGAGTGTTGAGATTTTGGGGTAGCGTCGAGTGTGCTCTAGCTCTGAAACTTTGTGGAGGGGCTGGAATACACAAGATCTCGAAGACCCAGAAAGCGTTTGGAGAAATTTCATCGAGTGTAAAATTTATTCTAATAATTAAATTTTTTAATGGGGACCCTACGTCTAACTTAGGGAAATTAAAAAATTAAAGTGAATTAATCTAAGCAACGTGGATCAAGCATTCTTTTAATCTCAAATATTGATTAGAGATTAGATCACGGCCATTGATTAGAAGGGCTTGGGGTCAGTTGGACAAGACACACACAAATATTGCAAAAGCACTGAAGCTAAGTCGAATTTCTGGGGCGGGGTTTGCTAAGGAATTCAAAGTGAGTTTGCAGTGCAGTGAGGGTCAAAGATCGGTAAGGGATGATCTGATCCGAGGCCGACAATACAGCAGCAGAGGGGCAGCATCATACCAGGGCAGCACAGAGGCCAACAGGAAGGACGCGTAGCCAAGCTGACACAAAGGCCACACAGAGGGTGATGCAGCCCCTTCTGGGTAACGCAGAGGCAGCACAGCGGCCTTCAGAGTGACGCAGGGGCAGCTTGTGTTGCGCAAAGGCTGCACTGGGCTAGTGGGGTTGACGCAGTTGCAGGAAGAGCTGCGCTGAGGGTTCCAATGGGGCCAGAAAGGGCTCGTTATCTGTAAATCCCGATTGAGGGTGTGATTCAGCAATATTTTATGTCTCTGAGTGAAAGGGTACAACTGTCGTGTAATTTCTTTGTAGGGAAAACCGTTTCTGGTGCCCAAATTGTTGTATTTAGATTCTGCAAAATAATAAAACCCTCTAGAGTTGCTGCACTGGTTTTCCCGCATTGGGTTTTTTCAGGCATATATGTCCAAAAAATCTGTGTAATTTTGTCATATGTGTGTGATGTTCAGTAAATGATATGTATATGTGTAGGCTGCAGTTTGTATTTTCTTTAATATTTTTCTAAATACTTCAGTTAAATAACTTGTTAAATTAATCAAACAACTAGGCAAAGTAGATCAAGACGCTACAATAGGGAATTTGTTTTGTAAATTTCACACACAAAAGCTCACATAAATTGTATATAACGAGAGTCAAAGGCTCATATAAATAAGATGGGAGATGATCCCAAGGTGGGATGGTGACAATCCCAAGAAGATCCCTCATGCAAATCAAATCTCTCAAAGGCAACTCAAATTTTGCTTGAGGCTCCACTCTATCCATGAAGAGGGACTCGAACTAGTAGAAGAGGAACATGTGGAGATGGATTCGAGTGGTAGGAGACCACCTCTCCACCTCATCTTATGTGAACTCAGCACAGCTCCAACTTACTCTTAACTCGCCCTTGGAACTCGAGCCCACTTCCTCAAATCGTGGGATTTGTCTCTTGGAACTCATCTCTTCATCAAGAAATTTGATTTCCTTGATTCTTGGCTTAGGTGGAGTTCATATCACTTTGTAATTTGACTTTGACTTCTTGATACATTTCCACATCATTTTTTCATGTGTGGATATTTTTTTTTCCCATTTAATTTATTTTGTTGACTAATTTATTGCCACATTTTCCCCTAGACTTAGGAAAAGTGGGTTTTGGGAGTTCATAATTTATTTTTTGCCCCTCAAAGTGTGTCTTAGTAGAAAGTTGAGGAGAGGTCCAATTTTGACCACTCATACCCCATACAAATTCTCTAAACATCACTTATTACAGATTCCATAGACAATTTATTAAAACTCTCGTCCCGCGGGAAATTTTAAAAATTAAAAAATTGACCCCTAGAGTTAATCAAATTCCGCGAAATTTTACGAGTGATCTAACATGGTAATTTACAATGACTCTAGAAACTAGGACTCACTTAAGGTCTTGCCATCAAGTCGCACTCCTGATTTGGGATTATATCTAGGAAAAAAAACACATTGAAAAGCGCAAATAATTAACCAAGTAAAAAAAACTCCCCACAGTGAACTCATTTGATAATGAAGTTCTAAGCTACCTAAGCTTGTTACCTGACTATTTCATCATGCTAGCATCACTTTACAACATCCCTACAGGGCTTGCGGAACTTGAGTACAATAGAGAAGAAGAAGAAACGAATTTAGAAGCTCTGATGGTATCTGAGCTCTGTAGGTACAAGAATCTTCTGACATATCCTTGGGCATGGAGTCTTCAAGTCTTCAAGTGTACTTCAATGATCAAAAGACCATATCTAATGTTAGGAGTACAAGAATATTTCACGCTAAACTCACATTCAAATGTCTAACCAGATCAGGACATGTTCCCCAAATCCTGAAACTTGTGCAACTTGTGGGCATGTGTAACGGAAATAAAATCTAGTATCACACTGGTTTCTATGCATTGGTGAAGGCAACCTTTTATTAATACATGAAATTGGAAGGAAAAGATTCCTTTATCTCTACAGGAATAAGAACCATAAGCAAGATAAGTGGCAGTTTACCTATGAACTATTTAACAATATATCAAACGGAAGTTCACTTAGGAGAAGAAATAGAGCATTGAATGTTTGCATCATTTATTAAATATTTCATTTTTTGTTAGCTTGAACAGTTTGGAAGTAAACAAAGAAGCACATGCTATAATAGCACAGTTGTATAGTTAGGCTGTTATGGAGCTGTTGTAAGGGTGATAGTACTTTAACATGTCCATCACATAAACCCAGTTCTGATCCTATTTTAAGCTGGTCTTATGTTAAAACAAAGTATTCACATACACAATAAGTGAATTTGTAGGTAATGCAAAGTTAACACACTATGGTTTTCAGAAGGAAAAAAACACATATCTACCTTTCTTGAAGAGCCACCCTTAATCTTCTTGACCTTTGATATGACTATCCGTATAATTATAGGAATCAATTCATCCCTGTGACACTCTTCAATCTGTTGACTCTCTTTAGAGTTTAGACAGACTCCATGTTGTCACTTCTTCACGTGCAGTCTTAAGAGAAATTAAATTCTTCAGATGTTCCTCATATGAAAGCAAAAAGCCATCCTTCCAATTCAACAAACATTCCAAAACTTTAAGCTGAATATCAGGATCACTTTGCTCTAGAAGCCTACAAAATGTTCATTGCATGAATTGTTAGATGAATTCCATAACAGCAGACATAGGTGAGAATATTGAAAAATATTTCAAATACATCAGGGTTAGAAAAGATTGGCCCTACACACAATTCAAGTTTCAACCTAACTTTGTGCAGTCCAATGGATTTAATGAAGGGCACAATCAAATAAAGCAACCAATATATGCATTTCAATCCTACAACAAAACTGAATTGAAACCTTGCAATATAATGATGTCAGAATAATCTTTGTCACAGAGGAGGAAAACAAAAGTAAAGCACATAAAACTCAAAAGTGTTTATCTTTCTTAAATGATAGGACAAAATATGCATTTGAGATGTCAGGAAAGACACAGAATATAAACTAAACAGGCAAATGTTCTAAACCCACCTGTTGGTAAGAATTTCCTTAAGAAAATGACCTCTAAAAAATGATCTAGGGTTTCTCATTTCTTTAATCAAAATCAGCCATTCCTTGAGAATGCCTCTCTTCTCCTTCCCTTTACATTGGCTCTCGTCATAGATTTCAACACTGAAACACAGGACAATTTACAACTAAGTCGTGTTTAGTAAACCCAACAGAACTGTGAGTACAACATGAAGTAAAAAATTGGAATGTTCAAGCATACTTGGCCCTATCCTGGTTAGAGTAACCAAGAAATGTTAAAAAGAGAGGTATGAGTTGGCGGGATCGAGCCTCTGCAAGCCTTGGAACTTTTTGAGCAGTTCGTATCAGAAGACTCACAACAGTTCCCACTGTGGTACTTTCCGAATCTTCATTGAGGAAATATCTAAATTTACTATCCAGGTCTGCCATGAACCAAAAAAAAAAAGATTCGTTAATTTTCAACAATTATTTATCAAATATGTCCAACTGTTTTATTGCATGTAGTCATGATTCTCTTTAATGTTTGTTTACTATGAAAACAATATAATTTGTCCAAGCTTGCATCCTTCAAAATTCGTTTAAAAGAAAGGACATTGATGATGAGCATCTCAATCTAAATTAACAATAACTCCCAAAAATCACAACAGCAGATTTCCCAAAGAATTGACCAACTGAATCTGATGACAAAGAGTGCACCATAACTCATAACTGTACCAGCAGAAAGGCACATGGGGAGAGTCTTACCACCCAGATCCTTACTTGTAAAATTTATAAAGCAAATTTATGGCGCATCCCCATGGCACACTGACATACTTTAGTTTAGTAAATATGTTAATGGAAAGATGTTGTATAACCTCTTTCCCTCTTTACTTGTGTAAATGTAAGAAGAGCTATTCTATTTTAAATAAACAAATATTTGAAGATTCTCTTTTACAACTGTACAGTACCCTCTCTCTTATCTTTAGTTTACTTTTCTGATAACAGGACAGTGTAAATTCCAGATTCGAATGCAAGAACTTTACCAAGGGCAACTGTGTGTCAAGTTGTGAAATGTAAAGTGTTGGCCATCATCACTAAACAAGGATACCACAGTTATATATATGATTTGATGTAATTTCTTTCAGATAAATTAAAATTTCGATCACTACTTAATTGTAGAATTTTTTAATTAATCAATCAAGCACATTCAAACAAGTTACAAAAATGATTGCAGGTAACTTATAAAACCCAATATCCATTATCAAAGAAAGACGTTACCTTTTGATATCACAAAACCATCAGATTCAAGGTTAACACCATGGCCTGGTAATGCAAGGAGCAATGATTGACTTATCTCAAGATGGTCCATAAAATCAGACCAAACAAGGTCTCTGTGCCCCTCTAACAAAGCTGCAAGGCATTCCATCGCTGAATCCCACAAAAGTCCAAACCGATTATAAAGAACACCAATCAGGCCGTGCAATAAGAGTGTCTTGTATGAGTCTGGGATCTTTCCTGAACAGAGGTCCATCTGGATCTTAGAAATAATGACAGTTATTTGTCTGCCAGTACCAAGGGACAAAGGGGATGCTTCAATAGCAAACAGCTGTTGTATAACCTGTGGTTCCAAATAAAATGATAAGTCTGAAACTTACACTTTTCAGCATTCCCTGGTACCCTAAAATCATAAATAAATAAATAAAAATAAAAAATTGAAACAGGATAACAACACATACCTTGCTGTAAGAATTCGAAAGATCATCACAGGATTTCCCCACTTCAACTTTCCTTTTCTTTTCTGGTCGTTCCATACTCTTGGCTTCAGGGATTGGAAAAGGTTCATAGTGGCTCAGAATTCTCAAGGTTGAAAGCCTTAGCTTTTTGTCTTCCATTCCCAAGTTATGTGCAAATATCATCAAAGCATCCAGAGCTTTATCGATCTTAAGTTCTGTGTGGTATTCTTTATCACCGTTATTGAGAACTTCTGTTGACTTGCTGAATTCAAAAATAAGTTAACAAATGTTATACTAGTTATAAGAAAACTTCAAAACCTTGATTCCTCAGATTCAACGAGGAAAGGAATCACTAAATGGGAAATTGACAGAGAAGCTATCTAAATAAAGATAAATGATAACATTATGCTCGAAGACTTATGTTGACTTGCTGAATTCAAAAATAAGTTAATAAATGTTATAGTAGTTATAAGAAAACTTCAAAACCTTGATTCCTCAGATTCAACCAGGAAAGGAATCACTAAATGAGAAATTGACAGAGAAGCTATCTAAATAAAGATAAATGATAACATTATGCTCACCCAAATATCATGTCCAAAAAGTCAGACACTGCACATAACACATGAGATGATAGCTTAAAATGTCTTGCAAAGCTTAGGTAGTCATTGAGATGCTGTGACAGCTTAGGAATGCATGCCTTTAGTAGCTTAGAGTGAGATGTCAATGCAGCTCCAATCATGCATTCCCACATTTTCCTGGAATGATCTTTAATGTTGTCTACAAGCCAAAAAGAGCCACGCACACTACCCACCAGTTAGAATATTCATATACAAATAAATCTTCCAAAGACAACACAACTCCAAGAACAAAAAGACAGAATAATCATGAAAATTACAAAATAAGAGAGAAAAGTACAGTATTACCCGTTTCTGTTATCAAAGCCTCAGTTATAGCCAGTAAATAATCCCACACAATTGATGATTTTTCTTCCAAAGAAAAAATATATGGAAAACACTTCAATGCTCCCCAGACCAAAGCTGGTTGTGATGCTAAGTTATTTACCGGGGATAGATTTCCTTCATGAAACTTTCCACTCTTTATTTTTATTGTTGCATTCTCAATTATTTGCAATACAAATGAACAAATATTTGATGTGTTTCCTCCCATGTTATGAAGGAACAGGGGATTTCTTTCTAGCTTCTCAAAATAGCTTATCAATAAAGCAAGGACATCCCCAGGAGACTCTTCAATGAAATTGTCCAATGCACTGGAAAAAAGCAGATTGACAAAATATTCTTTCAATAACCTTGGTAGAAACTTTGTTGCCAAGGACTTTCAGAAGAAGATCTACTAGAACTGGAATAAAATAAAGTACCTTACAATATAAGGACTGAAAGGATATATTACCCATGCATCCTGATCAATTAAGCCTCTGATAAGGGTAAATAAGCTGCAAATATAATATCATGATTTCAACTTCAGAACGATGCAATTGAGATAACAATATGCAGAAGCCGGTCTGCAACAAAATTACAAGACAAATACTATCCTTACAAGATAATTATGCATACCTATCATTTTTTCTCTGAAACAATAAAGCCCACTGTGAGACAACATTGAATATAGCCAGTGGACCAATACTTGCACCACCAACCCGTGCATGATTATGCACAAGACCAAGTAAGAGCCAATGTGTTTCAGACACAAGCAATGGTATTGAATCCTCCCAAGGAATCCTTGTCCACAAGGGGCTCATCAATATCTTGACTAGTTGCTCCGCAAGTATAAACAGCGGCTTATAATCTTGATCATGTTCAAATTTTCAATTTCAAATATTGTGTATCAGAAGTAGAAACAATCACTTAAAGGCAGTACAAAAAATAATGACTCCATTTTCTAGTCAATAGAAAAAGAATTTGCAAAATCAATAGTATGGATCAGAAGTAGATCCAACTGATACACATCATATTTTTCAAAAGAGCAAGCAAATAAAGTACGTTTGAAAAAAATATCAAAAGTGTCAGTGTTGTAATCTTACCACTAACTTTGTTTCCATTCTGAAATTCAAGAATAACATTAAGTAATGACAAGAGATGGCCAAGCTGCACAAAGTCTTCTCTCCTTTGGGTTTCTCCAATAACTGTTACTGCAAGTTTAGTAGGCATATCATTCTCATTTTTCATTCATGTGTCTAATGGGGGTTTAATTGTCATCGGGTGATGCATGATAGGCTCAGTTGTTGCATCAGCTACACCTTCCACATTCATGTCAGGAAGCAAGCAAGACATTTCTTCAAGCAAACAATCCCAAAGCAATCCCAATTCTTCACATTTAAGTTCCTTGCATAGTCGTTGAACAGTCCGCATTACCACCTCAACAATTGCATCATCTCCTGCAACATGCATACAAAGATGTTGAAGCTCCACCAAAAAACATCAGAATGAATCAATCTTATGAAAATACATTCACAACAGAATGTGCATTTAAATATGTGGAGGTGCTCCCAAGTATGATTGTTAGAGATCTTCTCTTTTACAGAAGCGTGACCCTCTCACACATTTCCACTGTTAGTGAAGTCAAACAAATCTTTAATTTAAGCAATGCAGAACAGATCACATTCAGAATTTCTGAGTTTACGACATAATTCTTTGCAGCCAGCAGGCAGTTTACAGTACTATGTTAACATTAGGTTAACCAGGTGTTTAAAATGAAGTTATTTGTAAAAAGAAAATTATTTATTATAAAATGGCTTTCTTGGCCATTAGTTGTTTGTCCTAGGTCAAGCACCCATTGTGTGCTCTAGGGTCTTGTACAAAGTCAAAGAGTCAAAGACATGATGTAATAGCACTTGTGTTGCTCAAGAATCAAAGAAAGAAAAATATTATTGTAAAATGATGAGTTTAGAAGCCCACCAAAAGGTAAGTCAGCCTAGAAGAGGCTAATCCCCCCTCAAGAAGCATATATAAAGGAGATCCTGTCCTCATTGAATGACACATTCACAAGCAAAATTTCTGAGCCAAGCGAGAAAAAGTTTTCTGATCCAAGCAAGAAAGGGAGTTCTGATGCAAGCAAGGAAGAAGGAGCAAAATTTCTAGGAGGGCAGCGAAGGAGAAAAATGAAGAGAATCTCTGATTCTATTACCTCGCATGTGTGTCTTTACTGGAGGAAACTAGGGTTTCCTCAGATCTTTTTTGCAGAAATTCCGTTTGAGGGTTTGGCTGGCTTATCTCTTGGTGTTTGGTCTTCGGTCAAGGTCTGGGAAGTCTTCATTGAATTGATTCTATAAGAAAGACTTTATGGGTTTTCCCCTTGTGGGATTTTGCCTAGCTTGGAGCCTATTTCTGGTGTCTTCTTGCTTGCACTGTGATCTTCTTATTGGCATACTCCACACACATTAGACAAAAAATTTCCATCGATTTTTTAGGGTCACCAGAAAAATTAACGAGGCTATAAATTTTCCCATTCCGATGGCCATATTATGTGTGTTGAGACTTTTCCAAATTGTTGCCTCTTTAGTGACTGCCACTGGGCCTAGTTTGACTAAAAATTTGTCTGATCGTAACTTTCACATACAAACTCAGATTGAGGTGTTGTTCACGTCATTAGAAATATTGCAACTAGATCTTTAATATGACCTTGGTTTCAATTCAATCCAATGACTTTTATTTTTGAGCTATTTCTGGATTTTGAGCATTTCTAGAGCCACCTGGATCATTCCTCCCCATTAATGAGCTTTTGGGCTGCCAAAAGCTTTATCATTTAATTGGAAAGTGAGGTAATTTATCCCTCGCTTTCTCCTTTTCAATCCACAGGGCCTTACTTGGATGCATTCCCTTGAAACCAATACGAAGGTACTCCACGTCTCCCCATCGTGAAGTCCTAGTTATTCTATCAAGAATGACATCCTCATGTAGATTTTCAAAGTATTCAGGTGAAAATTAGTCCACTGTAGGAACTTGTACATACTATTCAGTGTCCATGATCAAAGGAGGCTCATAAAGCTTCAAGTTTTCAACATTCACTACTGAGTACATTTGAATGTATGCTGGAAAATCAAGACAAAGCATTGTCTCCAATCTTTTCTAATATGTTGAATGGCCCATATCGGATTGATCTCAACTTCTATCCTTCCCCTTTCATTATGTATTTTCTGATGTGGAACCACACTCTATATCCAAATTGGAATTGGTGATCAACCCAATGCTTTTCATGTCGAGCTTGGTATCAAGCTTGACTTTTCTCAAACTTCTCCTGCACTTCTTGGTGAATCATTTGAATCCATCGAATGAACTTCCATGCCTTTTCCCTATCATATTTCCCACTAGAAACTTCATCTTTCCCAAATATCATGTCTAAGGGATCCTTTGGAAAATATACAAAGCATGTCTGAAATGGTGAGCTCTGAGTGGAGGAATGCACTACCTGGTTGTATGCATGTTGTACATAAGGAAGCTACTCATCCCACAACTTTGGATGCTTGTCACAATAGCCTCAGAGTAAATGTATCAATGTGCGGATGACACCATCTATTTTCTTGTTGGTTCGCATATGAAATGGCATGCTCCTCTTAAGCTTGGTGTCCATCATTCTCCACAAACTCGTTCAAAACTCTCCAAGAAAGCAATATTCTCGATCAGAAAAAATGGACGTGGGCAACCCAAAGTGGACCCATACAAATTGGAAGAAGAGATGAGCAATTTTCTCTACAATGAACTTCTTTTTACAAGGCAATAAGACACACATTTTTCAAAATCGATCCACAATGACATACAAATAGTCATGACCTCTCCTAGATAAAGGCAAACCAGCAACAAAATACATTTGCACACTTTCCCATGGATGACTCAGAACATGGATTGGTATGTATAGCCCTAATTTTCTATTAGAGGGCTTGAAAAATGAACATAACACAAACCCATTTACATCTTGATTCACAATATTTTTCATGCGAGGAAAATAATAAAACCTATGTAAATGAAAAAAAAAATTCCTACACCAAAATGACCTGACATAAGAGAGGTACGTGCCTCTCTGATTACATGTATCCTTTCATTGGTGGGAATACAAAGTTTTCCAATATGGTACAACAATTTACCTACAAATGATAATTATCCACCTACGATCCATGCACCAACTTTGCATAAATCTCCTTAAAATAATCATCATCAACATACTGTTCAACATAAATATCAAAAGATAAAGAAGCATTACGCAAAAATAGGAGGGAGAGAAAATATATCTACCACTTTGTTGTTGGTGACCTTCTTGTATTTTATTACCAAGTGAAATTGTTGGAGGAATACCAACCATCTGAAATGACGTGCTTGTTGAAGCTTAGTTTGCGACTGGAGGTACAACAAGGGTTGGTGATCTATGTGAATGATGGTCTCTTTTCCAATCAAATAATTTTTCCACTTCTTCACGCTTTGAATCAAGGCATACAAATCCTTGTCATATGTGGGATAGTTCACAATAGCTTGGTAGAATGTCTTCGAATGGTAACATATAAGTTTCCTCTTCTGCATCAACACTGCTCCAATGGAATACTCACTAGCGTATGTCTCAGTCTCAAAAGGCTTTTGGAGGTTAGGTAAGGAAAAAAATGGTGTGGTACTAATCTTCTCTTTCAACGTATCAAAATCTTTCTGCTTATTTCCTCCCCACTGAAAGGTTTTCTTCACACTTGTCAATGCATGTAAGGGGGATGCAATGATGGAGAAGTTGGCAATGCACCTTCTCCAGTATTGTATTGAACCCAAAAAGCTACAAAAATCTTTAACATTGGTGGGTTTAGGCCACTTTACAATCACGTCAATTTTAGAACGATATATTTTTAATAATCCACCTCTGACAATGTGACCCAAGTAAACCAAAGAGGTCTTACAAAATTCACACTTAGACATTTTGAAATACAATATTTCTTTTTGCAAAAAATCAAGCACCTTTTTAACATGACTCACAGGATCTTCCCAAGTCCTACTAAAAACAAGAATGTCATCAAGATACAAAAGTTCAAAATTGTCAAGAAAAGGTCTGAAAATATAATTCATCACCCTCATGAATGTGGTTGGAGCATTTCATATTCTGAATGGAATCACTAGCCATTCAAACAACCCTTATTTTGTCTTTAGTGAAATATTCCATATATCCTATTCTGCAATCCTGACCTGATGATAGCCACTGCACAAGTCTAGTTTTGTGAAATAGACAAAAAATTTCAATTGATCTAATAAATAATGAATGCGAGGGAGAGGGTGCCGATTCTTCACCGTTATTTTTTCGAGTTCTATGTAGTCCATGCACATCCTCAATGTGTCATCCTTCTTTGGAACCAACACAATAGATGAAACACATGGAGAAGAACTTGGTCTTATGACCCTTTGGTTCAACAATTTATGTACCTTCTTCTTTATCTCCTCCATCTCAATGGCTAACAACATATACATATCAATTTTTGGTAAAGGAGCATCCTACTGCAAATGGATCTCATTTTGGATCTCACACTTTGGAGGAAACCCACTTGGTTCCTGAAAAATCCCATCATAGTTAGAAAAAATTTCATACAATTCCTTTTTATGAGTGGGATCACAACCTTGGAAAGCTTTAGATGTCTCTACATCTTTTTATCAAACAGCCATAAGCATGCACCCTTTGTTGGAATTTACCAACCTCTTCATCTAACTTGCACTTATAAGTATGGCACTGATTTTGTCATGATGAGACCTAACAATGTATTCCACCTCATCTTTCATGAGATGATACTTGTTTTCATGGCGAAATAAAATTTCTTTCGTTTCATACAAATATGGACTCCCCAATACAATGTCGCATATATCCAAAGGTACAACATCAAGGTAAACCTCATCTACTAGTTTGGATGCAATAAAAAATCTAGCTCTACACTCTTTGGTTACATGTAATTTGGCTTTATCACACACCCAACAAAGAGGGTAGGGTTTCAGATGAGGCTTGTTCCCCAATCCCAATTTCTTAACCAAGGATTCTGAAATCAAGTTTTTTATGTGAGCCTAGATCAAACAAGGTTTCCACTTTAGTATGTTTCATTATGACTCAAATGTGGAAAAATTCAGTCCTCTTTCATTCATTAACAAGAGACTCATTTGAAGAACTTTTACTTGCATGAAATTCAGAATTTTCATTAGCATGAAGAGAAAGAGTAGCTTGTACATCCACTTCTGTGATATGTGTCTCGTCACTGGAATCGGATCCAAATTCCTATTGTATGGTTTCCACTGTCTTTTGCTTGTTCTTCCCACCATATCTCTTTAGTTTCAACTCTCGATGAAACTTCCAACAATATTCATCATCATGGACTTCATTATTGCAATGTTTTCAAGATGTATTTGTTCCTTCCTCCTTCTTGGTTGTAGCTTCCTTCTTGTCCTTTCCCTTTAGTTTTCGTTTGAGCTTTCCATTATGAGGTTTGAAAGATAATTTCTTTGGCTGCTCTTATATATCATTCTTTCCCTTTCTTTCAAGGTGAATGACCTTCACACTGGCCGCATCAATAGTGGTAGGCTCAAATAAAGATAAAAAATTCCTAATGTAACTAATTCAAGCACCAATAAACTTTGTTACAGTTTTTGGTGAATCACGTGAAATACCCGAATTCAAATCTTGTTTTCTAAACTCTTCTATGAATATTTGTATATTTTGAGCCTTTCCTTGTCTCAAATATTTCCATTCCATTAAATCCTTTTGTCTATAACCCAAATGATACAATTGATATTTTAATGCAGAAACAAAATTGGACCAAGAAGAAAGGATATTACCCAAGTCTTTGTTGCCTTTATGCAACTTTCTCTCCCACCAAACAAGAGTTGTTCCACTCAACCAAAGATATGCTAATGGGATGTTGGCCTCATCCTCCTCGATTTGTCTGATCCAATTTTTTAGTTTATTTGCATTATATTCTCCTTTATATGTGGGAAAATCAAACTTTACATCTAGCTTAAAAAATTGCTTCTTAGATGTATTTTTATGGTGCCTGTTAGAATGATGAGAAGAGGAAGAAGAAGAACTACCACTGGTGGATGGAGAAGGAGGAGGCTCTTCTTCTCCACCTCCATGGTGTACTGAGGCATGATCATCAGGCTATTTATTATCATGCTTGATTTTCTTCTCATATTCTGCAAACAACTAATCAACTTTATCTGCCATGGTGAAGAAGATCTTGCGATAATTTCACTCTTCTTCCACTCGTGCATCCTCATCTTCCATGTTCTTTCTCCGTTTTGCATGCCTCGATTTAGGATCAAAGTATTTTATTTTTCCTTCACCTCTTTGGAGCTTGTTCCTAGTTAACATTCACTCATGCAACTCACATCAAGAAGACCTGCTATGATACCAAACTTGATCCAGATCTTTTACTTCATGGATGCATACCAAAATGCATATAAAAGAGAATGTAACCAAGTAACGTAAACACATGAAAATAAGTGGAAATCAAAATCAAACATGAGATCAAAGTCACAAGAAGATTTGATTACAAAGTTCACCCAGTGTGGGCTATGTCTCTGGGACCTACTCAATGTTGGGAGGCCTCTTTTATTGAATGACAACATAAATAAATTACAAGAAATTAAAAAATGACACCTTGTACCTCCACTTCCGAGGATGGCCTAAAAATATAGACCTATGTTGGATAAATAGGATACACGGTTGAAATACTAGGGAGAAATCATGAAAAATGACTATAACATTGACCCCTTTCTAACATTGGCACTTCTAGACCCTAAAGGAATCTTCTTAGCATCAAAAGATACCCCTCTCAAGGTTCCGCCCTCTTGGACCGCTCTTGGTTCCTCTACACGGACACATGCCTTTGCTCCTCAGTCAAATGGTGAAATTGAGTTTAAATATATTTCCTTGGGAAAAGTTTACAACATATGGGTCGTTGGCTCGTTGGTGGAAGTGGAAAATATGACGGCGGCAGACCGGGTTCAAAACTTTCCACACCCCAAATAAAGGTTCAAACTTGTTTTGAATACACGAAATTTGGTTTTATGATTAGCGGTGTTTAAATTTTTGGGGCCACCCATTGGTGAGCCGACCCACATGGGGCGGGCGAGTTTGAACCTCGCCGATCTCCATACATGTGGTTTTTATTGGTTGTGTGGGGCTTGAATATCCCGTGGACTTGACCCATATATAATATATATGGTTGTGTTGAAAGGTGGGTTGGGCAGGTCTATTGGTGGGTGGATTGATCACGATATATTTGATTATATGTATGGCATTTGGTTGGCGAGGTTGGTGGCCCGCTAACCGATTATTATTATTATTTTTAATTTATTGTTATATAGCTCACATTAGAAAAGAAACTTCAACCGAGTTTTGAGGGTCACTAACAAAATTAGCGAGGTGAAAAATTTGCTCGTTCTAGTGGCCAGATTCTGTGCGCCAAGACTCTGCCAAATTTTTTCCTCGTCAGTGATTGCCACTAGGCTTAGGTTGACCAAAACTTTGAATAGTCATAACTTTCACATACAAACTCATATTGAGGTGTCATTCACGTTTTTGGAATATTTGCAATGAGATCTTCGATATGACCCTATTTTCACTTTTATCTAGTGACTTTTAATTTTGAGCTATTTTTGGATTCTGAGCATTTCTGGAGCCACCTGGATCACCAAGAAAACGTTGCGGACGCAATGCTAAAAATTCCATCCAATTTACTCTTTAAGTCTGATGGAATCCTTGCCCAAACTACATCTGTGAAGCCACACAACTTTTCTCCCTCTCTCCCTCTGTACCATAGTCCAAACTGGGTAGTGCCTCTGAGGTACCGTAAAACATGCTTAACTGCCTTCCAAAAAAATTGGTTGGCCTAACCATAGCCTGGATTAGCTGGTTGAATGCTTAACACATATTTGGTCATGTGTTTGAAAGGTCCATCAGTGAACCACTAGCTTCCCATAAATGGTAGCATCCACTTCTTCACCTGAATTGGCATCCTCCTTCCTCCAGTTGGTCGCTAGAGGTGTATCCATGGGTTTGCAACTCTCCATGAAAAATATCTGTAGTATCTCATTTTCATACTAGCCTTGATAGACAAACAATTCCCCATTACCTTGCCATACTTCCAACCCGAGGAAGTAGTGCATGAGACCCATGTCCATCATTTCAAATTCTCTTGCAAGGTCCTCCTTGCAAGATTTGATTAACTATTCATCACCAATTAAAATTAATCATCAACATATAAGAAAATAATGAAAAATTTACCTTCTACACAGATATGATAGAGGTTTTCATCCTCTTCACTTTTGGTGAAGCCCAAACTAGTGAGATAACAATCAATCCTTGTGTACCAAGCACATGGTGCTTGTTTGAGACCGTATAATGCTCGCTTGAGTCTGCACACATGCGACTCTTGATAAAAAGTCTCAAATCCTTCTGGTTGATCAATGTACACCTCCTCCTCAATAAATCCATTGAGAAATGTTGTTTTGACATCCATCCATCTAGTGGATCTTCCACCCCATCTGTGCAACCAGAGCAAGAATTGATATAATGGATGAGTACCTTGCTACAGGAGAAAATTTCTCCTCATAGTCAATTCCTTCAACTTGAGAGTACCCCTTCGCCACAAATCTAGCCTTGTACTTCTCTATGCTTCCATATGTTTCCTTCTTTACCTTGAATATCCACCACGAACCCACAATTGATTTATCTACTAGTCTTGGGACCACTTCCCAAACACTTCTCTTTATAATGGATTCATATTCCTCCACCATTGCATTAAACCAAACAGGTTTCTCTACTTCTTCCTCTAAAGAGGATGGTTCGGTATCTAGAAGCTCAATCATTAGATCCATGTAGCTAGTTTACTGATCTAGTTACCTTCTCTGCCTACGCAAATTTTAAGGAGCACCCACATTATCCCTCACATCCTGCACAAGTCTCTCAGCTTCCTTGTCCTTTTCCTTCCTTCTCTAGATGGTTCTGCTTGAGTGGATGTATCCACTCTCTACTCCTCAATTTTTGGTTGCTCCACAACTTCTTGAGGTTCCTCCTTTGGAGCTAAAAGCCCTTCTTCTGGTGGGATCTAAAGCTCCCTATCAAGAGAGCATCACATCACTTTCTCCTCATAAAAATTTACATCCCTAAGCAAAATTTTCATTGAGAGGGATGGAAAGTACACACGGTATTTTTGGGGAGTTTATGTGTAACCCACAAATACCTCCAATTATGTTGTTGGCTTGAGCCTCTTCCTTGATTCTTTGGAGACATGGCAGTAAACAGAGGCTCCAAAAATCCTGAAGTGTGACACATCCAACTTTCTCCCCAAGAAATCCTCCTCAAGTGTAATCATGCTCAGAATCCAATGAGTATTATGGTTCTACAAATAAATTTTTGTGTTTCATGCCTCAGCCCACGAATGTAGAGTTTTTCCTTGTTCATGCTATGGTTCTTTCTCTCAACCACCCCATTCTGCTATGAGTTGTGGGGTGTTGTCAACTCTTTTCAAATTCCTTCTTTCATACATAAATTTTTAAATTCATTCAACACATACTCACATCCATTATCGCTCTTGAGAGCCTTCACCTTCTTGTCGGTTTCTTTCTCAGCTAGTGCCTTGAATTTTACGAACTTGGAGAATGTCTCATATTTCTTCCGCATGAAGAAGATTCAACACTTCTGTGAGAAGTCATCAGTAAAAATGACAAAATATTTGTGTCTGGCATTGGAGGATGTCATGAAAGGTCCACATACATCAGAGTGTATCCTTTCTAGTATTGCATGTGCTTTGCTATCTTGGCCATGGAATGTGGATTTTGTGTACTTCCCAAAAGTAAATCCTTTGCATACATCATGTTTCTCAAGTGATCCTTTGGCCATGGTTATCTACTACATAATATTCAGGGTGCCATGATGCAAATTTCCAAGTCTTTTGTGCAAATGTTCACTGACATCACAACTCTACACCTTCTCCTCCTTAGTACTTGATGCAACACAATATTCCACATTTAGCTTATATTGGTTCTTCACATGAACCCCAATATGCTTTAGATGAAATGTGGCTATATGTCTCAAGAATGATTTTCCTTTTATTAAGATCACATCATAACCACGGTCTTCCAAAATTGCAAAATAGATCATGATTTTTCTTTAGACCCAAAAAAAACATGAGATCCTTAAGCTTGAGGGGGGAGCCCAACTCCCTCTGAAAGGTGACTATACCAACCCTGGTCATATTATACCTTATATCATCCCCTATGTCGATGTGCATATGCACATATTTTTCTTCCAGGTCACTGAAAGAGTCTCTCCACCATGTCATGTGGAAAAATGCACTTGATTCCAAGTACCAAACACTCCCCATCATTGTGTTGGTCATGCATTCGATAAGGTTAAAGTCAAGCTCAACCTGTGAAGCCAAGGCTTCACCTACTTCTCCTACTAAGGTCTTCTTGCTTGCATTTTTGTGTGGACACTTCGTGGCATAGTGCCTAAAATAATGACAATGGAATCATTTAATTTTAGAAAAAAATTTCTTCTTGCTCCCTTGGCTGCACTCTGGTTTGGGTTGATATTTCTTCCCTTTTATCTTCTTTCTCTTTCCATCCAATGAAAATTTTTCTTCATCCTCTCCCTTGGATGAAATCCCATCTCTAGTATTCTTCCTTATTTCCTCCTGTACCAAATCGAACCATAAGCATGCCCAATGCGTTAGTTTCTCCTTCCCGTTCACCAAATCTTGATAGCTATGCTAGCTCTTGGGAAGGCCCAAAAAGGCTAGGATTACCAAGCCTTCTTTAGGAAAATTTATACCAAACCCAACAAGTTCATCAAAAAAGTGTGTGAAATTGCTCAGATATTGCAGAATAGTGTCATTCTTCTGCATCTTGATACTCCTCAGTTTATACTTGGGTGTCGAATTCCTGTGGTCACTATTATTCTTGAACAATTTTTTCAGTGCTTTCCACATTGAAAACAAAGTTTATTTTCTATGGAGATTTGAGATAATGTGATCTCATACTCCCTTCAATATTATTCTCCTCACCTTGGCTACATATTTATTGAACTGAGCAAGGTTTTGGGCATCATATTCTAGTGGTTTTGCAATAATGTCTTGATGTATTCTAGTAATCCATTGTCATCCAATACTGCCTTCATGTGATCTTTCCATGCAAAAAAATTAGAGGTTCCTTCCAAGGCATACTCTAGCATCAATCCATTGAAGGTCATATTCTTAGCTCTAAAGAGATCCTGTTGCACTAAACTCCAAAGTTGAACCTACGGAGAAACATCTTCAAAATTCTGCTCTAATGTGAATCCTGCTCTGATACCATGTAGAAATTATGATGTATATTTTCAACTGCTTATGAATTTTTAATAAAAATCACAAGACACAAACCTACTCTACTACTTTGTGGACATTAATTCATAATTTAGAACAAATATATCAGACATGCAAAAAGAAATCACACACATGCAAATAATATTTTTCCTGGGGAAATAAATATGTTAAAAACCCCAATGCCTACTTGCATTAATCTGATGAATATAAATGTATTACAATTTCTTTTCTCAAATGAGAAAAACCTGCAAGTGCATAACCTATATCACTTATCACCAAGATTATATGACCCAAACTTAGTCAATTTCTACCTCTACTTGAGATCCTATTTCATTTCACTGTTCCTTGAGAAATTAGGCCCATATTATTTAGGAATTTCTTCAAAATGGATTGTGTAATTCCTTAGGCTGATCATCTGACTGCATGAAACACATGTACACTCAAGACTAGTCTAAAACTGATGTTACACTGCCTTGGAATCTACACCGAGCCTGGGAACTCAATTTTTTTGCATGGACTAGCTATTTTGGGTTATTTATCAATTAACTGGACGTTCACTAAGTTTTACTAAAGTCCCAATACAAAAACAACTCTTCACTAGTTCCTTCAACAGTTAGAACTATTTTAACTGAAAACAACCTTAGATAAATAACCTTGATTTTAGAAATTATGTTGTAGATATGCAATTTATCATGAAGTTTTAATCAAAATCACAAGACACAAAGCTACTCTACTACCCCGCGAACATTAATTCACAATTTAGAACAAAAATTTCAGACAAGCAATAAGAAATAACACATATGCAACAAGAATTTTTATATGGGTACAACAATTCACTAAAAACTCCAATTCCTTTTGCATTAATCAAATGAATATAGATGTATTACAATTTCTTTGATCAACTGTGCTCACCATGCCAGTGCACAACCTATATCTCTGCTCACTAAAGGCCTATGGCCCAGACTTAGCCAAATTTTTCCTTGGCTTGAGCTCCTATTTCCTTGAATTGTTCCTTGAGGAGTTAGGACCCTATTAGTTATGAAATTCCTCAAAGTGAATTGCACAATTCATTAGGTTGATCGCCTGAATGCATGCAAGACCTATACGCTCAAAACTATTCTACAACTGATGTTGCACTACCTTGGAATATCCACCAAGCATGGGGAACTTGAATTCTCTACATGCAATATCTATTTTGGGTTGTTGGTCAATTAACTGGATGATCACTGAATTTGACTAAATTCCCACTGAACAACTTGACCCTCCACTACTTCCTCCAATAGTTGGAACTAGTTGAACTGAAAACAACCTTAGATAACTGACCTTGATTGATACAAATTAGAAATTACATATGCTTAAATGAACTCTAACTCCTCCAACTCGAATTTACTGAGTAAAATGGGTGACACAAACCATGTCACACAAGTTAACATCATCCAAGTTGTATGCTTATGTGGAAATTAAAATTTTCTTAATTCAATCAAGACAAAATCAAATTGAGAATTTCTTGCTACAGTTTTCAACACTCCCTCTCAACAAGAAAGGGATTATCAACCACCCCTATCTTGCACTTGTGGAACTCAAACTTCCATATTGACAAGGAATTTGTTAAAATGTCAACATCGCATTCCTCTGTCAGAATGTACTGCAATAACATTATCCACCTCTGCACACAATCTCGTAAATAGTGGTATTAGATATCTATATGCTTGGATAGATCGTGAAAAACAATATTTTCAGAGAACTTGATGTAACTCTGATTATCACAATAGATCACTGTTGGATCCATCATTTGACCAAATAATCCAATAAGTATCTTTCTCATCTAGAATTCCTCGCATGTTGCTTTACTGGCAGCCATGTAT
This sequence comes from Pinus albicaulis, assembly GCA_034641835.2. Classification (NCBI taxonomy): domain Eukaryota; kingdom Viridiplantae; phylum Streptophyta; class Pinopsida; order Pinales; family Pinaceae; genus Pinus; species Pinus albicaulis. Next base: position 1,432,884,098 of record CM076578.1, on the reverse strand, counting down.
TTTTCTTCTACCGAGTCGAGTACCACAGATATTTGATTTATGTTGTACCAAGAAATCGATGCAAACCCAATGTGAAAATTTCACCTGATGTACTCTTTCGGTTTGATGGAATCCCTTCCAAATATGCATCTGTGAAGCCACATAGATTCACTCCCTATGTCTGTTTATACCATAGTCCAAACTGGGTAGTGCCTCTAAGGTACCATAAAACATGCTTAACTGCCCTCAAAAATTATTTGGTCGGACAAGCCATGAATTGGCTTAGTTGGTTGAATGCATAACATATATCTGGTCGTGTGTTCACAAGATACATTAGTGATCCCACCAACTTCCGGTACATATTAACATCCACTTCCTCACCTAAAGTGGCTTCCTCTTCCCTCCAGTTGATCTCTAGAGGAGTATCCATAGGTTTGAAAATCTCCATGCAGAACCTTTGAAGTATATCATTGACATACTTTCCCTGAGAGACAAAGAATTCCATGTCTCCTTGCCACACTTCCAATCCAAGGAAGTTGTGCATGAGACTCATGTCCTTCATTTCAAACTCTCTTACAAGGTCCTCCTTGTAATATCTGATCAACTAATCATCACAAGTTAAAATAAAGTCATCAAATAAGACAATAATCAACAATTTACCTTCTACCAAAATATGATAGAGGTTTACATCCACTTCAATTTTGGTGAAGCCTAAACTAGTGAGATAACTATCGATCTTGGTGTACCAAGCACAGGGTGCTTGTTTGAGACCGTACAACACTCACTTGAGTCCGCACACATGAGACTCTCGGTAAAAAGTCTCGAAGCTTTCTGGTTGCTTGATATGCACCTCCTCCTCAATAAATACATTGAGGAATGTTATTTTCACATCCATATGGTGGATATTCCACCCCATCTATGCAACTAGAGAAATAATTGATCTAATGTATAAATACCTTGCTACAGAAGAAAAGGTCTCCTCATAGTCAATCCCTTCAACCTGAGAGCACCCCTTGGCCATAAATTTGGCCTTGTACTTTTCTATTCTTCCTTTTGCTGCTTGATTTACCTTGAAGATCCATCACAAACCTGCGTCTGATTTATCTGTTGGTCTTGGGACCAATTCCCAAATATTGTTCTTTACATATTCCTCCACCATTGCATCAACCCATACAAGTTTCTCTATTATTTTTTTGAAAGATGAAGGATCAATATCTATAGTATTAATCATTAGATCCATGTAGCTAGTGTACCTATCTAGTGACCTTCTCTGCCTACGTTGATTTTAAGGATCACCCACCTTCTCCCTTGCATCATGCACAAGTCTCTCAATTGCCCTGGTTCTTACATTCCTTCTTTGGATGGTTCTTCTTGAGTGGATGTCTCCACTCTTTACTCCTTAATTTGTGGTTGCTCCACAAATTCTTGAGGCTCCTCCTTTGGAGCTAAAATCTCCTCTTCTTGGTGGATCTGAAGCTCCCTCTCAAGAGAGCACCACATCGCTTTCTCCTCATGAAATTTTACATCCCTTCATACAACTATCATTCTAAGGGATGAAAAGTACACATGGTAGTTGTGGGGAGTTTCATTGTAACCCAAAAATACCTCCAATTTTTTTGTTGGCTCTACTTCCTTGCATCTTTGGACACATGGTAGTAGACAGAGGCTCCAAAAATTCTAAGGTGCGAAACATCCAAATTTCTCCCCGAGAAATCCTCTTATGGCGTAATCATGCCTAGAATCCAATGAGGAATTCAGTTATGCAAATATACTATTGTGATGCATCCCTCAACCCACAAGTGTAGAGGTAGGCCTTGGTCATGCAACATCACCCTCACTGCTCCCACAATGCTACGGTTCTTTTTCTCAACCACCCCATTCTACTGTAGGTTGTGGGGTGATGCCAACTCTTGTCGAATGCCTTCTTTTGCACATAATTTTTTAAACTCATTCGACACATACTCACCTCCATTATATCTCTTAAGAGCCTTCATATTCTTTCCTGTTTCTTTCTCAACCAGTGCCTTGAATTCTACTAACTTGGAGAATGTCTCATCCTTCTTCCGCATGAAGAAGATCCAACACTTTCGTGAGAAGTCATCAATAAAAATGACAAAATATTTGTGCTTGGGAATGGAGGTTGTCGATAAAGGTCCACAAACATTAGAGTGTATCCCTTTTAGGAATGCATGTTCTTTTTTGTCCCGATCATGGAAAGTGGATTTTGTGTACTTTCCCAAAGTACATCCTTTGCATACATCTTGTTGCTCAAGTGCTCCTTTGGGGAGGTTTGTGGTTATCATCTGCATGGTCTTCAAAGTTCCATGATGCAAATTACCAAGTCTTCTATGCCAAAGTTCATCGACATCACAACTTTACACCTTCTCCGCCTTTGAGCTCAATGAAACAAAATACTCCATATCTAGCTTGTATAGGTTCTTCACACGAACCCTGATTTGATTCACTTTTCCCATGGATCTGTGTCCTAGGAATTCCTTTCCTTTGTTGAAGATCACATCATAATCATGGTATTCCAAAACTACAATAGAGACAAGATTTTTCTTTAGGCCCAGAATGAACGTGAAATCCTTGAGCCTATGGTGGGAGCTTGACTCCCTCTGAAAGGTGACTATACCAATCCCAGTCGCATTGTACCTTCCTTCGTCCCCCATCTATATGTGCATCTGCAAGTCTTTCTCCTCTAGGTCGCTAAAAAAATCTTTATTCCCCGTCATGTGGAACGATGCGCCTGAGTCCAAGTACCACATGCTTCCCATCACTATGTTGACCATGCATGGAATGAGGGTAAATTCAAGCTCAAACTGTGAAGCCAAGGCTTCACCTTTTTCTCCTCTTGAGGTATTCTTGCTTGCCTTCTTGTGTGGACACTTCGTGGCATAATTCCAAAATTCATGACAATGGAAGCATTTAATTTTTGAATAATATTTCTTCTTGCCCCGTTGATTGGATTTTGGTTTGGATTGGGATTTATTCCCTTTTCCCTTGCTTTCATTTCCATCCAATGCAAATTTTTCTTCATCCTCACCCTTGGATGAAGTCCCATCTCTATTATTTTTCCTTATTTCCTCTTGTACCAAATCATAACATATGTTCTCCCAATTTGGTAGTTTCTCCCTCCCATTAACCAAATAATGATAGTTATGTAGCTCTTGGGAAGGCCTAGAAGGGATACGATTACCAAGTGATCTTCTCCAGGTACATTAACATCAACCTCGCCAAGTTCATCACGACACTATGTGAACCAACTCATATACTACAAAATTTTTTCATTCTTCTTGCATCTTGATACTACGAATTTTATTGTTGAGTGCTAGCTTCCTATGGTCACTAATATTCTCGAACAATTCTTTCAATTCTTTCGACATCATGAATGGAGTTTCCTTTCCATGGAGATTTGAGACAATATGATCCTGTACTCCTTACAATATGATTCTCATCGCTTTGGCTACATCTTTATTCTACTGAGAAAGGTTATAGGTATATAATTCTTGTGGTTTTGCAACATATGATTTGATGTATTATAGAAATCCATTGTCATCCAATACCGCCTCCATGTGATCCTTCCATGAAAAAAAATTAGAGGTTCCTTCCAAGGCATACTCTAGCCTTAGTCCATTGAAGGCCATCTTCTCAGTTCTGAAGAAAAAGCTGCAACATTGATCTCCAAATTTGAACCTCTGAGAAACAACTTCGAATTTATGGTCTAATGTGAATCCAAATTTGATACCATGTAGAAATTATTTTGTATATTTGAAACTTCTCATGAAGTTTTAATCAAAATCATAAGACAAAAACATACTCTACTGCTCTACAAACATTAATTCACAATTTAGAACAAAAATTTTAGACATGCAATAAGAAATAACACACATGCAACATGTATTTTTATCTAGGGAAATAAATATGCTAAAAAACCCAATGCCTCTTGCATTAATCAAATGAATTTAGATGTATTGCAATTTCTTTGCTCAACTGAGATCACCTGGCAAGTGCACGACCTATCCCTATGCTCACTGAAGGCATTTGACCAAAACTTAGTTAAATTTTGCCTTGGCTCGAGCTCCTATTCCCTTGTGTTGTTCCTTGAGGAATTAGGCCCCAATTAGTTAGGAAATTCCTCAAATTGAATTTCGTAATTCCTTAATCTAATCGTCTGGATGCATGCAACACTTGTACACTCAAGACTAGTCTATAATTGATGTTATACTACCTTAGAATCTCCACCCAACCCGGGGAACTTTAATTCTCTACATGCACTAGCTATTTTGGGCCGATTGATTAGTTAGCTAGATGATCAATGAGTTTTACTGAAGTCCCACTTCACAACTTGAACCTCCATTAGTTCCTCCAACAGTTGGAACTAATTTAACTGAAAACAACCTTAGATAATTGACCTTGATTGCTACAAATTAGCAATCACACATGCTTAACTGGAATCTAAATCCTCCAAATTTCATTTACTGCGTAAATTGGGTGACACAAGACATGTCACACAAGTTAACATCATCAAATTTTTCTGCTAATGTGGAAATTCAAAATTTCTCAATTTAATCAAGGGAAAATCTAATTGAGAATTTCTTACTGCATTTTTCAACATTAATTTCTACAAATTAGAAATCACACATGCTTAACTGAACTCTAACTTCTCCAACTCTAATTTACTAAGTAAGTTGGCTGACACAAGCCATGTACAAGTTAACTGCATCCAAGTTGTTTGTTGATGTGGAAATTTGATTTTTCTCGATTTAATCAAGGAAAAATCAAATTGAGAATTTCTTGATGCATTTTTCAATAAATATTATCTTTACAACATATATATATATATATTAGAAAGTAGTTAAATATATAAAAACTAAATTATCAAATAATGGTGAGAACAACCATTTATAGCTACTATATGTGGGCTAACTCATCAATATTATTCAAGGAAAAGCACACTACCTAAAATGACTCATTAATATTTTATAAGGGAACATACTTTGATTCCTACCAAATGCCTCTAGTTCTTGGGCCATCAACATATTTCCTTGCCTATAAAGAACATGATCTCTTAGCCAATAAAAAGCACTTTTAGATCTTACTCCATATCAAAAGATTATTTTAGCTTAAATAATATTTACAAGAAAGTCAATATCTCTTTTTGCTCATCACCAAAACTAACTTCAATAAAATCATATACTTAATAACATCTAATTTTAATTTTTGCAACGAGAGATGCTCTACAACCTAGTATAGGCAGTGTTGTAGTGTTGCAAATGTTTGTTTGTAAACATTTACATGTTGGCTCAATTAAAAATTAATAAAATTTTAATTGTAAGATAGAGCCCAACATATTGTAGTATTTATAAAAGAGTGTAATCATTTAAATGGTTAAAAGTAATATTAAACCAAATATGTTTCAATATCCGTAAATGAGTGTAAACATTTAAATGTTGGCTTAATTAATAATAAAAATTTAAAAATAATTAAATTAAATATAACATAATTTTGTTTTTATTAATAAAATTAACAACAATTTTTAAATAAAAAATCATAATATACATATCACATTAAAATATATAACATATAAATATTAACTATAAATTAAGATTCATTTTACCACATGACTTAAAATAATGATTATTTACGGATATTCAACTTTAATTAACAAGCACATAAAACGTTAATACTTACAATATACCAATATTCTTACCAATGGATATTCACCCCCACTTTACCATGGATATTAGCAACTTGTAAATAAGCTTTGTTATAATACTATTAGCCAATAGCATGACTTATCAATACCACATTCCCAAAAACCATAACTCATTTCACAATCAAAATATTTTATACATATTTTATTTTAATTTAGTTTTATGATTTTATTTTAATTAAATATAAAAGAAAAAAGTTATAATTACTTTTGAGATATATCTAAACCCTATATCCTCACTACGAGTAAAAAAAATCATGGATATTCCATAGATATTAAATCAAGGTTTTAATAAAATTAAAAATGAAAGTAATTTTATATATAGAGATATGAAATGTATATAATATAAATAATATTGTTAACAATGAGCATAAATCCGTCTTAAATAAGGATCTACCAAACAATGAGAAGAATCAAATCTCTCCAGGTGTAGGCCTCTCAAATTTTGCATTAAAAATAGTTGTTTACATCTTAAGAGATTTTATCTTTCTCGACACTTGGTAGATTCGAAGTTAAGATGGATTAATTCTCCCCTTTAAATAGGCTATCTTCCACATGAATACCATAGATCAATACAATAGGTCATTTTTATTTGTATTATTATTTTAATTTTATAGGGTTATTTTATTTTGTTATTTTTATTTTATTTTGAAAACTTTACATGTTTTCTCTGTTTGACTACAAAACCCATATCCTTTGCTATCCGACAAAAGGCCAAAATATCACTATGTTTCATATTAAAGTGATGTTATATACTTCATCACTTTTACACGTTTTTTTCCCATTTATGGGGCATCTAAAAAGAAAAATTTGATTTACAATGGTGGAAACAATCAACTACTTAAAAAGGCTACCCATCTCTTACCTAATAGGGCTAATGATATTTATTCTTATATTTGTCTTTCTTCCTGAACAACTTCAATGGTTGGTTCCTTCACAAGTGATTTCTCGTCCTTATTTGGATGTTTTTGGATGGAGCTTCCAACAGGTAGATTTCTAATTTCCACCCTTGTTGCAATGGTCGCAATGGTTTTATTTCATCTGAACTTTATTTCCCTTATTTTTATCCTGATGTGGAGAGGGATCTTTATGTTGTGTCTGCTTCCTAGACATTCCTTGAATGCTTGTTTTTGGTATATATTTCATGAGGAAAATTTGACTTAGCTCGTCATCTGAAATGTTGACCTCCATTTGGAGATGAATCACAATCATGATAATTGGGATGGTGTGGTGTGCTCTCAGATTGCACTGATTCATACTCTCTTGCATCGACAATTTTGGAGTCTCCTTCATCGAAGGCCTTCAAGGATGCTTCATCTTCCTCTCTACATAGCATAGTCCTGCATATCGAGGTAGTTACACCACTTGGATCGGATGCACAATTCCCTGACCATTAACTCCTAGGCCCTTTCCTAAATATCACATCTTATTAATTAGCTTATAATGAATGATTGTAGTTTGATTTTCAAAAACACCAAAATCATCATCATAATGGAAAAATAAAATTGAAGAACCAATGATTTTTTTACTTCAGTTTCCAATTATAGATTGGGTGAGGATGGCTTTGCCAAGCCTTCATTACACTGAAACTTTTCCAAGGCCTCTTCTGTGTCTTGTTTATGAAGTTGTAATGCCTTCTTCTCCTTTTCTTATTCGTGTAGTAATCTCCTCAACTCAACATTCTCTGCTTGAATGCTCTGGTTCATGAATTATTTGATGCTTTTCTCATATTTGTTCCAACACTTGCAATCCCAATAGTTGTGATCTTCATCTCATCCCATGATTCAAAACCTAGGGCATGCTGCATTGTAGCAAAATTTTTCTACTTGCATTTGCTACCTGATCTCTTAGGCTTTAACTTAGGATTTTTTTCCAACAATTCTCCTTATCATGACCATATTTTTTGCAATGAGCGCCAGAGGTATTTTATTCCTCTTTCATTACCATCGTTATCTTCATTGCATGGTCGTCTTGCTCATGACTTCCCATGTTTTCAAGATGAATTTCTTTCACACTTGCTTCATGTAGATTAGTGGGATCAAACAATAATGATGAGTGATGAAGTTAACTATGTAAAGTGCCAATATATTTAATAAAAAAATTTGGTGAATCATATATGTATGTTAAAAATTTTACCTTTTAAACCCATTCAAATATTTACCAAATATGGTTACGAGGTCATGTGGATTTTGGTGTTGCTTCGTTCAAGGCAGTGGTATATTCAAATTTTGGTTCGTATGGTTGTTACGCGAAGTCCTAAGTTTGGTTGTAATCGTTTTGGGGTTAGTAGTGAGATCAAATGAGGTAGCCAAAAATTCATTTTTGAACCAATATATGTAACCGCTTTAAATTTAATTTGGCTTACTTATTTTAATAAATGAAATTTTAGTCCATTGGTAAGTCATTGGACTTGTAGTTTAGAGGTCTCTTGTTCAAACCCCATGGCTCCAATATTTTTCTTTGACTAGGGTGCATCGACCCTTTTCATTGTTATTATGGTTCCACATGGCACCATTCCATTGGGCCATGTGGCATCACATTACTGGTCCAACCAATGCCAACTTAGCTAGTCATGTGTTGTCATGTGTTCGTGCATACACCTACCATGTCTCATCCATATTTCCACATAAACCTATTAACTTGGCTTCCATGTGGTATCCTAAGGGAGTGTCAGGTGGCACCTTGTGGGTTGAATTTGACTTTACCTTTTTTTTTTTTTTTGTGAAAAACTTCATACGATCATATCGTCCTCATACAAACTCATATTGAAGTGGTGTTCATGTCATTGGAATCATCTTGACGATATATACGACTTGGTGTTACTTTTTCTAAGATTTGAGGACTTTGAATTTTGGTCCTTTCTCAAACCTCTTGGATCAATCCCCCCCACTAAAGTAATTTTTCTCCCCAGAAGATTCTTACATATATCATACATGTTTTCTTTGATTGACTACAAAACCCATATCCTATGTTATTTGACACAAGGGAAAAATATAATTATGTTGCATATTCAAGTGATGTTATATACTTCATCACTTTTACACGTTTTTTCCTATTTATGGGGTATTTAAAAAGAAACATGTGATTTACAATGGTGGACACACTCAGATACTTAAAAAGGCTACCCATCTCTTACCTAATCAGGCTAATGGAATTTCTTCTTGTATTTGTCTTTCTTCATGAACTACTTCATTGGTTGGTTCCTTCACAAGAGCTTTTTGGTCCTTCTTTTGATGTATCTCTGGATGGAGCTTCCAACTGGTGTATTTATGATTTCCACCCTTTTTTCAATGGTCGCAATGGTTTTTCTTCATCCAAACTTTCTTTCCATAATTTTTCTCCTAATGTGGAGATGGATCTTTACGTTGTGTCTCTGTCTTGGTCAACATAGCCTTCCTTGAATGCTTGTTTTTAGTATAAATTTCATAAGGAAAATTTGACTTAGACCATCATCTAAAATATTAACCTCCATTTGGAGATGAATTACAATCATGATCATTGGGATGGTGTGATGTGCTCTCAGATAGCCTGATTTAGACTCTCTTGCTTCTACGGATTTGGAGTCTCCTTCATCATAGGTCTTCAAGTACGCTTCATCTTCCTCTCTACATAGCCTAGTCCTACATATCAAGGTAGTTCAACCACTTGGATGGGATTCACAATTCCATGGAAATTAACTCCTAGGACCTTTCCTACATATCACATATTCTTCGTTAGCTTAAAATCAATAATTTTAGTGTAATTTTCAAAAGCAAAAAATCATCATCATAATGGGAAAATGAAATTGAGGAATCAGTGAATTTTTTTACCTTAGTTTCCAATTATAGATTGGGTGAGGATGGCTTTGTAAAGCCTTCATTACACTCAACTTTTCTGAGGCATCTTTTGTGGCTTTTATATGAAGTTTTAATCCCTTCTTCTACTCTTATACTTCTTGTAGCAATCTCCTCAACGCAACATTCTCTGCTTGAATTCTCTGGTTGATTTTCTCAAGTTCTTGGAGCTATGAATTATTTGATGCTTTTATCATATTTGGTCCAATAAATGCAATCCTAATAGTTGTGATACTCATCTCATTCCTGAATCAAAACCTAGGTCATGTAGCATTGTAGAAACATTTTTCTACTTCCCTTTTCTACTTGATCTCTTAGTATTTAACTTAGGATGTAATTTCCAAAAATTCTCCTTATCATTCCCATCTTTCTTGCAATGGGCACAAGAGGGATCCTCTTCCTCTTTCATTATCATCGTCGTATTAGTTGCATGGTCGTATTTCTCATGCTTTCCCCTTTTTTCAAGATGAATTTCTTTTGCACTTGCTTCATCTATATTAGTGGGATAAAACAATAAAGATGAGCGATGAAGAAAGCTGTGTAAAGTGCCGAAATATTTAATAATTTTTTTTGGTGAGTACAATCGGTCACAAAAATCGAGGAATATTCAACAACATATTCCATGAGAATATCCTAAGTATATTCTAAATTGTTGTGGCATGAAATTTGAGGAGGATCACCAAAAAAATTATTCCAAAAATGCGAATGACACAAGAATATTGAGGTGTCATTCGCATTGTTGGAATCATCTCAACGAGATCTATGACTTGGTGCTAGTTTTGCTAAGATTTGAGTACTTTTAATTTTCGGCCCTTTTGGACCCTCCTGGATCATCATCCAAAAGAAATGTAGTGTATTTAGACATCAAATTAAGCAATGGTGTGGCAGTTTTTGTAAAATTTTCAATGAAGTGTCTATAATATCTAGAAAAACCAAGAAAGCTTCTCACCTTTTTTCTACATTTTAAGAACCAGTAGCTGAGAAAGAACTTTAATCTTGGTTGGATCTACCTCAATTCCTGCAGTAGAAACCACATGAATAAGCACTACACCCTTAGTTAGTAGCATGCAACATTGCATTACTTAGGGTAAGTTGTGCTTCTTGGCTTCTGATCAACACTTTCTTGATATTTTTCAAAGCTTCCTCAAATGAATCCTCATAAATAGTGAAATCATACATATACACCTATAAAAAGTCATGAATAAGGTTTGAGAAAATCCCTAGTACGAATATATGAAAGGTGGAAAGGGCATTACAAAAGCGAAAAGGCAACACTTGGTAGGAAAAAATCTCCGAAGGAAAAGTAAAAGTGGTCTTCTCCTGATTCTTTGAGGCTATTTTGATCTGGTTATATCCACGGTACACTTCTAAAAATGAAAAATACTTCTTCCTTGCTACGATATGTAGGAAATAGTCAATGAAAGGGAGAGGAGAGTAATTCTTCATCATATATTTATTTAGTTCTCAGAATTCTACACACATAATCCATTTCCCTCGTAGTTTAGGCACTACAGCTAAGGGGGAACCCATTTACTATTAGATATATTGGGTAGATTAGATTAGCATCTAAGATATTTTGTAATTCTTCTTTGACCACTTCCTTAAATGTTGGGTTAATATGCCTTTGTGGTTTCCGAACATGATGGGCATGAGTCTAAGTATGTGTTGTAATTCCAATGAAAAAGGGAATTCAATAACATGATAATTTCTTGTGAGCATTATTACATTCTTCTTCTTTAGTTAGTTAATCATCTTCATCAATAAATTATCATTAAATATAGAACATTAGAAATAGTAAACAATAGACACAAGAGATTAGGCCAAAGGATATGGAAAACCCTACCAAGGGGGATAATCCATCAATCATTTCCTTATAGAGTCATAGAAAAATCCAATTCAATACAACCAAAATCCCAAGTGCCAAGCCAACCCTCCACCAAGAAGCATTTGACTTCATAGAATCCATCAAGGACTATCTATAGGTTTGTGTAGAGATTCCTTCATAGGTAATTGTAGAGATACATTATACCATCAAAATATATACCACAAGAGCTCATATTCCATCTCATAAATACTCCATGGTAAGCTTGTATACCATAACAAAAAAAATCCACAGTAAGGCCAAAATGTCACAAGATTATCTTAGTATCAACATCAATATAATTCCGTAGAGATATGAATTTTATCTACCACATAAATCATAGAGATCCATTTTTTTCCTACCACAAAGATCATAGATATGGTTTGAATTTCATTTTCCACATATATCACATAGATCCGAATTTTGTCTGTCACAGAGATCACAAAGATGGTATGAATTTTGTCTGCCACAAATATCAAAGAGATATAAATTTTGTATGCCAAAAAGATCACAAGGATGGTATAAATTTCATCTGCCACAGATATTATAGAGATCAAATTTCATCTTCCATAGAGATCACAATTCACAACAAAATATCCACGAGCTATATTCAAATGGAGGAGAATGGACACCAATTTATAGTTGTTCTCATATGAAAAAATATGCCTCTTCAAGAGTGAGCCGACGTGACTTCCAAGATGTCCGACTTGGAAACTTGGAGGAAAAATATCTTTATAAAAATCATTTTTTTTTTCAAATATACAAATGGGACAAATTATAAAATCACTTTCTTTTATTAAATAAATATCATTTCGAAGATCGAACCTAGTTACATTTTCTAACACTCCCTTTTAACTAGGGAGGTATTCATAATGACTTATCCACATATTTTCATCCATAAGAAAATAGAAATATTGATAATAGTTCCTTTTTCACAACCAAGGTTCTAACCCAACATACATGCTTCTACAAGACTCTAGGTGCTATCTAGGCTACTGCTAAGACACCGATACAAAAGACATGTTGATCTAGGGATCTAGGTACCATATAGGTCATTGCCAAGGAATCAAACCAAAACATACTATTCCATGGATCTAGATACCATCTAGGCTACTGCTAAGGTATTAACCCGACATATTTCAGGGATCTAGGTACCGTCTAGCCTATTGCCAAGGTACCAACCCAACACTTTTTAGGGATCTAAGTACTATCTAGGCTACTGTCAAAGTACCAACCCAAAATATTACAGGGATATAGGTACCATATATTCTACTTCCAAGGTACCAACCCTATGTACCATCATACAATTTATTCAACCTAAGGTACAAAAAATATTCACCATCATCCAATCGGTGCCTCAACCTCATGGTATACAGACTAGTACAAAGTTTCCATCACCAAGGTAAAACCTCTTGGAACATCCATGTTCCAACGACACAGGGTTAGCCAAAACCTAGAGGAAATTCAAATCCTCACACCATAGGTTAAAAACCCTAAAGGATCCTTACATCACAGGGTTTTCATTATCTTGGAAAAATCCTAACAGCACATGCCTCACTCTAGGAAAAAAATCTCACTCAAAAAGTATCTTAGCCTAACAAAGGCACACAGTATTATAGAGTGACTATAACAACTAAAAAAGGAACCTACTTTTGAGTAACTAGGCCTAAAGGACCATTATTCCTTGATACATAAATAATGGCTATCCTTTATTGGACCATTCTCCTAGGTTATAATTATTGTCCCATACTGGACCACTCTTCCTAACTTAAAAGGCTTGTCCATGATGCTATTGAACCATATTCCCTAATCAAGTAAAACATGAAACATAAGGAAAATGTTTATCCTATTACTAAGAAAACCTATCTTAAAAGGTCCAAGCGTGTCCCTGAAGTGAAAGTACTTCATCTAGGACACATGCTTGTCAAAGGCCTATCACAAATTTGGCTATAAATATAATTTAAATACAATACTTAAATACATACCTCAAAACTTGAGAATTAAGTGGCTCCCTATAAGTCCAAAGCTTCTCTTAAATTCAAGGTTAGTCCTGGATCCAAAGCTCCCTTTGAGTCCATATCCATTTTAAGATTCAAATCTCCCTCTGAATCTTGAGACTAGTCAGAAACTTTGTTTGGATATTATGACTTCTTCTAGCCCAGACATGCTTCAATATGTACTTGCAATCCTCTCCAACAAGTACAATCAAGCATAATATACAAAGATAAGAGAATGGAATCAAGCAAGTACTTATCTCTTAAGAGAATTATGTCAATCCTATCATTATAGGGTTTTTCCTTTTACATAGAAAATAATTAACTAGGGTTTCTAGGGTCTTATAATTCAAAATCTTGTTAGGGTTCATAAACCCTAGGCTTTTCAAAATATTAATGAAAACCCTATAAATCATGTATACTCTTTTCAAATTATGTATACTAAAGGGTTAGTAAGTTAATTCTAAGGATCTCTACATTAACCTTATTCATGATGCATTGAAAAAATAAAAGTGTATGTACCTTATTGAACCTTTACCTTATTGACTCTAGAAAAGGCCTGGTTCCTTGACTTTACATAATTTGGCATGGATTATATTCCTTAAAAATTTAGTCTAGAGTGTGTACCATAAATATTTATTTATTTCTTATCTCATTTTATCTTTATCAATGTCATTAATTACATATAGAAAGGAGATCTTGAACTTCAGGTTTATAGTCATAGTGTTGAATATATGTTATGCTTTGTCACAGTAAGAACTTGTCAAATGTTGTCAAGCCATACATAATTGTTGCAACATTGTCTCATCAAGGTTACTGCCTTATTGAGGCTTCTCACATTTCTGAACATCACTTAATGAAGAAATTGGATTTCATTAGAACCTTGGAGAAACTCATATCAAAAACTCGTATTACAATTATCGCTAGGAGGTGAACTCACATAATTGCTGTAACAATCATATATTTAGACATTGCCAAATGTTACCAATTTAAATGTAGGATATAGAACTTTCTTAGAATCATATGTGAATCATTTCTCAAACACTTGCAGCTCGGATGAATGAAATTATTCTACATATTAGAAATATATTAAGACTAAATCACTTATCTGTTGGCATTGATGTGTGTTGCATTGTTGCATATGTTAGGTTGATTGTCATTGATATCTCTTTTCATCCTGAAGATGAACCACAGTTTTTGGTTTAAAACGTCGATTTAAATTAGTATGAATGCAATATGGATCTGTAAAAAAATTTGCAGCAAGATTTCAACCTTGTTGGTTGGGTTGTAGGATATGCGTGTGTATAGGTGGTTGCAAGTGAATTGTGTATGATTTAGGTGTAGATGGTCCTTGGTTGGATGATGGTGTGTTGCACTAGTTTGGAGGCCTTCACATGATGATGATGATGATATGATGGCATGTTTCATAGCTTGGAGGATGGATGATGGTGTGGTGCACTAGCTTGGAGGCCTTCCCATGATAATGTTCTTCATGATAATATTTTTGCATACATATGTTAGTGGTTGCTTTAGGAGTTAGAGTGAGAAGCCTTGTTGATTAGGTATCCATGGTTTCCATGTACCAGATTAGGTATCCCATGATGATGATGTTATACCTTGGGATTGGATAGGATATACATGTGTTTTTGGATGCTTTAGATGGTTGTACAAGTCTTGGAGGATGTTTGAGAGGTTCTAGAGTTGCATATAGATGGCAGAGATGTTGAGAAGTAGTTTGATGATGCAACTACTTAGTATGGTTGTTGGTTGGCATCCTAGTCAAACTAGTTTGACTTGGGATGATGATGGTGATGTTATAGAGACTTGGTGAAGTGTTGTAGAGGTTTCAGAAACTTCTAGAGGACCTATAGAGGCTTTTCAATCTTTAGAGTAAGTTTCAACAATTTCTTAGCTTATTTGACTGAAGCTTGACCATCCTCTCCCCTAGTTGCATGCTTTCTAAGTCATGGGAGTGGTTTTAGGTCCATATTTGCAAGGAGAGAAACCTATGGGAGAGAATATAGCCCCAAGATGATAATGTCACATGGAATTAGTGTTTTTGGAGTGACTAAGGAATTTTGTCGAGTTTTTCTCTACATTCCTCGTGCTGCTAAGCCTATTTTTGTGTTGTGGCGATGTTATTGATCAAACATTTTTGACATATGGTCAGAAAAAAATTGTGGGCCCTCTAGAAGTTGATCAGGTTGAAGATATAAAAAGGCTAATGTTGTTAGCGACTGATTTGGTTAAGAAGCATTCCTTAACGAAATATAAAGCACATGAATAAATTTTTTGTCTTTCGTAACCTATATCATTTATTGAATATCGGAACACAAGAATTTTATAAATAGAGGAAGGAATTGAATTTAGTTGGTTTGTTTCTTGGAAATTGTGTGAGCATGCTATTGTGAGAGAATTTTGAGTGAGTATAGTATGAAAAAATTGCTCACATATTTTATGCAGATTTATATCAGAGATTTGTGAGCATTAATTAGATATAGAGTTGAGAAGAAGATGCATAATTTGTGTCTTGATTGAGGTAGAAATTTGGGAGTTTGAAGTGCGCTTGAGAGAAGTGTTTGATGTGAGTTGTATTGAAGAAATTACCCCCTCCGGATCAGAGTTGGATTCAATTTTTTTGTGCAGAATGATGGTGTTGTTGGGTTGCTCATGTTGAGCGAATTGAGAGCCCATAATGAATCATTTATGAAACGTGATTCACATGGAGGAACTTAAGGGGTGGAGGCTTTAGTAGAGACAATGAGTTGGTGATTCATAGTAGGGAGATTTTTCTCCATCTAATAGGAGTTGGATAATCCAATGGTGGTTGGGCGAGGATCATTGGTCATGGGAGCTTCCAGCGGATGGTAGTCTGTCAATCCACGAGAGAAACATATTTTTGAACAGATAGATGCCAACATAATATAGAGGAATCCAAGTATTATGAATTATGGTTGTAATCTAATCCATGTAAATTTTTTCAGTGGATTAATATAATGTTTGAGTAGTGCAGCAACAACAGGGTGGTTTTCTCCTGAAACGGTTTCCACGAGAAATACTTATGTTCTTGTGTGTCCATGATTTTATTTATCATGGTGATTTGTCATGTTGTTATGATTTCAATTTATTGTTTCTAATATTTTTTGATGATATAATGAGGTGCATGTACATGCACAATTAAGTTTGGGAAACAGATTTTATATGATTGGAGAAAATGCAAATGCCACCACTATTGATTCAACCCCCCCTCTTAGTAGTGAATATATTCCCAAAAATTGGTATAAGAGTTAGTTATTTTCAGTGAAGCTTGACCACTTGAAGAGTAGATCGTGGGTTATGGCCAAAAGAAATAGGAGGATGTATCAAAAGGACAAGATTTTGAAGAAGGAATAAAATCAGTCCATTGCAAAAGAAGTTGCAAATTCTAAATCAGATGTGTCACGAGGTAATATTTTGAAGGTTTTTTTAAATTATAATTATGATTATTCTTTTGAGGTTGATGATGAGAAGGATATTTTTACTGTTAATGGTGAATATGAATAAAAAATGGATATGATTAAAGAATTATATTCTCAAGTGGAAAAAATAATAGATGCATGTAGAGATCATAAGAAATTGTTGTAGATTTTTTATGAGAAGGAGAAAAATCTCAAGGAGGAGCTCACTACCTTGAGAACCCAACTCAAGGATGCAAAAATAAATGAAGAAGTTATGAGAAAAAAACAAAAATAAAAGAAATACTATGTTGAGGCAGTTGAAAATGTAGTAGAAAATTTGAGAAAGAAAATTGAAGAAAATGACCAGCACCTGGAAAAGTTTAAGAGAAGAATAACACCAAGAAAATATAGCTCTAACTTTCAAAGAGGAGATGAAAGTTCAGGTGTAGGAAAAATTAACAATATAGATTCAAAGTAACCTACAATAAAATTTGTGTGTACCCATGAGAATTTTGGAGAAAAGAGGAAGCAAATTCATCAGCAGCAAAGAAGAGATTTGAAAGGAGGTTCTATGCCAAGAATATCATACACACCTAGAGTTGATGGTAGAAAAATTCAAAGGAATTATAATTCGTTTGCTCCTTTGGTGAAAAAAATTGAGTGTTTCAATTGCCATCAGTTTGGACATATAACATGTAGAAGAAATTTTTACACATCCATACAACAATTTGGACAACCAAGAATGCTGTCTTATTTCAGGTATACAATTTCATTTAATGGTTTGTGTTATGCTTGTAACATTTTTGGGGATAAGGCCATTGATTTTTGATCTAATACATCTAGCATGAGGAACAAAGGATCAAATCCTTTGGCTTGTTTTCTTGGTCATGTAGAATATTTCATGTGTCACAATTTTGGACACATTGCCAAGTATTTCCTGATGCCTAGATCCATGAGACCATTGGTACAAAAGCAACAATAAATAAAAATGCACAACAAAGGAACCCATCAGGAGAAATTTTGAAGACAAAGGAAGATCAATTAGGAAGATGTGGTATTTATCTTTGTTTACGGGATGAGGATGAAAATGATATATTGATAGTAGATGCTCTCATCATATGTTAAGAGATAGGAGAAAATTTCGCTTGAAGAAATTCAAAAGTGGCCATGTTGTTTTTGAAGGAAGTGAACCAACAAGAGTTTTGGGAAGTGGAAAGGACAACCTTGGAGAGAAGAGGACCAATGTTGAAGATGTGCGTCTCATTAAGAGTCTTCGGCACAACATTATAAGTGTGAGCCAAACGGTTGATGGAGGTAAGGAAGTGGTCTTCAACTCCAAAGGTTGCTTCATTAGGCAAGAAATATCAAAGAGGTTAATTGAAAAAGGAGTCAAGACCTCAGATGATGTGTATGTGTTGAAGGGTAGAGTGAAAATTAAGAAGAGGCCAAGAGATCAATCCTCTTCATCAGATTCAGAGTAGAAGAGATCAACACATATGGCAGTACACTTTTGCATGATAGATCTTTTAGACAAAAAAATATATGTGAAGCCTTCATAGGCTCAAGGGGAGTATATGGCACTTTTTTTTTTGCATGCAGTAGTTTGTATTGATGCTTATCTCTTTGATTATGTTTTCTTGATGATGGATTGTAGCTATTGATGGTGTATTTGTAAGGTGTGATTAGAAGGAGAAATGGCACATATTCAAGGGGAGCACTTTATATGCTTCCAATATTTCGATAGCTCCATGGCCTCGGAGGATTTGGCTATATGCTCATTGATATATGCGTATTTGATATATCATTGTTGTAGGAGCTTTCATTTTGGTGATGCATGAGTTATATGCTTCTTATATAAGTTGACATGCAGTTATATTTTATCATGCATTTTGATTTAATGATTTTATGCATGTGGTTATGCCATGGAGATTAGTATGATGATGTTGCATGATGGTTATATTTATGATGGATTTGTTTCATATTGATGTTGTTGCTACATATGGTGTTGTTGATGATTTACGTGATGGTAGATGATGTTTATTTTTTTGAGCATGGTTTCCAATGAGATGTTGTTGTTCTCACTACATATTGTTGCTTTTGTCTGTTCAGTTTATATTGTAAAGGATCATGCTCCAAATTATGATTATTTTTTCTGCCATGGAGAGCTGATATATTGGCCTGATCGATGTGATGTTGTTGTTGTCATTACATCATTATATGCTTATCATTGCCATAAATGTTTCTTGAGAGTGTAGATACTCATGCTCCATATGATGATTATTGTTGTTGTTATGTACAATTGTGGAGAGATGATATATTGGGTTGATTGATGTGATATGTTGTTACTGATATATGAAAATTGATGGGCCACTTTATATTTTTATGGACTACCAATTAATATTGCTGGAATATTGATTCATGGTTGATGATTGGGAAAGACTTGATACATGCCTCTTATGTGATTTGTATTGACATTATCTTGCTACCATAGAGAGGACATGTGGTTAATCATATGCTCTATGTATTTTTATTATGACATTGTATTAGAAATGCATTGATGAGAGGATATTTATGATTACTTTGTATGGGGGAGTCTCATTCTTGTATGTTTTATGCATCACATTGAGAGCCATGCTTGGCATATGTGTATAATGAGTTATGAGATTTGTTGCAGCTATGTATGGGTTGTTAGTAGTGTTGGTACAACCATTTATTTCACGTGTCATTCATGTATACTCTCATACTTATCATGGAGAGGAAATCTAGAGTCATGCATGCATTGAGAAAGAGTCACGTGAGTCATAGTTCAGCCATATATGGGCTTATTGATGTAATTGTTCAGCCATGTATTATCATCTTTGTAGCCATGTAATAAGCCTATGAGTCCATGTACTTTTTTGTATATCATTTGTTCATAGTCCTTGGTTCATGTGGAGTGGCCTCTTGCACATGGAAAGGAGGCATTGGTAGCTTTTTACATCAGTTTACATTCAGCCATGGAAATTATTGCTTTCAGTGGAGTATGGTTGGGCATATTTTTGTGACTTGCCATGATGGATTTGCTACTTCCATGACTACTTCAGAGAGATGTTGCATTGCTGATGTTGTATGAGTTTTTCTATTGCTGCATAGTATAAGGTGGAGAGGATGTATTTGTTGTTGTTGCTTCAGAGTGGATGGATATATGTTTTTGATGCTATGGAGTTGATTAGTGTTGTTGCTTCTAGTTGGTAATATTATGCTTCTCTTTTTATGTGTTGGTGATATGATCTGCTTCTGCTACTATGCCATGGATTATGATGTTGTTGCTTCAGGGGAGAGATTATATATTTCAGTGTTTGTTGTTGTTGAGTGGGATTTTATTGGTGTTTTTGGTAGGAGATGCATGTTGCTTCTCTAGTGTGTTTTTGTTTGGGAATAGCTTGTGTCCAGGGGGAGTTTAGTGTACATATCTTCTAGGGGGAGTGTTTTTGTTATTTCAGTCTTGTAATCCATTTTTTATCTCGTTCATTCATTTTTTAGTGGAGTTTTTGTTGATGGAGTTCCTTTCCTATAGAGGAGTATATTGCATTCGTCCTTGACATGTTTATCCCTTTGCCATTATTGTAAAAGGGGGATAATGTAAGGATGTTTTGATCAGATTATTGTTTCATCTGGGGGGTTGACATCAATGCCAAAGGGGGGGATTTTTGGCATTGATGTGTGATGTAGTGTTGCAGATATGTGGTTGATATTAATTTATGTCAACCTAGTTTCTTGGGTTGTAGGTGTGTTGGATATGCATGTGTATAGGTGGCTACAAGTGACTTGTGTATGTTTGAGTTGTATATTGCCCTTGGTCGGATGACGGTGTGTTGCACTAGTTTGGAGGCATTCTCATGTTGATGACGATGATATGATGACATGTTTCTTATCTTAGAGGATGGATGATGGTGTGTTACACTAGCTTGGTGGTCTTCCCATGGTGACGGTCTTCTTGATCATATTTCTGCATACAGATGTTAGTGCCTGCTTCAGGAGTTAGAGTGAGGAGCCTTGTTGATTAGTTCTCCATGGTCTCCATGTACCAGATTAGGCATCCTATGATGATGATGTTATAACTTTGGATTGGAGAGGATATATATGTTTTTGTAGATGCTTCATATGGTTGTGCAAGCCTTGGAGGATGTCTGATAGGTTCTGGAGCTGCAGAGGTATAACATAGATGTTGAGAAGTATTTTGATGACTTATTTTCTTAGTATGTTTGTTGGTTGGCATCCTAGTAAGCCTAGTTTGACTTGAGATGATGATGGTGATGTGGAAGAGACTTGGTGAAGTGTTGCAAAGGTGCCAAATACTTCCAGAGGACCTATTGTTTTTCAATTTAATTGTCTTATAAAAAGTATCAAGCTTACTGCAGGGCTAGAGACTCGAAAGAAGACATTTTTAGAATGTCCCAACAAGAAGATGAAAGTTTGGAAGAATATTTGGAAAGATTCCTTTAATACTTACAGAAATCCAAACACCATTCTCTTAGTTTTGATACCATCCGCACTGTTTTTCTAAAGGGTATTAGAGATGAGTATGTAGACATCATTAATGTAATGGGAAAAGGAGATATTTCTAATTTACCATTTGAAGAAATTTCTGAATTAAGTCAAAAATAGTCTAGGGGAAGAGCCAAGAGTGGGAAAAGAGGTATTTCATCAAAAGCTTCCAAATCTACAGCAAGTGCAGTAACAAGAGCAGAGATAGGAAGCCTGTTAGAAAATTTTAAGACATATCTCTTGAGCGCTTTGGGTACACAAGTAGGATTTTTGAAAGCTAAGAAAAATAAAGAAGAGTGAGATGAAATCTTAGCAATTTTCTGTCCAAAGTGTAGACAAAAACATCCACTCAGGGAATGTCCTTTGCAAGGTATACAAGTATGTGGACTATGCACAGAAAATCATGCAACAGAAAAATGTCCAAAGTTAAAAGAATTGCAATGAGAAGAAGTGCAAGGAGTAGATTATCTCTACTATATGGCACGAAGGAGACCTTGGCAACCAAGAATGCCTCAATGGTTCCCTCAAAAAAATCCCCAAAATTTTCAATATCCTCAAAACACATGGAATACACTAATTCCATGGCAGGCTTGGCCACCACAACAATATCAAAACCAACTTTCACAAGGTTAGAGGGGATATGTTATGGAAACCATCCACCACAAAATATGTATCCCCAACAGTATCAATATCAACAACCATACCCTCCACAACCATTTCCTCAATATCAACAATTCCAGCAACAACAACCAATGCCATATACATCTCAAAACCCACCAATGCTAACACAACCGCAGTAACTTCAACTGCCTACTAACCAACCACCTCCTAGACCAACACAATACTAGTTTTCCAGTAGCTAATTCAGGTAACAAGGTAAATAGACCAACATATCATGTGGAAGAGGCAACATATTATCCTACTTATTCAATTCTTCTTGTGCAAGATGCCCACCTAAGGTCTGGGAAGGTGTTACAGAAATATTCTCCTCCAATAATTGAAGAACAAATAGAACAAGGAGAACAAAGTGAAAAATCTTAACCAGAAAAACAAATTCAGAAGGGAAAATCTATTATGACACAGACTCCACCATATCTGGAGAGATTAATACAATAGAGTATTCCAATATCTCTCCTTGAATTTAGTATTCTGGATGAATTGAAAAACACATATGTTAAAATTCCTTTGTTGCAGGAAATTAAAGACATTCCGATATATGCAAAAACAATAAAGGAATTATGCATAAGAAAATCTGGTAGAAAAAAGAAGGATCCACCAACAATCCAGGTAATTGGCAGTTTGGCTAGTCTCATGTCTACAAACGCAACCATTGAAAAGTATGTTGATCCAGGAGTTCCTATGGTTACTATTTCGATTAACAAATTCTCAATGCCAAATAATTTAATAGAATTGGGAGCAAATATCAATGTTATGACAACGGAGACTATGAAACATTTGAATGTGAATAACATTAGACCTACTACTACAGTCTTATAACTTGCAGACAGATCTAAAGTTGTTCCAAAAGTTATATTAGAATATATCATTGTATCACTGGATTCATGGGAGTATCTTGTAGGCTTCTTGATTTTGCAGCCAAAAACAAACTTGGGAGGGCATCCCTTAATTTTAGGCCGACCATGGTTAGCCACTGTAGATGCTTACATTGGATGCAGGTCAGGAAGCATGATTATTGCACATGGATATGAAAGAAAGCATGTTACATTATATCCTCCTGCTCAATATCCTTCTGTATTATCATGGGTTGATGAAAAATAACCACAAGAACTTCAACCTGTTCTTAGTATTAATCAAGTTTAAAATTTTAGAGAGGAAGAAGAAAATGAGGACTTATTATATCTATTCATCTCAGAACCAAATCTTTCAGAGAAGCTTAGGATAACTCAATATGAAGCTGCTAGTTATCTTTTGAATGAATGTTTTCAGGAAAATTGCACAATAAAGTCACTGAAAAATACATTTGAAAGCATTTTTCCTGTAAATTCAATTACCAGTTCAAATAAAAAAATCATTGAAATTAGTCCTGAGAGACATTTGAATATTGGTAACAACTTACAATCATCACAAGAAGAAAATCTAATAACATTATTGCAAAAATGTTCAAAATATTTTTCTTGGGATTATAAATACATGCCAGGAATTCATCCAAAAACATTCATCCATCGCATTTACACTGATAATGAAGTAAAACATGTAAGGCAACCAGAAAGACGGATGAACCCCATGATGAAGGAAATACTAAAAGAAGAATTACATAAACTATTACAAGTCAGATTTATCTATACTATTTCAGATAGTTAATGGGTTTCACCCTTAGTGTTAGTACCTAAGAAAAATGGGAAATGGATAATTTGTGTGGATTATAGAGAACTCAACAAAGATACATTAAAAGACCATTTTCCTTTACCATTTATTGGTCAAGTGTTAGATTCATTAGCTGGAAAGAAGTTATTTTCATTTCTGGATGGACTTAGTGGATATAATCAGATAAAAATAGCATTAGAAGATCAAGATAAGAAAACATTCACATGCCCTTGGGGAACATATGCATACAATGTATTACCCTTCGGTTTGTGTAATGCACCCACTACTTTTCAAAGAGCAGTTCTTGCTATTTTTTCTAATTTTATTCAAGAGTGTGTGGAAGTTTACATGGATGATTTCACCATGTATGGTACGACATATGATGATTGTTTACAAAATCTTAAAAAAGTGTTAAAAATATGCATTGAGACAAACCTATCACTTAGTAATGAAAAATGTTTTATGATGTTAACTGAGGGAATAGTGTTGGGACACCATATCTCTTCTTCAGGGATTAAAGTGGATCCAACAAAAATTCAGGTCATTGTGAATTTAACACCACCCACAACACAAAAAGAAGTTAGAATTTTCTTGGGTTATGCAGGCCACTATAGAATATTTATAGAAAATTTCAGTAAAATAGCTTTGCCATTATTCAAGTTACTTGTGAAAGATGTGGAATTCCAATGGACAGATAACTGTCAAAATGCATTTGAAAAATTAAAACATTTTTTTCCAATTGCACCCATTCTTCGAGGACCTAATTAGTCTTTTCCATTTCACATTTCAATAGATGCATCTGATATAGCTATTGGAGCATCACTTGGACAAAAAGAGAATCAATTCAATTATGCTATATATTTCATCAGTAAAAAATTAACAACAACAAAATTGAATTACACTGTTACGGAAAAAGAAATGTTAGTTGTTGTACATGCAGTAGATAAATTTTGACATTATATAAAAGGTTACCAATTTTATATCCACATGGATCATTCTTCTATAAAATATTTAATGAAAAAATCAATCACAAATGGCAGAATAACTAGGTGGTTGTTATTAATGCAAGAGTTTAATCTTACTGTACAAGAACACGCAGGAAAAGATAACTATGCTGCAGACTTCCTGTCAAGATTAAATTCACCTGGTGATCCAAATCCAATATCAAACAATTTCCAAGATGAACATCTATTCGCTATAAATGTAGAAACTCCTTGGTTTGCAGATATAACTAACTATTTATCATCTGGCATCCTACCATCTCCCTACACAAACAAACAAAAACGAAGAGTAATTAGAGAAAGTGCTAGGTATAGCTGGGTCAATGGAGATCTAATTTATATTGGCGCTAATTTAATGATTAGAAAATGTGTAAGAGAAGATGAAATAATTGAGATTTTGAAAGCTTGTCATGATGAACCATGTGGTGGTCATTTTGCAGATAAAAGGACAGCATACAAAGTGCTGAAACTTGGCTACTACTGGCCATCCATCTTCAAAAACTCCAGAACTTATGTCAAAATATGTGACAGCTGCCAAAGAATTGGTAGACCAGTGGCATCAAATGAAATGCCATTAAATCCACAAGTACTTATTGAACCATTTGAACAATGGGCTTTATATTTCATGGGACCATTCAACCCTCCATCTAATGGAAAGAAATACATCCTCATATGTACATATTTTGTAACTAAATGGGTGGAGGCCAAGGCAGTAACACGGGAAACAGAAAAAATTGGTGTGTCTTTTTTGTTTGAAGAGATATTTGTAAGATATGGAGTTCTAAGACAGATAGTAACTGACCGAGGTGCACAATTCACATCAAAACTTGTTTGAGATCTTACGGAGAAATATAAGATCAAACACAGAAAATAAACTATGTATAATCCTCAAGCTAATGCACAAGTGGAATCAACAAACAAAGTCCTAGAGAAAATTATGACGAAGACTGTAAAAATGAACAGAAAGGACTGGTTATAAAATTTAAGAGATGCATTATGGGCATATAGAATAACTTGGGAAAACACTACTGGGTTTAGTCCATATCAGTTAGTGTATGGAAAAGAAGTTCTATTACCCATTGAGTTTCAAATACATACATACAAGCTAGCATCAGAATTAGTGATGGAATTGTCTCAAGCACAACAAGAGAGGATTATGCAGTTAAACAAATTGGATGAGATATGACAACAAGCAGTTGAACGTACATCTCTTGTCCAAGAACAAAGGATCAAATGGCATGATAGATTTATAAAGAATAAATTGTTTCAGAAAGGAGATTGGGCACTCTTGTTCGACTCCAAGTTCAAAGATTTCAAAGAAAAATTTACGACTCATTGGCTTGGGCCATATGAGATTGAAGAAATATTTGACAATGGAGTTGTCAAGATAAAAACAATTGATGAATCATCTATGTCGTTTGTCGGCAATGGACATAGGCTTAAAATATACAATAAGCCTATAAATAAAGAATATTTTTGAGAAAAATTTCAATGGATTCAGATCTAGAATTAATGGGGCAGCATAGAAATATGCCTTCAATAATTCCAGTAGAAGAAGAATTAAAAAAAAAACATAAAAAATAAAATAAAAAAGAGTTTGGTTGTGAAAATCCAGGAAAATGGTACAATACAAACTCGAATTCATATCAGAAAACCAACTTGTTTGTCCAATATGAATTCTCTTTTTATTTTTATCTTACATTATTTCATATTTTTGCAGATATACCCTCCAAGACATTGCAGACTTGAGGACAAGTCAAAAACATCATATTGGGGTAAGGTGTGAAATAAAAAGACTATGAAAATAGTTTTCAGTAGTTGAATTGAAGACATAATATGAACTACAATCATAAAGGGACCTAGTATATCATTTGACATTTACGGAAGGGACCTGAATCATTATGACAGAAGAAATTTTCAAATATGGAACATCATTGAACATTACGCCAGAAGGGACCTGAAAAAATTAACATGTCAAAAGGGACCTGAGTTATATCAACTGAAGATCATATTAGATGGGACCTAAAAATGTCAAAGTTTAACCTGCAGAGAGGACTTGAACAATAATGATTCTAAATCAAATCAGATGCAAGAAGAAATAAAGTCTCTACAAAGTCTACAAGAGTCGCCGTAACAATAAGCACAATGTCGATCATCATCAACGTCAAAAATGGAGTACAAGTACAATGAGTAAAAAAATCGCTCTTAAAATTTCAAATTGTTTTCAAAATACTCTAGCATTGTAAAAACTAATTTGATACGAGTTATGCATCTTTACCTACATTTCCTACACTTTCATCTACATTTTATCATTTATGATTTTTAACCCTATTCATATTCATACCACTATCCTAACTAGCCCTATTCTATCCACATTTATATCCATATCACTATTCAAAACATTACATAACCTATTCATATCATACCCTATGTATTTTCCTAAACAAAGAGAATTATAAACAAAAGGTCAATGTTAAACCTATGTAAGACTCTTGGAAGATCTACAAAACAATAAACAAAGGTTAGTATTATCATAAACATTTAATTTTAAAACTTTGACTATTTCATTAGTCAATTTTTAAAAATTAAATGATAAAAGCAAAAACCAAAGTTCAAAAGATATATAGCACAACTATAAAAGACATATGATATTGTGAAACTATGATAGGGCGCAATTATTTTTTAATGTCAAAACAAAACAAGTGCAATCATATAAGAAGATGAACTAAGGTAATGGAGCAAATGTAATGCAAACAAATGAATGAAATCACTAACCTAAGGAATTATGTGGAGATAAACTAAGTGCATGACTATGATGGTATACGACATGCTATTGAATGCATGCAGTGAAGAGATGAAAAGAGACAAAATATGATAATGAAGAATGATGGCACACATATGCATGGAGATAATGTGAGTTATGGAGACAGTCAGCATGATGATGCATGGAGTTAATGTGGATAATGGAAATGAACATAGTCATTAACAAAACATGAAGAAACTGCATAGAGAAGGACGAATGTACACCATCATGACAGTCAAAGAAGAAATTATGTGCATGGGTCGGTAAAATGAGTTGATGAACAGTTAGAATGTTTTCAAATGTGTTTACGTAGCAATGTGTAAAACATATGAAACCATTTCCGCCACTGTCAATAAATTTCTGCCATTACAAAGATCAGAAACAAGCTATTAACATTGTTTTTTCACCATCATTGCCCTCTAAGAGGCTCAATGAGAGAAAGGAACATCTATTCAAAGCATGTACTCATATCTAAAACCCTATGAAAACAAACAAAATGCAGAGAGAAGACTGTGAGGAAGCTGAGAGGAAAAGAAGAGATAAAAAACAGAAGAAAGAGGCAGAGAATATAGTGAAGAGGAGAAACAGAGTGATAAGAAGCTAACTAGAGCTTTCAAAGCCACGAATCCAGAAAAATTATTGATTGGCCGAGCTATCAGGAAGTAGAATTATGTGGAAGTGAAGGTAAGAAGTTAATGAAGATCTGATTTTTCAAACAATGGTGAATAAATTTCGGGATTATGTCAACCAACTCTGAGTTATAAAAGGGAGTGATTTCATTTGATTAGCAAGCCTATCATTACGTTGTGTTTTGTTTTGACACCATTAAAAAACATGTTGACACCTTTTAAAAACAACTCTGCCATCAGTCAAAACAACGAAATATTTTATTGAGTGAGTTAATAAATGAATATTTTAATGATATTATTATAAGCTGTTGCATAAGAGAGGTAAGCTCGACACGTCCTCACATACAGTGTTTCATTTCAAATGGAAAATAGAGAGTGAGAGTTTCAATTCGAATTGCACAGTTGATGCAAGGGCATGAGGCTTAGAGACAAAGACTTCATTAATTATTCCAAAAATCCAAAAAAATGTTACAAGAAAAGGTGTTGGTACCTTTAGCTTTCATTTACAGTTGTAATAGATAGGCTTAAACTAGTATTTAGGAGGATTGAATAGCTTTATATTTGTTTCAGCATATTTAGCTTCAGTTGATAGAATTTAGGGAGATATTAGGTAATTAAGATTTTGTCTAATTTGAAGTAATCAATCCTAAAGTAGAGGTAAATTGTTATGAAAAAACATATAAATGTAACCTCAACAGAGGAGGAATTCAGAATTGGCCGTAGAAGAATGATTGTGAGGTTTTGGCCTCTGTTTCAATAAAGTTACAGTATTTTTTTATCTGTGTTATACTTGGCAATCCCCGAAGGGTTCATTCCTTCGAAATTTCGTTGGATATACATGTTTCAGTATATGAATTTAAATGTAGATTAACTCTGTGCGAATGAGGATCTAAGTGTGTTAACCTCTGTATAAGAATCAAAATGATTGAAGAGAATCGGTGTTATTTGTTTAAAGGATCGAGTAGTGATAAATGACCAGTGTCTATTAAATGTCAGAGCAGGAAATAAAGTGGAAGTGAAGTAAAACAAAGAGCGCAGTGGAAATCCGATGGAAAATCGCATTTAAATGCACATTTCAAACAAAGTTGAATGTTGGTGGTTTTGCAAAACCATACCACAGGTTTCGCACAACTTTTGAGCTGAGAGTGGTTTTAAACCATTTTAACGCAATCGAATGATGTGTTGACACGTTGCAGAGCAAAACAACCCTTTTCACGTAAGTTTTTTGTGGTAGAGTTCGGTGATCGAATGAGTGCGAATGTCGTCCAATCGTGATCTGTGGAGATTTGACGGTGGTCGCATTTCACGATACGTGGAGGTTTAACCAAAGGTTTGGACCGAAACTTATGCAATATAGTTTTATTAACCTTTTGAAGCCTGGATATTCAGTTCCAAATGTTTAATATATCACATTTCCAAAGGTTTATTAAGACAAGGTTTTATTAAGTGTCGAGGTCCGACTTCATTTCCGAAAGATTCAAACACTGTTTTATAAGGTTAATTGTTATATTCCTGAAGGCTATTGAACATTGGTTAAAGTGGGTTACAATAAATTTCCGAAGGGTTTAAAGGTGATTTATTATAATATTTATGAGGAGTATTCTAAAAATTGGTTAAAATGAGTTAAAGGTTCCGATGAATGGTTGTAATATTGTTTACAAAGGTTAATCATTGTTTACAGTGGATAGGGGACTTATGCTTCTGAATGTTATAACGTTGGGTTTTATAACATTTACAAAGGGAAAAGGGGATTTCTTCCAAATGTGCATTTTTTAATGTTTTACCAAACAGATTTTATAAATTTTGATGAATGGGAGTGGGAAAGGAGATCTGGAACAGATTCCTCCAGAATTAGAAAACATTGTACAAATGTTTGAACAACTCTCCTTAAGGCTTGCACCCACACTGTCATCACTTGTGGTATCAGAGCCATCTTCAGAGCATTTTTCAGATGTTGAACAGGCTTCTAAAAGTCAGAAGAAGAAATCCAACATGGCTTTCAGAATCGGTAGAGGTGCTATTGGTAGAAGAAGAGGTAGACCAGTTGCAAATGCAGAAGTACTAGAGACTATGCAGCAGAATCAAGCTAGATTGGAAGCAATTGAAGTAGGACACCTGAGAGATCTTGAAGATGTCAGTGAATCTGAAGATGAAGAAGAAGAAGAGAATATTGAGCTTACCCCTAATATGAGATTCTTTAAATCAGTTTCAGGCTCTACATCCAGGCCTAGACTTGAAGTATCAGCTTTTGCAGGAGGATTGAATCCAAAAGAGTTGATAGAATGGATCAATGAGATGAAAAAATTCTTTGATTATGAAGAGATGGGTGAAGAAAAGAGAGTTAAATTTGCTGTCACAAGGTTGAAAGGACATGCAGCACTTTGGTGGGATGGAGTGCAAGCAGAGAGAAGGAGAGTTGGTAAACAGCCAATCAAGAATTGGAACAGAATGGTGGCAAAGCTGAGAGGTAAGTTTTTGCCTAGTGATTATTAGCTTTCATTATTTAGACAAATGCAAAATTTTAGACAGAGATTAATGACAGTGAAAGAATACACAGAAGAATTTTACAAAGTGAGTATAAGAGCAGGACAAATCCAAGACACAACAGAGAATATTTCTAGGTACATAAATGGTCTCAAAATGGAGATTCAAGATGAGATAAGTATATTGTCTCCTAAGACAGTAGAAGAGGCTTACCAAATGGCCTTAAAAGCTGAAGAAAAACTCCTGAGAAATAAATCTGCCAAAAGAAGAGGTACTTTCCGAGGAAAGAGAAGTCAAGGTGGTAGAGGAAGATCTACAACACCAAGAGATGGAGCTAGCAACAGCTCACCTCAGCATGCACCCACATAAGGTGATGCAAGTGGCAGAAGGAGTTCCTATAGAGGAAGAGGAGGAAAAAGTAGAGGAAGAGAGGTAAGATGTTACAGATGTAACAAATTGGGACATAGAGCCTATGAATGCCTAGAGAAAGAGAATGTGAGTACAAGTCAGAGAAATGCAATTGTTGCTCAAACTGGAGAAGAAGCAGAAAAATTGCCTGAAATAGAGAAAGAGATTATGCCAGAGAAAGGAGAATATTTGGTGGTTAACAAGGTTTTGTTGAAACAAACAAAGGAAGTTGCTGAACCAACACAGAGGAAGAATTTGTTCAGAAGTGTGTGAAAAGTCCAAGGGAAATGCTGTCAATTGGTCATTGATAGTGGCAACACAGATAATTTGGTCTCTACAGAGGTGATAGAGAAATTGAAATTGAAGACAAGGGAACATCCAACACCCTACAAGGTGTCATGGCTTCAGAAAGGACATCAGCTGATTGTAAAAGAACAATGTGAAATATAAATGCAGATGAGTAGCTACAAAGATAAAATAATGTGTGATGTGATGCCTATGGATGTGTGTCACATATTGTTGGGTAGACCTTGGCAGTATGACAGAGAAGCAGTACATGATGGTAAGAGAAACACTTACAAGTTTTTCAAGGATGGTATGAATCAAACATTGTTACCTATGGAAAAAGGAGATGCATCAAGCAAAAAGTCTGATCCAAAGACTTTATTGTTGAGTGGAAAAGAATACTTGCAGCAGATTGAAGATGATGAGGTAAATTTTTCTTTAGTTTGCAAACCTAAGGTAGTATTTACTTCTACTAGAATTTCTGATTTTCCAATTGAAATTCAAGAAATGTTGGAAATTTATTGTGATATTATTGTGGATGATTTGCCTGGTGAATTACTACCTGTAAGAAGAATTAGCCATCAGATATATTTGATTCCAAGATCAAATCTGCCTAACAAAGCAGCGTACAGAATGACTCCTACAAAAAATGAAGAAATCAGAAAGCAAGTGCTAGAATTGGTTGACAAAGGCTTGATCAGAGAAAGTTTGAGTCCTTGTGCAGTACCTACAGTGTTAAGTCCAAAGAAATATGGAGGTTGGAGAATGTGCATTGATTCAAGAGCAATCAAAAAAATAACAATCAGGTATAGATTTCCTTTACCTAGAATTGAAGATTTAATGGACTGTTTGAGTGGAGCAAGATATTTTTCAAAATTAGACTTGAAAAGTGGGTATCATCAGATTAGGATAAGGGAAGGTGATGAATGGAAAATAGCCTTTAAAACAAATGAGGGATTGTATGAATGGATGGTAATGCCTTTTGGGTTATCGAATGCACCTAGCACTTTTATGAGGCTCATGAATGAAGTATTAAAGGAATTTATTGGTAAATTTTCAATAGTATATCTAGACGATATATTAATTTACAGAAAAACAAAGGAAGAACACCTGAGACATCTTAATTATGTCTTAAGGAAGTTACATCAAGAGAAATTACTGATAAATTTAAAGAAATGTTCATTCATGAAAGAAGAATTGGTATATCTAGGTTTTGTTGTTTCTGCTGAAGGGTTAAAAATGGATCCAGAGAAGGTAAAGGCAATTGTGGAATGGCCTTTACCAAAGAATGTTTTTGAGGTAAGAAGTTTCCATGGACTTGCTAGTTTTTATAGAAAATTCATAAGGAATTTTAACAAGATTAATGCACCTATCATTGAAACCATAAAGAAGGACAAACATCCATTCAAATGGACTGCTGAAGCTGAAAGGAATTTTTAGTTTTTGAAACAGAAGATAACTGAGAAACCTGTCTTAGTTTTTCCTGATTTTAACAAACCATTTCAAGTGAAGTGTGATGCCAGTGGAGAAGCTATTGGAGCTTTGTTAAGTCAAGAATACAAACCTGTAGCATATTTCAGTGAGAAGCTGAATGAGACAAGAAGAAGGTACTCTTCTTATGATAAAGAATTTTATGCAATAGTACAATCATTGAAGAAGTGGAGACATTATTTAATGTCTAAGAAATTTGTGCTATATTCAAATAATCATGCTTTACAATATATTATTTAGTAGCCTAAATTAAATAAAAAACATGCAAAATGGGTTGAATACCTTCAAAGTTTTAACTTTGTTTTGAAGCATATAAGTGGTCAAGCAAACAAGGTAGCTGATGCCTTGAGGAGAAAAAGCATTATTGTTCAAGAAAGTCAATTTGAAGTGGTAGGTTTTGATTTTCTTAAAAAACTCTATAAAATAGGTTCGGATTTTAAAGAAGCATTTGAAGCATGCTGTAATCCTGTTTTTACAGACAGAAGTCAGTGGTTAGATTATTTCTTGCAAGAGGGTTTATTGTTCAAAAGAAATTAATTGTGCTTACCAAATTGTTCCATGAGAGAAAATTTAATCAGAGAAAAGCATAGTGGTGGACTTGCTAGACATTTTGGTGTTGATAAGACTTATGAGCAGATAAGTCATTTTTATTTTTCGCCAAAGATGAGATCTGAAGTGGAAAAGTATGTGAAGAATTGTAAAATTTGTCAATATGCAAAGGGGAGAAGCCAAAATGCAGGTTTTTACATTCCATTGCCTATTCTAGACAGACCTTGGGATATGGTAAGTACGGATTTTGTTTTAGGATTGCCTAAGACACAGAGAGGGAATGATGCAATTTTTGTTGTTGTTGACAGATTTTAAAAAATGGCACATTTTATTCCATGTTATAAAACTAGTGATGCTACTCATGTTTCCAATTTGTTTTTCAAATAGATTGTTAGATTACATGGGTTACCTAAAAGTATTGTTTCTGATAGAGATACCAGGTTTGTTGGTCATTTTTGGAGGACATTGTGGAAGAAGCTTGGTACTAAACTGAGTTTCAGCTCAGCTTATCACCCTCAGACTGATGGGCAGACTGAAGTAGTGAACAGAATTTTGGGTAATCTTTTGAGAAGTCTTGCAAGAGAACATCCTAAACAGTGGGATCATATTTTACCACAGGCAGAATATGCATACAATGATTCACCTAACAGAAGTACAGGACAGAGTCCATTCCATATATTTTATGGGATGCACCCGAGAGGAGTATCTGAATTAAGGAACTTAGGAAAAGAAGAAATGAGGAGTGCTGATGGAGAAGAATTTGCTTCAGAGATACAAGAAATACATGAACAGGTAAAGTAGCAGCTACAAGACAACAGTATCAAGTACAAGAACAGAGCAGATTTGAGCAGAAGAGAAGTTAATTTCGAAGTTGGTGATTTGGTTTTGGCACACTTAAGGAAAGAAATATTTCCAAAGAGGTAGCATAACAAATTAAAATTAAAAAAGATAGGACCATGCAGGATATTGAGAAAGTTTTCGACAAATGCCTATGAAATTGAACTGCCTTCTGATATTGGAATATCTCCAATATTCAATGTTGCGGATTTGTACATGTATGAAGATGGTGGCACAGATGAAGGACTAGAAGATAAAGAATAGATTGATAGGGTAAAACAGTTACCTACAGCAAAACCATTAGAGCCAGAGAGGATATTAGACAAGAAAGTGTTTAAGAAGACCACAGGACAGGAGTATTTTCAATACTTGATCAAGTGGAAGGATCAACCAATTGAAGATTCTACTTGGATGACAGAAACCAAGTTGCAAAAACTGGGCAGTTCTGTAGAGGAGCTCATGGACGGGAGCCCATGAAGATTTTTTTCCTCAGGAGTTTGATGCAGGGGCATGAGGCTTAGAGACAAAGACTTCATTAATTATTCCAAAAATACAAAAAAATGTTACAAGCAAAGGTGTTGGTACCTTTAGCTGTCATTTACAGTTATAATAGATAGGCTTAAACTAGTATTTAGGAGGATTGAACAGCTTTATATTTGTTTCAACATATTTAGCTTTAGTTGATAGAATTTAGGGAGATATTAGGCAATTAATATTTTGTCTAAATTTGAAGTATTCGATCCTCAAGTAGATGTTGATTGTTATGAAAAAACATATAAATGTAACCTCAGTAGAGGAGGAATTTAGAATTGGTCATAGAAGAATGATTGTGAGGTTTTGGCCTTTGTTTCAATAAAGTTACAATATTTGTTTATCTGTGTTATACTTGGAAATCCCCAAAGGGTTCATTCCTTTGAAATTTCGTTAGATATACATGTTTCAGTGTATGAATTTAAATGTAGATTAACTCCCTGCGGAGGAGGATCTGAGTGTGTTAACCTCTGTATAAGAATCAGAATGATTGAAAAGAATCGGGGTTATTTTTCTAAAGGACCGAGCAGTGATAAATGACCGGTTTCTATTGAATTTTGGAGCAGGAAAAAAAGTGGAAGTGAAGTCAAACAAAGAGCGCAGTGGAAATCCGGTGGAAAATCGCGTTTAAACGCGCATTTCAAACAAATTTGAATGTTGGTGGTTTTGCAAAACCATACCACAGGTTTCGCACAACTTTTGAGCCGAGAGTGGTTTTAAACCATTTGAACGTGATCGAATGATGTGTTGACACGTTGCAGAGCAAAACAACCCTTTTCGCGTAATTTTTGTGTGGTAGAGTTCGGTGATCGAATGAGTGCGAATGCCGTCCGATCGTGATCTGTGGAGATCTGATGGTGGCTGCATTTCGCGACACGTGGAGGTTTAACCAAAGGTTTGGACCGAAACTTATGCAATAGAGTTTTATTAACCTTTTGAAGCCCAGATATTCAGTTCTAAATGTTTAATATATCACATTTCCAAAGGTTATCAAGACAGGGTTTTATTAAGTGTTGAGTTCCGACTTCATTTCCGAAAGATTCAAACACTGTTTTATAAGGTTCATTGTTATATTCTCGAAGGCTATTGAACATTGGTTAAAGTGGGTTACAATAAAGTTCTGAAGGGTTTAAAGGTGCTTTATTATAATATTTCTGAGGAGTATTCTAAACATTGATTAAAATGAGTTAAAGGTTCTGATGAATGGTTGTAATATTGTTTACAAAGGTTAATCATTGTTTAAAATGGATAGGGGACTTATGCTTCCGAATGTTATAAAGTTGGGTTTTATAACATTTACAAAGGGAAAATGGGATTTCTTCCAAATGTGCATTTTTTTAATGTTTTACCAAACAGATTTCATAACTTTTGATGAATGAGAGTGGGAAAGGAGATCTGGAACAGATTCCTCCAGAATTAGAAAACATTGTACAAAAGTTTGAACAACTCTCCTTAAGGCCTGCACCCACACTACCATCAACAGTGAGGTTGTTTTTAAACTAAGTTGTGTAATAGACTTGTTTTTAGCACACTTAGTTTAAAGATTTAAAAACAAAATTTGTGAAGAAAAATGGAAGACAGTTAGACATGTTTTTTATGATAGAGGACAAAGTATGAGGAATGTTGAAGAGAAACAGTGAATATATCATGAATTTTTGATGAGATAGTTGAATTTTTTCTTTTGTATATAGAGTGAGTCTGAATGCAATGTTTTGAGAAGAATTTTTATATGAAATTGACGAGTGAAAAACACTGTTGTATAAAAATAAAATCAATTTTTTTTTTTTTTTTTACATGGCCAAATTTCTTTTACAAAACAGAGACAAATATTGTTTTTAAGGAGAACAGAGAATTAAATAGAGGGTAGAATTTTAGAAACATAAATTTATGTTTTCTTAAAGACCTCTCTATCAATTCTTTTGTTTATTTAGAGTAAGATCACATTCTTCAAAGGAGAAAAACAGAGGATTGATTGATTGACAAGGGCAATGAAGCAAAAAGGTAAGCCTACCACCATGATCACATCTATTATTTAAATTTTTATTTACAAGATGAAGTTAATGACGGTATATGGTTATATAAAATGGTTTTCAGACCAAATGGCCTCAAGAGAAGAACCTAAAGACTTCCAAATTGAACACTGGAGTAGGGAAACAGTGGAAAAACTCTATCAGTCAAGGTTAATAGGTTTTATCCAAAAGTTCAAATGTCATAATGAGGATGTCACAAGAGAATGTGTAAATAATTTCATACATAATTAAACCATGGTGGGTAGCCTACATATCCATTTGACTCTTGAATATATCTCTGAAGCTTTAGACTTGACATATTCAGGTGAATTATATCATAAGGGATTACATTTTAAAGATAAGGGTTGGAAATTTTTCTTGGACAAAAATAGGAAAGGTTCTTTTGATAGATCAAAAGGGATCCCAAGGGAATGGTTCAATGAACCATGGGCAGAACTAGTATTGATAATTCAAAATTTCTTCACTTTTGACAATAGATTTAGTGTAGTACACCTTTACCATGTTAGATTACTACAACACATCAAAGGGGATATAAGGATCAATTTGCCCTATTTCCTTTACAAAAACTTGATGAAAATGATTGAAAGCATAAAATCAGAGACTAAACCCAAAGAGGCTCAATTTATTCATCAGGGACTCATCAAAATTCTTG
This sequence comes from Pinus albicaulis, assembly GCA_034641835.2. Taxonomy (NCBI): domain Eukaryota; kingdom Viridiplantae; phylum Streptophyta; class Pinopsida; order Pinales; family Pinaceae; genus Pinus; species Pinus albicaulis. The sequence continues at coordinate 1,432,846,726 of CM076578.1, read as the reverse complement.
TAGATTACCAGTTGAAAGTCAAAGGGATGGTTTGGGAAGATTTCTTGGTTAAAAATAAGTTTGTAGAACAAGTTGTAGAAAACAACCTTAAACCCATACAAGAAACAATGAATATTGTGCATTCATCTCTTTATCATAAAACAAGGTAAAAAAAATAGCAGGAGACAGTTATGTTAGAGAAAGAAACATCATTTTTTACTATTTCCAGGAGACAGAAAAAAGAAGCATTCAACAGAACCAAAAATACAAATCATGGAAACATCTCCTATAACAAAATAGGAAAATGAAATCCTTGAGACACTGCAACAAGAAGTGTATGAAAATCCTATGGATATAAATTCCTATTTTGAAAACAATGAGGTGGAAGCTACTTTAGTTTCTAAATATTCAAAGAGGGAGATCAAACCTTTCCAGAGTTAGAGAGTTAACTGATAGCTTGGAGATAAGAAAAATCATGGAGAGGCACCTGAAGGAGGAAAATAAAACTTATAAAATAACTAATGAGAAATTAGTTAAGGAGAATGAGAATATAAATGAGGAAGTGGAAAATTTAAAAACCAAAAAAAATCTTCTTTGTACACAGGCATTTAGGTGGCTTTAAGAGAAAAATTCTTAGAAAGCTAAGTATGAGAAACATAAAGTTAAGACCTCCATCTACAAGGAAGAGCAGAGCAAAGACATGGATTCTCTTTTGTACATAACACAGCATGAGGTTTTAGGATCAGGAATGGGATCAGCATCAGGGCTCTGAAGGTCAAAGAGGAAAAAGCAAGCATGAGGACATGCTTGATCATCAATTTGGGGGAGATGTTGGCTCTCGTTTTTTAATCTCTTTTTGTTTAGAAAATACACCTTATTTTTCCATATTATCCATATATTTACCATCATATCCACCTTATATTGACCCAAAGATGCATATATAGGTATTTATGTTATGTTTTTCAACTATTAGATGTTTTTGTAAAATTTGAAATTTAAGTGCATTTTTGGATAGCAACAGAAATTCCCATAACAGAATTATGATTTGGATATGTGCAGGACACTTGGGCTTGATATGGATACATTTCTAGAAGGCTTGGGAACTAAGAATAAGAGTACACCTATTGGCACAGTCAGACCGAGCTTTAATAGGCCTGGTCAAAGGCGGTCAAACAGGACAAGTCTCAATGGAGGATCCCTAGAAACTAGGTCAAAACTCTACTTTGTGGGATTTTCTAGATTATGATGGATCTGATAGACGAATTCGACTTGATATGATAGGATAAGGATAGTTATGATTACTTGAACTATTTTAGATGAGTTTGTTAGATATTTTATCTATTTAAGCCTCAAACTTTGAAGGCTTTGATATGGAACTTGTATGACTTATTATTATTATTTTTGAGACTTGGAGACATAATTGAAGATCTGTTCTATCATATTTTGATGTTGTTACATGCTGGTTGATTGATTGAAGTCTTAAGTAGTTGAACTTACCTTCAGTGTGCAAGGCAAAGGTGGAGGGCCCCCACACCGAGCTAAGTGCACTTCTTAGTTTATTTCGTAGCTGCAATTTCTGAATTAGTTTGCTTATGTTTAATTTGTTTATGATGATTATTTTCAAGTATTGATGAATCCCATGATCATTCTTAACCTGCATATGAAAGGACAAACAAGTGTTTAAAGTTAAGCACTCTTTCTATCTAATCAATATTTTTAGTTAGAATTCATCTTTACATGCCTTTACATGCTTTGATTGCTAATGGATCTTAAACTTGTTTCTATTATGTATACGAAGACAAACCAGTATTTAAAGTTAAATAATTCTTATATCTAATTAAGATATTAAAACTAAGTTTCATGTTTCCTGCTTTTTTAAATTCTTGTTTTAACAATAGCATTACTAATAAATGAATATATGATGAAGGACAACCAGGACCTCTTCAGTGAAGAGCCTCTTCAATTATTACTTCGTGTATATGAATGTATTGTTTAGTTAAGTAGTTTGATTTCTAATTCACATGGTAATATTGTTAAGAGAAGGATGAAAAAATCTCTTAAGTTAGGAGATTCTTCTGCTTCTAATTACACATCTGAATTTAGAAATTATTTAAGTTAGATTTATATTTGTAATATGCATTTCCCTAATAATCAATGAACCATTTTTTGAATTGATCACAACTGAAACCCATATACTTTGGGGATGCTTCTAAGTTTCACTAACCCGGATTGATAGTAAATACTTGCGTTAGTTTACAATAGTAAATTGACCCAACACTACTCTTGATGCTCAAAAAAGTGGAAGGTATTTGAAATTTCGCCTATGATCTGCTTGGGAGTAGATGTGACAATGATTGTGTGAGTGTATAGATTGATTTGAGAAAGTAGGTTGAGGAATATGAACTCAAAAGTTAACTATGTCTCTTATCTTTCTCAATTCTCTGCATTGATTGAGAAGATTTCCGGGTTTGTCGCATAGGTACAAGTGTGGGGATGTTTTGATATTATCGTTTGAGGTTGTTTTTCCATCCTTCTATACCCCGACTGAGGGTAAGGGGTAACATGGTGATGGGTACGTGGATGAACCGCATGTGGTGCTTCTTCCTCTAGCATGAAAAATATAGTTTTGGATCCATCATCCCTCACTAGAGTGGTGTATCCTAGGATTGGGTATATTCTTAGATATATGTTGGGTTCTCATTAATGTATTGGCGCATAAAATCCAATGTTTTGCGGAAATAGGGAAGGGTTGGGAAAAATCGAGTATTATTGTTTCGCGTACAATTGTGGCAACTATGGTGTTTGTGCCTGGATCTATTTATACAGACAACTGGAGGGGTAGGGTACCATTTCCTAAGTTCCTGAAACTCGATACATTGGTTAACTAGATGTTTTGGTTCATCATATAAGGCACATCTGGAGGTAGGTTGATGTGTCACTAATTCTAGTCACCTCCTCATATGGGGGGAGGTTGTGTGACCATGGGTTTAAGGGTAACATGAGCATGAAGCTTCTTCCTCAAAGACACAAAAAATGGTTTTGGATCCATCATATACCACTAATGTGGTTGGAAGTGATGGAGCCATGGTATTGGCTTGCGCAAGTGCACTCAATGCATATCCATATCGAGGGATTTTGGGGAAATGATAAGTGTAATGCACGTACTCAATGCATATAACGCTTGCATGGTTAGTGCGCAATGCCTTATTGCGTGTTGGTGTATCCTTCTCTCCAGCAGGTGGAGGTGGGATCACTAGCGTTTTTAGGGCATGTAGAAGAGCTTTTAACTCTAGCTTGGGGCACATATTGGTAGGGTTCCCAAATACTTCACACAAAGCACAAGGAGGAGGTACCCCAAATGATTAAATGTTTGAGGCTTTCATCTTCTTGCCCTTTTTCTGATACCTCTTGCTGGCACTGGCTCGTGTTGATGCAAGATTTGCTCATTTTGGGGTGGTTTCCTGAGGAGGGGCTATAGGAATGATGCATGTCAAGGTGATATCTGAGTTTGTTGACATGGATTGAGGGGCCATATACCATACCAGTGTCATGAGATTCATATCAAAAAACGTAATGGTTTCCATGACCTAGTGCAAGACAAAAATAGGTGGAGGGTATAATAAGGGTGTTTGGGTGATAATATATGGTTGGAACATAGAATTGGTAATTGCAGCACCAATGGTGTATGTAACTAGTTTCTGACTCTGTGGGTATTTGATGAACTCATCATACACACTGAAGCTCCTATGGTTGTAGGAATGGCCTCCAACAAAGGGGGATATCTAGGGTATGTACCAAGGAGCTTTTATGGTTTAAATTGTCCAAGTATGAATTCATTGAAGGTTGTGATCAACTCAGGGGAAGATCCCATGAAAGGTAGCACACCATCTGGGATAGTGTATATCTTCTTCCCATAGTATGTGAGTTGTTCAACTGTAGAATTTTTCCCATCATGAGGGAACATAATTATCCTGAATACAGAAGATGCCAATGCAATCATTGCATACATGTAACTTCGTCCAAGAAGGATATTGTAATCCAATTGTGTGTTTAGGACTTCTATATCTATAAGCACAATTTTACTGGTGATTTGCATCGGGACGTCTAACAATAGGCCTACGAGGGAAGAAGGGTGATCATCGTATGCTCTAAGAGTGATGTCAGATTGTTTGAGTCTGGGAGATCCATGTTTTTTCCAAACTTTTTTGGACATAATGCATGTCAATTCTCCTTCATTAATTATGCAACGGTGGATGCTGATGTTTCGGATTATGACCAGAATTTCGAAGGCGACTATTAATGGAAGACGCGAGACAAAGTTATCCAAGTCGAAACCCATTAAATGAGAATCGGCAGGGTAAATTGTGCCTAATGCAGAAATTAAAGCTTTCTAGTGGGTTGGGAATGTTTGCAAGACTTCCAATGCTGACATAGTTTATGGATATTGAGCTAAGTCATCGATTATGTTGTAGTTGTGAGTAGCCTTTGAGTTATGTTTTGTTCACTGTAAAGGCCCTTTAACCATTTTTGTGATGGTTTCTATAGGATGTCTAGGGATTATCAAAGGTGTTGTAGGCGCTGCAATGGTCGAGGTGGATATTTTGGTTTCTAGTGGAGTTATGTAATCTTGGTTCTATGTCTGCAAGAAAATTTCTTCCCCTACCATGTAATGTTGTGACTTGAGGTATTTTTGGAACTTCCTCCAAGAGGATTGTGATATTGTTTCTAGGAGGGTTCCGACTAAGTTTTTACCACTCCTTGGTGGGGAAAAGGATTTTTCATTTCTACAGTTTGTTAGTTTTGTCCCCCTTCCTCCCTAGTATCTTCCATTCTCTTCAACTCATGGATTTGAGGGCAATGATGGGTGTAATGATTGTATTCCCCGCAGATAGCACAAGCATGCTTAGTCCATAGAATAGGGTTCTTATTTTTCTTTGTGGTTTTTCCTTGATTTGGATTCCATTTGGGGTTGCCCCCAGTTGGTTCCCACGAAGGTTGTTACTAATTGTTTCCCCCCTGTCCAAGTTCTACCTTTTCCTTGTTCTTTCCTTTATTGTTATAAGTGTTAGGTCGGTTAGCCATGTTTATTTGTTCAAAATGTTTTTGTTGTTGAGGGAGAGGAGGTTTCACAAAATGAACCCCCGCATTAGCCTGTGTTGGTGGGTTATTCTGTTGATGTGCAGGAAAAGGGAAATATTAACTCCCTTTTCCTTGGATGGCATATGTGTTCTAGGAAGTGGAAACCACTTCTGCATTCCTAGGGAATATTTTATTTTATGGGAGGATATGGGCCACCCTATGTGGGAGGGTATTGGCCACCCTGTGTGGGAGGATATTAGTTGACTTCTATATCAGGATTTTTCATAGGTGTAAGTTGAGAGGGGTAATATCTTGTGTTTTGAAATGGTGGTGCTCCAAGTGTGGCACCAAATGGTTGGCCACTGTACTAATTTCTAGAGTACTGGAAGGTGCTTGCTGGTTGATTTTGGAATATGGTACCAATCAACCCATTTGCAGCACTGGACACACCTAGTAACCCTGGCTTAAAATTTTTTAGGCATGGTTCATATATAAGGACATGGTAGAGGTATCTAGATTGCATGTATATGAGCTATAATTTATGAACTATGTTGATAGCCTCTTCCTCATTTTTTGGGGTGGAATTTTCCATATATTTTGAGATTTCCTATGTGAGGGATCTTAAAATAAATCAAGGATGAATTTTTTTTCCAGATGAGCTTTGCAAAAGCTACGAAATTTCTGCCATTCATGGATGTGGCCTGATATGTACGAAGCATATGTTTACTTGAAATGAGTTAGGAGTTCCAATCCCAATTCTTGGCAGACATGGAGCTGAAAAAATGTGAGGAATGTTGTGGCTAGAGAACCAAAGTTCCCATTCAACCCAAAGGCTTGTCTTATGTACAAATTTGGTGTGGCTCCTATGAGGGTGTGTTGAAACAATCGTAGGTGAATATTTCCTTTCGTCATATTGTTTGTTGAACACCAAAGGTTTAATGTCATAACATGGTTTCCCATATATTCTCCTTTTTTTCCCTTTGAATTTTGGCACATTTGAGGGTAGCTTGATTGGCATGGGTGGCAAATTCTGGCCATGTGTGGTAGGTTTATTAGTTAACTGACTTAAATCGAGGAGATTTAAGAAAGCTGAATATGGGACTTGAAATTTTTTTCCATCCAAAAATGATTCTAAATGTTATATGTAAATGGGTTCCCTGATGAGAGTAGTTACGTTTGTGGGAACCACATGGAATCCCAGGAGGAGTGTTGTGTGGCCTCCCCTGAGGGGTAGCGTGAGGGGTCCCCTGAGGGGTATCGTGTGGAGTCCCTTGAGGGGTAGAAAAAGGATTTTTTTGACAAGGAGGGTCCCAATAAAAGTTTCACTGAGAAAGGATGATCCTGTAATAGTAGCTTTGTGGTGTCTTCTATGCCTAAATGTGAGAGACCTGGCACACCTCTTGGTAATGGGGGAAGGTTTTGGAAGTGCCTAGAGTGACAGAGAGTCATGGGATCCCCTATGGTATAAAGTAGAGTGTGTGTCACTTTGTGTGTTGAGGGAAGAAGATAAGTATAAAAGAAAGTAAATCACATACATAAAGTAAATCAAAAGAATAAAATGATTACTTTCCCTTTAAATTATGCTATGTGATCAATCAAACAAAAAAAATGGCTTTCATTTGTTTTTGTGTATGATAAAAGATCCTATGAAGACCTATTCATCCTTACCACTCTCAAAGTAACTGCGAAGAAATCTTTTGATGGGTACTGGGAAAACGTCCCGAGAGAATAGGTGACACTTTCCAGTAGCCAAAGAATCAACCAAGGTAACATATGAGGCTTTAGTGCTTCCCGCACCTCCACCTATAGGGAAAGGATGCCCTAATTTTTTCCACTAATATACCTTCATCCCACATGAGAATTCAAGTCTTTAGATTATTGGAAGTCAGTTACCAGTACCAAGTACTATATAGGTCGGGTAGCCCCGTATAGTATCTCACGCACTGGACCTAAGTTGAAACCACTCTAAATCGGGTCTCTGAAGTGCTCAGGTAGTCTTTTATGTGGGATGATGAAGGATTTGAAGCACTCTAAAAGTCAAATTTTATGTTTCAAATATGTAACATGACTAAGGCGTCTTATGGGATTCCTACCCCCAATGGTCCTAACCTGAAATATAAATTCTTTTATGTCCCCTGTGGTGAAATTTAGTTGGTTCAAGTTATGGTTGATTTTATGAGTATTTATTCACTTATGGTGTGAGAATTTAATCCAAAATAAAATAAGTACAAAATTTCCAAAAATTGGATGCCCTTTTGTACAAATCTTATAGAATCTTAGCGTGTGATGTGTAATATGTGTGCAAGTTGCAAAGTGAAGATGCAAATTGTGATAATATGTGGATATTCAATGACTCTTTACAATACCCTGTAATTAAACTAAGTTTTGATTGTTCCTTGCATGAAAAAAAATCATGTGTGTATAATGGCCACTTACTCTTTTCCTATTACACTATGTGTGCCTAAAGTGAGATGTAAAACTCAAGTGCTTTAAGAAATATTTCGTATGCAAGCTCAGGTTCATCTAAAAGATGCAAGGGAAGCATAGATTACTTACTTTCTATAGTAAAACTTGGTCCTAGTCCCAAAAAACTAATGAAATACAAATTCTTTGGTTGGTAACAAGATGTGTGGATAATGGGCCACTTACTCCTTTACTAATTAAGCTATGTGAATTATGAAAATTTGAAAATTAAATTGAAAGAGATGTATGGAATGTGGCCACTTACTTTTCCCCTTAATTAAGCTATGTGAGAAATGAAAATATAAAGAAAATGTTATGTAATTACTCTACTAATAGTGATTAGTAAAACAACTAGGAAATCTGAACTAACAGGAAAAAATTTGGAGAGGTGAAGGAAATTTACTAAAGCCTACCAATCACTTGGGAACAAAAAATTACAATGGTTTTTTGCGCTCTTTGTAAATTGTGCAGGTTTTCCTGGGCATAGATGTGCATAAATAATTGAACAACCAAGTGTCTCAGCTGAAAAACAAGTCCAAAAGATCCTGCAAAAATTCCAAAGAGGTGATAAACGCACAATGAAGTGATAATGCAGAGAGAAGGTCATGAAAACACAATTGTTAGAGTAAAGAAAAGAAATTAGTGGAGTCTCCAAAACTATCGTGGTGTTTTTGTTGCTATGGGGTACCGAAGACACCGTATTTGTAGTTGGTTGATCCCTATAAAGAAAACACAGAGACTTGGTTGTTGTTAGTGGATAAACATGAGTAAAAAAATCACTATAAATGGTGAAAACAATGCATACATAACCATAAACTAGAAACTAAGAAATAAACACATAAATAATGCTTGATGAATTAAACATGTCAACAAATTAAGAGAAAAGGGAACCGTTTATTGATTGTTGATTATAGAAGAGATACAATAGATGAATTCTATAACACTTGGAGAGAATTATTTGAGCAATGGTTCTAAAAAATACTCATCAAGGAGTTTCATTTACTCAATCTCTTTGCACGCTTCCTCTCTCTCTTAAACAAGTACGAAGACTCTCTCAATGGTGAAATCATCTTCCCACTAAAATTTTGGAATGTTGAGGAGATTTTTTTTCTGGCATAACAATGTTTTACTTCTTCTTGTTTTTGGTTCTCCAATGGCCTGTTTATATATAATATTTAATTCCTCTTCCCTCTGTTGGTTCATTAATGATAAAATGACTTATGAATGGGACAAGAGGATCCCTTGGGGGCTGCATATCTCCAAGCAAACTCGAAATTATCTATCCTTGATTGGTACATGTCAAGGAATCCCATATTCCTAGTGTGTGAAGTGGTCCTGGACTGATGACTCAGACTTATATTCAACCATGCGGCTATCGAAGAAACAGTCGTGCGGTCGCTAATTTCTGCCTTTGGTTGAGCCACATGGGTAGAATTTATAATTAAAATCTTTGTAGAAATTTTAATTTTTGTACTTCATGATGTTTTCAACTGGAAATTCTTCACCTGTATGTTATGTTGGATGACTTTGGGCATCACATGGACTATAAAAATGTGAGTACATTTTTTTCATGTTAACAAAAAAAATATAAACATAATCCAACATACCTTAGTGAATTCTAGGGTAGGCTATCTCGTCTACAAAAATCAGTCCAGATTAGCCAAACATATGTATATATAATGAAATCAACATATCAATTGTCCCAACATCAATGTCATCAATTTCTACATGATGACACAACTACAAAAACGACCATCACAATGCATGTGTAGCAAACACATCGACAACTAACATGCATGCATGAAAAACACATTCTTCCCATCCAGTCCAAGTGTTTGAATATAGAAGCTTTGATACCACTCTGTAGTATCATATATCACCCAAAGATAATGGAAACCTGCTCTGATACCACTTTGTAATCACCCCCTCCCACATTTATCCAATTTCACAGGCCTGCTAGGGTAAACATGAGATTAAGAGTTACTATGACATGAACCGACCTCCAAGCTTTATTTATGAAAGTGGGGCTGAGAACTAACAACTCACACACATTCCTCAAGGCTTACAGGAAACTCAAGGGCCAAAAAACCACCCGCAAACCCTGAGTTGGGACTTCTTTTCTCTGACTCAACAACCCAATCGCATGCACAAGCCTGCAAGGGTGCGGTTATAGACAGGGAAAATTTTAAGGATGGAAAATTATCTTAAAGTTTAAAACATTAGAGAATTTCACTAATCCCTAATATGACAACTATAAAATATTTATTGATATATTTGTAAAATTATTGAAATTTATAGTGATTTTATATATAGCCTTTATATAATGTTGGCGATTTTTAAGGTAAAATAATTTTATTTTGTAAAATTCGAGCGAATCATTTTTTGCAAAAATGGAAATTGGCGAAACTTTTTTTTGGAAAAACCATGGAAAATTAGTCCACTTGTGAATATTAGCCCCTAAAATTTTCCATGGTTATAGAGCTCCACCCACATACATGACACTGCTTCCATGAGGTTATAAACCAAATTTTCCAGTTCAAAGGGTGTGATCATGAGATCTGGGCCACAATTCTAGGCCATCCTCCAAACCATTGCCCAAAACTATCTGAGAATTTCCAGAATCATTATTGACATGAGGACAAAGCTAAAAATTCATACTCGAATCAAGCACTTGACCTAGACTGCCTAGAACACATTATACATTTTGTCAAACACATGGAAAACATAGAAGCTACATCTCATGAATGCCTATCTAATCATAATAGTATGAGATTCATCTGAGGATCACCAAGAAATATTTATTCCCTCTCATCATAGATGCAACAACATCTTTTAGTACATACATTTATCAATCAATAAATAACTAAATGATTCATGACAAGAGCCATAGATGGCACACATCATATAAACATCATATAACCAAAAAATAACCAGCATAGATACCATGGAAACTCAGCCATAATATCACCAATATCACACTACAAATGCCCATAGATAACAGTAAGTAAATGTGTCATAACATAGTAAAAATACCAACCAAGTTAGTGACTTCCACATACCACCCAACCGTATATTGGGCTGAGCCAAATCCCTCTTCTAGCCAATCACCTCGGCACCATATTCCAAGCATGAATGTGGGATCTCATGGAATAACCAAAACAAAACCAAACCAAGGATTTCAAAGGCCATCCCACCTTAACCCTCAACCATAGTGATTCCACCTCCGCGGTCGTACATCACTAACACCAACCATATCCGTCTCTACCCAAGTTTTCCATGGCTCTAGGAACTAGTAAATTAATCCACAACTTTCCAGGGCTCGGGATAATTTTTCCAACCCAACTTCAGGGACTAGTAATTCAACCCACCAAGGGCTCTAGAGAATTTATCCCAATCTAGGCTCCAGGACTAGTAACTCGGAACAAGTTATTCCAGGGCTGCCAAAGCATTTGTTCTAGCCAACAACCATAAGGAATTATGAAAGCCAATCAGAAAACAAGCAAGTGGAAAAACCCACAATACCATGATTATCCAGGAAATGGCAAGGAAATTCTAAAACCACCTTCAATCCAAGAAAATCTCCATGCCAATTAAAACACATAACTAGAAAATCACATGCATATACCATGCATCCATAAATCATCAAGGAAATCACACATGTAAACCATTACCTACAAAGCAATCGAGTGGTAGTTATTTATCCAACTATTCCCTTGTGCTTTCCTACTTTTCCTTTTCCTTCTTTCTCCAAATCTATTGTATGCCAAAGTGCTCCATGAATAATCTAAGTGTGCAAGAGTATGAGAGAATGGAAGAATAGAAGAGAGCTCCAAAAACTGAAATGAAAAATTTTTTGAACTGATCCTCAGATCCTTTTTATCATTGAGGCCTCTATTTTCTTCATTTTCCTCCGTTTTTCCTTCAATTTCTCTCTCATGAAAAATTGTTTCTCTTCACCTTCCTTTTCTCCTATTTTCCTTTATTTCATAAATCAAATGCCAATTATAGTCACTTTACCTTTGCCAATGTCTTTTCCAATTACCATATCCATTAATTAATCACCAGTGATTCACATCACTATGTTTTTCCCAACATTCAGCTTGGAATACATGTCCCATGACCTTGTTCTTATATTTTATTTACACAGAAAATCAACGAGGGGTTATTACACATTTTAACTTAGGGAAACTTAATATCGAAATGTTAATTAATTACCAAACTTGTGTTGTTTAGTTGTAGGGAACCTCTGGTTGCGTAATGGCGTTAACTCTAGAAATTCACAACATCCATCAAAGATTCATAAATTCATGGGTGGTCCAAAATCATTAAATGAAATATATTTTAAAAACACAAACATTGAGGTGAGTTACTTGATCAGTTTCTTACATGCTTCCCATCTATTGGCCATATTTTTATCAAAGGTAAAATATATTTATCTAAATTTCACAATTCTTGCTAGCCCATTTCTTTGATATCATTACATTAGACATGATTCTATTGGTGGTATCGAGCTTAGAGAAAGTAGTTTGTAAAAAGCTCAAAATAACCCAATGGAAAATCAGGTAGTGCTACATAATTCAAGTAGTGGGCCCATATTGCACATTGAGTAACTTAACGAAATTAATTTCCTTCTTACTTTATGGTTTGATGTGCCTTATCCATAGTTGATCACTTTGGGGTACTTTGGACTCCGCCATGTGCTACTTACTTATCTCAAATATAAAACTTGGTGTGGTTCCATACCTGCATTACAATGGCGTATTATTTAATTAATATTTTATTCAACACGTAAAAATTGTAACTTAAGCTTTTATGTCCAAACCACTTTCTTATAAATTAGATGAAAATGGTAATAGACTGGGAATTTTTCCATATTGTTTCTTTGGACCCAGATGAGATTGGGAATAATAAAAGTAGTTTATTTTTGTTAAATAAAATAAAATCCCATGGTTGTAAAGAGATGTGGTGACACTGGGATTACATGTCACTAGTTTCCTATTTTTTTTTTAATCTTCATAGATTGGAGGTGGAATAAATTTTACTCCAATGTTTATTCCTTGAATATTTGAACAAGATTTTGGGGCTCAAATGTAGTCTTGATATTGTTGAGAGTTTTTTCTAATTGTAAGGTACTTCATTTGGAAAAGTTATAAGAAATATGTATCTTTTTCCAGAATTTTTATGTGGGAGGTACGGAAGTTTGGATGTCTCTTATGTATGTTCCTTCCTCCACACACATTCATTTGTATAAATCAATAGGGACAATGTACATCGAGTAAAAAATATTGGTGGGTGATTAACTTGATGGGTGGCCTCTTTCCCAACTGTATCTCAATGTGGGATCACTTTATTTGATATTGGGTTCCAAAGGAGTTGCTCCAAAAATTCTTTGAAAATGATCCAATACACGATTTTGAAAACTATGCTAGAAATTTGGGTGTCTGAAAGAATCTAGGCTGGTTGAGTTGAGTTTGTCTTGTTTCACTGGATGTGTCTTGCGCTAGATAAAATATTTTTGGATACAAAGGGATTTAGTTGAAAAATACATAGATTTTTGGTGGAACTTTATGAAACCAGAATGGTGGGCGGATTTTGGTAACATGGGTGTTAACATGGAGGTTCCAATGCAAAGAGAAATGAGCATGCCCTTTATCAACCATATTCTATTCGTGCTTATAAATATGCAATGTATTACTGGCCTACTTAGTGGCACTTACTCTCAAAGTGTGGGTATTCTTCCAAAAAATTAGAATGAATGGCCATTGGTTCGAAGGCTTTGATCATGCCATTGTAACCAATGACTGAAATTGAGTGTGAGGTCCCTCCCATGTGATGTCAATAGAGGAGGGGGGTATGCACTTTGTGTTTTTCTCTTGATTCTATCAAGCTAATTGGACAACAAAATTCATTTAATGCCCGATCTAAGGCTATTTTTTATTGCATGGGAGGGTACCCCTGTGACATCATACAAGAACAAGGGGGATTCATAATCACAACTCCATCTTTTGCTAGGACCCTATGTTTTCCAAATTTCAAGGGGAAATTGAATTCCCTATTTGTTGATTCAAGTCAACTTGTATGTCATTAAGCCACCTTGCTTTTATTTCTCTGAGAACGCATCCTTTGAAAACCATTATATGATGGTTGTGAAAACAACTTTCATTCTATGATTTTCAAAAACAATACTGGACTTCTCACATGGTGGTTTTTGTGGGTCTCCTTTGAATTCTTATATCCAATAAGGAACAACCATGTAAGCGACTTTGTGGGGCCCATATAAAATATCGAATGCCTTGAGGGAGTTAATTAATTTTATATTTCATGAATCAATGTATTGTAATCCATCGATTTGGATAATCTACATTGGTTCATAAAATCGAAATACCAATTAAGCTGGTGGAATTTCGTTGTGGAACCTGGAGTGCTAAGTGGCCTTAATAGTGGGGTCTTGATGCGTATGTGGACCATTAGATCAAGGAAGTTCGATTCGTTGGATATGGAATAGAAGTTAACCTAATAAAATATGTGTTGACAGTGTTGGAGCCACCAACATTCAAGGGGTATCCCTGATATGTGGTCCCAATTATACCTCACACCGTTTTGGATAGGATCACCATCAAGAATATGGCTCAGTTTCCAATTTACTAAATATTTTCCTTGGCTCTAACTGTCAGCAAGCGAGACGAGATTAGGTTTTCCTTCATAAAACAAGTAAGTGTGGTTGGTGAGTGTTTGGTTGTAGGTGTTTCAAGGTTCTTATATTGAAGAGGGAGGGAGAAAGTGAGCATCTAAGATAGAGGTAATAGTACCACCTTAGCAAAGACACATATGTACAGAAAGGGCCCATCTAACATCTAGCATAATACTCCACAAATATGTGACCTCCATTGCAAGTAATACAAACACGAAAGATATGTATAACATCCAGCGGAATAGTCCACAAAGATGTGATAATCATAACAAACATGAATTATAAACATTCATAGAATAGTCTTTCAAACATTCATATTCCATGCATAAAGAACATGTTGGCCATAAGGCTTATGATATTAAGTAAAATTCCCAAGACACGTGTATACAACGAACACACTAGCTCCAATAGTGGAGCATTAGAGCCCGTCCTTTCTCCCTAAAAGAACTAACTTGTCTCTCTAATGCCATGCAAGAGGAGCCAAGGTGGAAAAGTCAATTTCTCATACAATGAGGGTGTATATATAACCAATGGGGAGGTGATGCTTCACCTTCCTTGTGACTCTTTGACTACCCTCATGATTGTTTTACTTCCCATGAGTTTTCAAATTTACATCAATCTTCAAAATTTGTACATGTCCTTTAGACTTCCACTTTACAATAAATTCTCAAATAATAAATTACATAATCCACAAAAATAATGTCGCATATGATGATTCATGGCATGACATGACATGAAACTGTTTACATTGACTTCTTGGTGACATGTAAATGTCGTGCCATTCTTGTTGCTCCTTGTTATATGTCTTCTTGAGAATACTCTTTTGTCTACCTCCATATGGCTTAGAGGTAAGGAGACTTCAATGATATCAGGTCTTTGAGCTGTAGTCACAAACTAGTGTCCCTTTTCTTTCTCTTGATTGATCAGCCTGCACAATTAAATACAAAGGTGTCTTCCAGCATTTTTCCCCATATCCATCTTCATCATATTTTCATGTTATGATAGAGTACCTGCACCTGCATTTCACTCATGACAAGATGAAATCAGTCTGATAAACCACTAGTCTAAGATGCCTTGTGTTGATCCACTCACTGAGTTTGAAATAGGTGGCAAGATGAGGTGGAGGCTTAGTGACTATGAAACTGTGAATATTAGTAAGTCAAGGGTGAAACTTGAGCCTTGAGACTGTGTAATACATAGTTTACGATGGACTGAGCAAGCATATTGTGTAGCTTTTGAGCTCAGTGAGTTGGGTTGAAGGGTTGAGCATTGATTCTACCTACTTCGTAATTCTGGGAGGCAGAGCAGGTCGGGTGATTTCGCAATTACGTAGTTTTAGGTCATATATTTTGCAATGCGTCATTGAGGCTAGGCTCGAGGGATTAATTGCATTGTTTTGGATGCCAAGTTTCAAGCTTGAGCATTGAAACTACGCAGTGCATAGTCTTGGAAGTCAATAATTGGGCATTGCATAGTTTCAAGAGGCAGGGTCGAAGCTAGAGGTCTCAGACTGTGTAATGTGCAGTTCAGGGGGGAGGATGAGGCTAAGTTGCTTGATCAACAAGCTATCAGAATTTTACTAAGCGTGGGATCGGTGAAGCTAATGTGAACAGTGATAAGACTTGACTGTGATCACACACTTACAATACTTGATGACACAACAATGTAGATCATCTAGGACACATGAAATACATACTTCCCTTAGTGTGGAAATTTTGTGACGACTCACGACAAGTGCGACACTAAATATACACTTTGCGAAGACCGTGAAAACACTTGTGTGACAGTGCTTACAACTTTGGAAATGGGTGCGAGATATGTTTACATGGTAAGATAAATACATTTAAATAAATGGAACCCCTTAAAACCACCAAAACAAACTTATGTATATTGTGTGACACTTAACATGTGAAAATACGACAGTTTTTTTTTCTTGCAAAAGGGACAAAAATACTTAGAGAAAACACATACATTGGATTTCAATGTTTATGTTGACAATATGCAAGACTAAGGCAGGATTTGAAATTTAGTGCAGGAAAATATTTTGGAGGGTGTTGTAGCAATGACAACACTTGGCGACACGCTAGTATAATTCCAGCTTCTCTCTCTTGGTTGACTCTTCTCTATAGGGTGTTAGTTATTCACAGAGCATTTATTCACCATGCATATTACTTTGGCTTCCCCACTTACCCTGTGAATAAACATGGTCCCCCTTATGCCCTCTCAGTTGAAAAAAACCATAAGATTCAGAAATTTTGCAATGTTTAGAATTAGAAAGGGTAGTGTAGTTTGTGATATTTATATTTTCATAGTATATTTTTCATCTCTGTTGTTCCTCCATTGCCAACAGGCCTAGAAAGTACCTCGGCGGTGTCACTACAAGGACACAAGCATTGCTCTGCTGCCAGCGAACCTGGATAGTACCTCGATGGAGTTTCTTGCTTCACCTCTCTACGTAGGAATCCTTTCTCTTATTTTTCCTTTATTATATATTTAAAGAGGATTATGCATAGGCGCTTATTCATTTTATGGGAGGAAGAGGGATAAAAACTTATTGAGAGCACGGGAGGTTGTTCCTTCAGAGAATCATATAAAGACCCCTAATTTAGATTTTCTCATTTGATTTTTTCCCCTTTTCCTCTTCTAGTGATTCGATAAGTGTGAAAATACTAAAACATAAGAAACAAAGTACAGGCATAATGTTTCCAGAATAGACACTGGTATCATGGTTCGACACAAAAATCTCCTTATAGACATATTGTATTTTTCATCAAAACATTATTGATCAAAAGGTATAACCAATCACAAATAAGGAGGACTAGAAGTTAACCAAATGTTGTAATGTCACAAGACTCTTTTCAACCCAGCCACGCACAAAATAAGCTAGAAACATGTTCACACACAATAGTTATTTGCATAAACAGAACTTAACACAAGAGAAACAAACACGCAAACAAGAAAATAAGATATGTACATATAGTAGGGTATAGCCATAGATAATCATTGAAAATAATGTTTTAAGTCTTGTCCATTGACAGGAAGAGAGTCAATATTTATGTCTAGTGATTGAAGATGATAATAATTTTCATGTATAGTGAACGGTCCAATCCACAGGGATTGGAACTTAGTGTGTTTTCCTTTTTCCTCATGGCCTTTATCCCACTTCAAGTATAGGTCACCACACCAAATTCATTATTCCCTGCAAACTTCTTTTTGAACCACCTCTTGATACAACTCTCGTGAAGAGATAAATTTTATTTTTCCTTGTATCTTTCTCCCTACAACTTGTGAAGGTTTTTTTCCTACTATGAACCGGTAAGAAATGCTTGCCCTAGGATTCGTGTGAAAGTTGAAGGGCGTGCAAGTAGATGTTCAAGGGTAAGATGGCTTCTTTTATGTACACTAGGAAGTAAGGAGACATAGTCAAAGTAGGTTTTGGTGTGACTCAGTTAGCCCATAGGGCATTCTGTTATGAAACCAGCTCCAAAAATAGAAGAACAGAGAGATCAATGCCTTAGAAATAAGCCACTTTGAGGGGGAAACCTCCAATACATTACATAAATGAACAATTCTTGGATGATAAAAATTACAAAACCTCCTTCTATACATAGGGGTCCATGGGGTCACAATGTAATCCTAGCCGACCTAACAACAATAATGTAAGTAAACAATAATAAAAATATGGGGGTTACAGGGGTACAACAATAACAATAAGGGGGATATACTAATAACAATGAGCCTGCTATGCATACGAGATCGCATTTCCTTCGAAAAGTGTTGACTATCGCTTGTGAGTAGACGGATACTTCTACCAATTTTAATCTAAGATGTAGAATCTTGGTGTCTTGGTTGATTCTTCCCATGATGAGATACTCTAATTGATGGGATTTAATTCTTCATCGAGTTCTTGTTTTCATGGTATTTCGGTTCCAATATGATTTTCGCTACAGTACGAAGTTAGAAAATATTGTTGAGCGGAAAGTTTGTCTATAACCTTCACAAGCAACGACACAAACTGATTGCACTCGCCGAAGAAGCGGGAAGCTCCAATTTGTGTGCCATAGTACCAATCTTTTGCAACACCTTGTAAGGACCATAGTACTTTGGTGATAATTTATTATCCTTCTTAGCTTGCTTGAGGGACATTTTTTTGTATGGTTGTATCCGTAAAAATACCCAGTCTCCTACATCAAAACTTCTCTTCTTGATTCATTGATACGCTATCGTTTCATTTGGATTTGTGCTAATTTGATTTATCCATTAAGGTTGAAAGCTGTCTTTTGGTCTCAATGTTGATTTCCGCACCTTTTTATTGTGCTATATATTAAAGATGACGTCATTGATGGATGATGTCATAAATTTCCATAAATGGGGTCATTTTTGCTACGGTATGGAAGGAAGTGTTATGCCACCATTCAGCCAGAGGTAACCACTTGACCCATTATGTTTGTTTATCAGATAAAAAACAACGAAGATGTCCTTCCCAACATTTTTTCATTATCTAAGTTTAACGATTGGATTGAGAATGATAAGATGAGATTTGAGTTAGTTGAGTACCCAAACAAAAAAATAATTCCGTCCAAAAATTTCCAGTAAAAATGGGATCTTTGTCGCTTACAATAATCTTTGCGTTTCCATGTAGATTTTGAATTGTTTCCATAAATGTAGTAGCAACTGTACTTGCTTTAAATGGATGAGATAATGCACAAAAGTGTGCATACTTTGTAAGTCTATCAACTACCACCATGATGACACTATTTCCTTCGGACTTAGGTAAACCTGTGATAAAATCCATTGAAATATCCTCCCAACATTGACTTGGAATGGATAAAGGTTGTAGAATACTTGGGGTCTTAATTGTCTCAACTTTATTTTGCAGGCAAAGCAAAAATTCTTTTACAAAATTTTGAATATCAGATTTAAGGCCATCCCAAAAAATTCTTTCTTCACCCTGTGGTAAGTTTTTAAAAATCCTAAGTGTCCTCCTAAAGAAAAAGTGTGCAATTCCAAAAGAACATTTTGTTTTAGTTGGGAATTATTACAAATATATAAGCGATCTTTATACCATAAGGAATCATTTTTCCAACTAAATGTATCAAATGTACTAGGATATTGCTTCAACTTTTGAATGAGTGTTGAAACTTCTTCATCCTTCTTTCATTCATCCCTTGCTTCAGTTATCCAAATTGGTTGGATAATAGAAATTGCACAAAGCAATGCTTCCATCTCTTCATCCTTTCTTGAGAGTGCATCTGCAACAACATTTAGCTTCCATTTTTTGTAGATGATTTCAAAGTCATAACCCAACATCTTTGTGACCCATTTTTGTTGATCTTCTGAAGATAGTCTTTGTTCCAAAAAGTGTTTAAGACTATCATGATCATTTTTTTACCTTGAAGTGCCTTCCCATTAGTTAAGGTCGCCATTTATTTAGTGCATGTAGTATTTCCAACATTTCCTTCTAATAAATGGCTTTTTTTTAAATACTTTCCTTTGATTGGACGACTTTCAAAAGCAATGGGTCTTCCTTCTTGAATTAAAACAGCACCAATTCCATTTCCTGAGGCATCACATTCCACAATAAAAAAATTTGTGAAGTTTGGTATAGCTAAGACCGGTGCTAGGCACATTTCCTCTTTAAGATGTTCAAAGGCCTGAGTTGCTTCAGGAGTCGATGAAAATGCATATTCTACAATAATGTTGTTAGAGGTGTTGTTATTCTCCCATAATTCTTAACAAACTTACGATAATACCCTGTTAACCCAAGAAATCCTCGCAACTTCTTTATGGTTGTGGGGACTTTCCATTCCTTAATGGATTTAATTTTGTTAGGGTCTACCTTAACACCCTCATGAGATACAATATGACCTAGATAATCCATCTCTTGTACTCCAAAGAAACATTTGGATGTTTTTGCATATAATTGTTTCTCCTGCAATAGTTTGAGCACCTTGTCAACATGTTGAACATGATCCTTCCAAGACCTGTTGTAGATTAGTATATCATCAAAAAATAATAGAACAAATTTTCTAAGGAAGGGTTTGAAAATGGAATTCATCAACCCTTGAGAAAATGATCATCTTAATGATGTAGATGAGATTCTTGTTTGTAGACTTAGAAATACATTTTCCATGCGAATAATAATTAGTTGAATGTTTAATTACAATTCCATTTTCCAATGAAAAATCATACAATATTGACGATGAAAAGTACATTTCATTGTCAAACACAAGTGAAGTTGGAACACTGAACCTGGAAATGATATTTTTCTCAAGGAAATTGATGACTTCCTGGTCATTCACTTACTTTAGTAGAATTGGTTCTACCCACCATGTGAATTATTCTATACAGTAAGAATGTAGCGATGCTATTTTGACTAGCATGGAAAGATCTCATTGATAAAATCTAGGCCCCATTATTGAAATGGTTCTTCCATTGCAATAGGCTACAATGGGGCAGTTTACTTCTTGTTTTGCCTAACACACTTCTAATAGACTAGACACTTGCGGGCATAGGTGTGAGCATATTTGAATAATGTGGGCTAATACAAACCAGTCTGCATAACTTTATGCGTTTTTGTGTCACCCATAAAGTGTCTCCTAGGTTGTTTCATCATGGATATCATGTTAATATTTTCTCTAAATCATGTGCTTCCAAGCACCTGAGTAGTACTCCATTATGGTGCTTTCTGAAAAGAATCCCATGTGCCAACTGATACGATAATTATTTTAGTCTTAGTGCCCTGTTTTTTCATGGAGATAAGTGTGAGGTCATTGTGTCATGCTTGAGATACTAGCACACATATGTGTACCAAGATTTCGCGATAATAGGGGGGGAAGTTTGCTCAACATTATACAATTCAATTTCCTACTCCCATCCAAACATATCTTATTCTTTTGCACCCACCTCTTTTTATTCTAGCTAGCATAGATTGTGGTCCATGATCGTATGAAGTTTTTTGAATTCTAATTCATTCTCTTGCAAACCCGTCATCCAGTTCGGTCTTCTCTCACCCAGATTTTTTCAAAAAAATAGTGTTCTAACTGCTAAGAGTAGCACAAAGATAATACAATGATTCTTTAAGAGGTAGGGACAGAAGTGCTTTACCATCTTTTAAATTGCATATTCCTACATGTAAATGGAAGGATAGTTAAGTTCAATTCCCTATAGGCTGGAACTCATGAAATATATTGGTTGCTCATTATTTCGATCATCCTTTTGCGTGAGCATAGCGAAAAGAGAATTATTAGAAGAAAAAGTGTAGAGAAGAACATCTTTTTTTAAATCTGGGTTGTACAAGATTGGTTCTTCTGTGATAGTCTTCTTGATACAAGAAAAAGTGTCATTTTACCTTTTTTCCCACTTGTATGATGCATCCTTATTCACCATCTCCTGCATTGGTTTAACGATATGAGTGTAATCAAAGATTAACTTGTAGGACCACATAGATTTCTTATTCACTGGGAAGGGAATCTGTGTGATAGCTCTAACCCTCTCAGGGTCTACTTTAATCCCAATTTTCGTGATAATGTGGCCTAAGAGATTACCCTTGGACATTGCAAAAATACTTTTCTTGGGATTAAGGGATATCCCATACTTCCGACATTGCTCAAATATTTTCTTCAAATGGCGTAAGTGGCGGGTCTCTTCTTATAGAAAATTGTGACATCATCGAGATACACCATTATGATATTCCTGATCAATCCAAAAAATGTGATGTCTATTGCACGTTGAAATGTCGTACCTACATTGACTAGCCCAAATGGCATTCTTTGGAATGCGAACGTGCCACTTACTGCGAAATTTTGTTTTTATAATATCATGCTTTGAGACCATAACCTAGTTGTAGTATGAATAAACATCGAGCAAGGAAAACATATCTAACCTCGATATTGTCTACAATATCTATTCCATTGAGGGAACAAGGTAGTTATCATTGTCGGAGGTGTGATTCAAGTTTCGGAAATCAACACCCAAGTGTATTTCCCATGACTTTTTCCTTACTGGGACCATATTATATACCTAGGTTGAATTTTTCACTTTACAGATGATCCAAGCATCTAGCAACTTCCTCAAATATTTTTGAATAAGGGGCTTAATTATTATATGTACCTTTCACAACTTCTATTGAAAAGGCTTGGACCCTTCCTTGATAGTGATCTGAATGTGATCGAATAAAGTGCTTAAGCAGTTTGATTAGTTTGTCCTTTAGATTGACTGTTAACTGAAGTATGCTTTAATGAAAGACGACATAAACCAACAGTAATAAATGATTAAATAACAGCAATAAACAGAGAGAAGAAGAAGAAAACAATTTGATGACGGAGTTCGTCCCTCCTGGACTACATCTCTGGGTTCGCTTTTAAGTGGGCATCTGTTTTTATTAGGAGTGATCTTGGAATTTCTTTACACTGAATTGGAACAAAATGATTGTGCTCATAGGCACTTTTGAACCCTATAAACAGAAATTAATCTTCCTCGCCTTTCCGACACCTCTCTCCGTGCTCAATTCCGACACCTGATGGCTGAGCAACGCTACAAACAAAACTGCCTCTATTCCTACAATTGCACACTGAATTCTCCAAGCCTTCAAAAACCAAAGATATCCTCGATAAAGAAATTCCATGGCTTTATATAAAGACTGAATTGAACCTCCATTTTCCTCATTTAGGAGTTGGTTTAGAATTTGAAGGGATATGGGGTCTTGGTCCTTTAAAAAGTTGACATATATATCCTAGAGATAATATCATATCTTAACACCTTGGTGCAAATAATTGTAAAAACCAAAAAATGAACTTTATAATAAATTTCTTAGCTGAGCGGATAACTAACCGGGCGGAGAAATATTTCTCGGCATGTGATTAGTGCCAATTATGGCGGTTATGGTCTGGCGGTCAAGGTCTTATCCACAGTGGTTCCGGCTACATTTATTGCGACAGCTGCATGTGACAGCTTCTTTGGTGGCGGTCAACGTTATCTAACAGCTGCTAACTGTAACCCATATCTGTTGTGGTCTGCCCTATCATATGCGTAGTTATAACACAAACTCCGACGCGGTTTGATAGCTCGGTTTACAACTATCAACTACAACCCGAACCTTTAACATTATCTACCACGGTTAATACACATTGTCACATGTGTTTACACAACAGCTATGACGAGGTTTCACCTTGCGGTTAGCAAGCGCTGTCTGTTCATTTGTTTTATGGGTTTTATATTAAAGTTTTATAAACCAACATTTATTTTATCCGAATCTTATCTTAAAAGGTTTATGGTATGGTTTTAGACTTAGGAATAGGACTTAGGTTTTGCACCATGCTTAGGTTTTGACACTAAGCACTTTTAGGTGTAGGTTTTAGAGATAGTGCTAGGATTAGACCTTAGTAATATGATTAGGTCTTAGCACTAAGTTAACTATTTTTACATCCAAACTTCGAAACATGTAGACCATGATATTGAAGAGCCTTTCACTAGCGAAATTGAACCATGATCAACTTGAGGACGTATTCTTCAGATGACACTGACAAAAATAGCAGATTGGAGACTGAACGAGACGTCGAACTGCTGGAGTTGACTTGGACATTTCTGCTAAACTAAAATTGAACAAGATCCTCCTGGATCAATCCTCTCCAGTTAAAAATATTTTGGACCACAAAAGCTTGATTTTAAACTGACAATAAGTGAGAATACAACTCTCTTACTTTCATCTTGAATTTTATGACATACAACCATACCTAATCGTCAACTTAAAACTGATGCTTATCATGGCACAATTTGATCCTAACTTGACTCAATGCTTTTCGTGGCACAGAATAATGTAAGGCTTGATTGTAAGCTTGATGCACATAAGTTAAAAATTCATCCCACATCTTAGGATGTTTATTGCAGTTACCTCGAAGAATATGTATCCCGGTTCTCTTCACCATTTCTGTCTATCCTTGAACCAAATCCATGCTGCCCCATGGTTTCAAAGGAACTGGAAGTGGTATGTGCAAACCAATATTTCGATTGCATGGCCTGCTTGTCGAACACATTACACATCCCTTTATGTACTTCACAATTATTTCATACATATGAGGCCAGTAACAATACCTTTTACTTTGTGTCATAGTCTTGCTTACACTGAAATATCCTGCAATCCGATCAAAATGAATTTCCTGAATAACCTACACTCTTTCTATCTTGTGCATCATGAGTTAGTGATTTATAAGCATCTTTGAAATCATCATCAGTTCTATATTGTTCTACATAAATTTCATGAACCAATGAACTTTTATGTAGTATTACTGAAGAATTCAAAGACATCATATCAACTACTTTACATATTACACCTTCCCTATACTTAATTACTAAGTGAATTTTCTGAAGAAATCACATCCAACTGTAGTGAGATTGTTGCAACTTAGTATATGACTGAAAGTATTGAAGCAGCTGATAATCTATGTGAATCACTGTTTCCATTTCATAACCTTTAACATCTATTTTAACTTCATATGGATGTTGATGATTTATCAATGCTGTGAATTTTTTCTGCTTAAATGAATCATCTTTAACATTGAAACTTATTCCCCATGCCCTGTTTTGATTATAAGCCAAAATTATGGGTGAACTGTATGGAGATGATCTGAGTCGCATTAATTCTTTTCCAACGTTCCCTGGAATTTGTTGCTTTATTTCTTTATGCTCTATAACTGACTTGTGATACATTTCATTATTAGAGGCATCAAACATCAACTGCATCTCATGTGATATTTCCATTTTATGAAGTAGATGTTTTGGTTCTTTAACTAGATCCTAAAATGAATCTACCTTTTTAACCAAATTACCTTCATACTGAATTTCACAACCTGAAAAAGTATCATTAACATCCTTATGTTATTATTTTATCGACATGATTATGTATCTCTTACTTGAACTTATTAAACGCTTCATCTGATTGGCATTAATTAAATTCAAGTGATCTTTATTTTTATGTGCCCAAACGATGTACTTAATCCCATATTTCCTGAGATGGTACACATGTTCTTTTCTATAAAATACTGCATCACAGTCATAGAGATAAGGGTTACCTAAGACAATTCCACATATGTCTAACGGTATCACATCTAGCTCCAATTCATCGATATAGTTAGCTGTGATTGCAAATTTTAATCGACACTATTTGGTAACATGAATTTGAGATTTTTCCTTTAACCACCCTAAAGGATATGGCTTTGGATGATTATGTGCTTTCAAACCCAATTTTTTAACCAATGACTCAGAAATCAAATTTTCCTATGATCCTATATCGAACAATGTATCGATCTTAGTATGTTTTGAAGTTACCCTTATATGAAATAACTCGATTATTTTATCTTCATTCTGTTGTTTGATGTTTGAAGAACTAGAAGTACTAGCATTAGAAATTTTACATGTTGTAACCATAGCAGTGATTTTACCTTCATCACCTGAGTCGAATCCCAAGTATAAGCCTTGCTGGATTGTTGTTTCCGCCTTCTTTTCACTCTTCTTTGATTGAAAATTCTTCGGCTTCAGTTCCGGATGAAGTTTCCAACACCTAGCTTCATCATGGCCATCCTTTGGAAATGTGTACACGTAGGTCTATCATCTTCCTTCTGAGTTGTGGCAGTCTTCTCTCCCTTTGACTTGTTTTTCTTTTTTTTGTCTTCAGTTTCCATCTTCTTGGATGTCTTTGGTGTAAACTTGAATGGTCTACCACCTGATTCGACATGAATAGCTTGAACACAAACTTCATCAAAATCATTAGGATTGAACATTAATAATGTATGCTGCAAATATGAGTGCAAACTGCCAATATATTTCAACAAAGTTTCTTTTGTGTCCAAAGAAATACCGAGTGCTAATGCTTTCTTTCTGAATTCCTGTGTGAACTCTTGAACACTCTGTCCCTTACCTTGTCGCAAGCACTGCCAATCAATTATAGCTTGTTGTGTGTGACCCAACAGATAGAATTGTTTCTTTAGAGCTTTAATAAACTTATTCCATGAGGTGATAACTTTTCCCTTACGCTTTAAATCTATCCGTGTCTTACTTTCCCACCAGATCAAATCAGTACCCCCCATTCTAAGAGTAGCTAATTGGATCTTTGTCTTATCATCAGTAATATCTTGAATATGACAATAGACTTCTAATTGTTTTGCCAAATTATCTAATTTCTCAGGGTTTATTTCACCGTCATACATAGGTAATTCGAACTTAACATCAAGTTTCAATAATGGACTCTAAGCTTTAGGTTTCTTTTCTTTTTCTGATTCAGAACTAGAAGTAGAAGAGGAAGAAGAAGATGATAGAGATGATGGAGGAGAAGGAGATTTATCTGCCTTGCCTTTACCCTTTTCCTTCTTTGATGCCTTCGACGATGAGGCTGCATCTCTCGTCTTCTTGTATTAATATAATTTTGCCAACATTTTTTGCATGTTTAGAAACATCTGTTGGATTTGATTCTCATCCATGTGTTTCTTTTCAGTAGCTTCAGGAGTCTCAATGGTTTCAGTCCCTGTCATCGTTGATTGATGATCGACTTTATGCCTTTCGATTTCTAGATCGAATTCCTCAAGCTAACCTTTTCCACATTGCAATCCCAACCTAGTTAAAATCCACTGAGAAACAAACTACAAGCATGACCTGCTCTAATACCAAAAATGATCTGAATGTGATCGAATAAAGTGCTTAAGCATTTTTATTAGTTTGTCCTTTAGATTGACTGCTAACTGAGGTATGCTTTAATGAAAGACAACATAAACCAGTAGGAATAAATGATTAAATAACAGCAATAAATAGAGAGAAGAAGAAGAAGCAAACAATTTGATTATGAAGTTCGTCCCTCCTGGACTACATCTTTGGGTCTGATTTTAAGTGGGCGTCCATTTTTATTAGGATTGATCTTGGAATTTGTTTACACTGAATTAGAACAAAATGATTGTGCTCGCAGGCACTTATGAACCTTGTAAAAAGAAATTACTCTTCCTCGCCTTTCCGATGCTTGCCTCCGTGCTCAATTCCCGCACTCGACGGCTGAGCAACGCTGTAAACAAAAATGCCTCTATTCCTGCAATTTCACACTGAATTCTCCAAGCCTTCAAAAACCAAAGATATCCTCCATAAATAAATTCCATGGCTTTATATAAATACTAAATCGAACCTCCATTTTCCTCATTTAGGAGTTGGTTTAGAATTTGAAGGGATATGGGGTCTCGGTCCTTTAAAAATTTGACACATATATCCTAGAGATACTATCATATCTTAACACCTTGGCGCAAATAATTGTAAAAACCTAAAAATGAACTTTATAATAAAGTTCTTAGTTGAGCGGCTAACTAACCGGGGGGAGAAATATTTCTAAGAATATGATCAACGCCAATTATGGCGGTTATGGTCTGGCGATCAAGATCTTATCCACAGCGGTTCCGGCTACATTTATTGTGATAGCTGCATGTAACAGCTTCTTTGGTGGCAGTCAATGTTATCCGATAGCTACTAACTGTAACCCATATCCGTTGCGGCCTGCCCTATCATATGCATAGTTATAACACAAAATACGACACGGTTTGATAGCGCAGTTTACAACTGTCAACTACAACCCGAACCTTTAACATTATCTGCCACATTTAATACACATTGTCACATGTGTTTACACAACAGCTCCAACGCGGTTTCACCTTGTGGTTAGCAAGCACTGTGTACTCATTTTTTTTATGGGTTTTATATTAAAGTTTTATAAACCAACATTTATTTTATCTGAACCTTATCTTAAAAGGTTTATGGTATGTTTTTATACTTAGGAATAGGACTTAGGTTTTGCACCATGCTTAGGTTTTGTCACCATAGACTTTTAGGTGTAAGTTTTAGAGATAGTACTAGGATTAGACCTTAGTAATATGATTAGGTCTTAGCACTAAGTTAACCATTTTTACATCCAAACTTCGAAACATGTCGACCATGATATTTAAGAGCCTTTCACTAGTGAAACGGAACCATGATCAACTTGAGGACGTTTTCTTCGGATGACACTGAAAAAACTAGCGGATTGGAGACTGAAATGGACGTCGAACTACTGGAGTTGACTTGGACCTTTCTGCTGAACTGCAATTGAACAAGATCCTCCTAGATCAGATAGGGATATAATGCTAGATTATTTTTGTTTCATAAGTTTTGAGCTCATCATATGTCCACGCCAAAACATCTTGGTATTGCTTGAATAGGCAGATGAAAGTTTGTCGCTCTTGTGGTGTGTAGCGAGTGCCGAGATTGACATACTTCGGATCCTTTTCTATTGCAATATTTAATTTTTCATGCGACATTGTTGAACTATGGGTTTTTATGTTTATTGGCCCTCTAAAGAGATTATGTAAATCATATAGCTTTTCCAATGATACCAAGCCCTTCAACATGGGGTTTTCTTTATTTGTTCAGGTTGCATATTTCAATGCCTTTTTGTGCTCATCTTCATCGATAACTACATATTTGAATAAATTAGCGCTCACCATAAAGTGTAATATTTGTTGGTCATCATTGAAAATGTGTAAATTAGTGATATTGTTATGGATAGATGTCTTGTAAAGAATTTCAACATAAAAAATTTCCCCAAGTGGTGATAACCTAGCAGTAGAATTTTCTAATGCATTTGTAGTTGTGTTACGCATTCTAGGAACATATATAATATTAAAAGCTTGGAAATAAGAAATCAAATTCCATATCTCTTGTTGATAACCTTTCATATGAGGTGACACATAGTGAATAGTATTTCGTACCTATCGTATGATGATTTCATAGTCACCTACTACTTTTAGGAACTACAACATTGAGGTCGATGGCCTTTTGTAAACCCAATATGAGTGCTTCATATTATGTGGTGTTATTCATGCACTCTAATTCCAAGTGGTTGGAGATCATATATTTTCTCTATTGTGGGTCTACTAAAATACAACCAGCTCCAGATCCCTCTTGTGTCTTCGAATCATCAAAATACAATGTACAAACATCATATGTACAAGGACTATGCACTACACTAGTACTACTACTACTAATACTACTACTACCTACTATACAAATGTAATTTCCGCCAGTTGGACTAGGAAGTAGTTCCAACTATGTTTCTGGTGGGACTGGGGAAGGCTGAGCAAGATAGCACCCCATATCATTTTCTAAAAAGAAATTTCCAAAGATAAGATCTATGAAAGCAACTGGTTCATTTTTTCCCTCGAAGGGAGTGACAGTATGCTTCATTTAAGGCTTTGAGTCTACCTGGATATGATTGTGTCTTCCCTTATATGGAAGCCATAAATGTGACCATTTTGTAGTAAAATACCCATGTAGTTTTTTGGACCAATCTCTACTCAACAAAGCATTGTATGCTTCCAGAATTTCCACAATTACTATATTTATACACTGGTGAACTCGTGGGTCAGATGATAAGTAAATCAACACATCTCTGAGTTCACCTATAGCATGAAAAATATCCTTGTCCGGCTGGATGATTTATGCATCTATTTTATCCCATTTTTCATTTATTTTCTTTGCTACATGTAGTGGCATTACATTTACAGATGCATCGAATTAAACTAAGCAATTATGTACATTGTAATTAAAAATTTCAAACGTTAACAAAAATGGAGGGCAAAGTATGTTAGCATATAATCTTAAAGCATTAAACACATAATACAAGGGACCATAGGACTTACCATATCCCTTTTACGAAGAAGCGTTATTACCTGAGGTGGATTGTTCGAGAACACAGACAAGCAGTTATTGCTGGCTCGTGATACTTGTAAGTTAGAAAAGTGAAATCTTTGTGTGATCTTTCTTCATGTCATCAACTATGTTATAATATAGTGTGGGAGGCATTTCCACAGTGTCTGGAGGAGTAACTTTATTTTTTACTTCCAGAATTGTGGACTTACTTTTCTTGTTCACGAAGGTTATTTTCATTGTAGTCATATTTCCATATTTTCTCTAAGTGTTGTGGGTTGATTTGACAAGCAGTGTGATCTTCCTTAGAAATTTCTCTTTCAATTTATTCCTCTTCAACTCTTGTCTAAAGACCGGCCCTTGGCTTCTCAAGTTGTACTCACCGCTCTATTTTTACGTCAAGTCCTCACTAAGTGGTTGTTCTACGAAACTTTTCTTTTTAGTTGTGTAAACACATCTTAGTGTATTCATTGTGTGCCCAACACTTGCAGTTTCTTCGGCGACAACAGTTTCTCCCTTATCTTCCACTAGCTTAGTATGCTCATCAGAAAGTACTGTATCAATAATGTGTGTAGCTATAGAATTCATGTTTTGGTTCCACTGAATGATACTCTTGATGAAACGAACAATATTATCCCATTACCATACTCTTAAAATTCAACACAATGTTCAAGCTTTGCGCAGACTTGGATAGCTGGTTGTTGTTGCTGTCGGAGTTGGCATCCCTTCTCAGAATGTTGAATCTAGGAGGATTTTTACTTATGGTGGTCTCTCTTTACCTCTGCTTTAACTTTTCCAAGTCATTTGACAGAGACTTGATATTATAGGTCAAGCTCTCAAGATCAATAGCTACCTTTTCTTTGCCCTTTATTACAAAGGACTAGTACCTTTTTCTCATGTCTTTGGAGTCCTTTAACGATTAATTTTCAACAATGACTCTTATTACATGCAATTCCTTTTCAACAACGATTTCTTCTTCATAATTTAATGCTCAAGTTTCTTTCACAGTTCTTTTTACGAATTGTGTGATGCTTTTCGGTAAGGTAGATGTGTAGTAATCAATAGTGATGGAGTCATGAGGTTTCATATTTCCAGGTAATTTATTCAATATACGGTTAAACCTTTGATTGAAATATTTCACTTTATCTTTGTGCTCCATCTTAATATTTCACAGCTCTCTTAACAACATGGAAAGGGTTTTTTTATCAACAAACTTTTCAAGAAAAATATTTTTAAACCCATTCCAATTCTGGATAGAGTTTGGAGGAAGACTACGGTACCATACAATTGTTATGCCATCTAAGGAACATGGAAAAATTAGATATGCAACATCATCATAACGTACCTCTAGCATTTGCAAATGTACATATAATTTTTCCAAATGGTCCTCTGCTTTCACTTCTTTTTCAAGGTCAAACTTTGTTAATTTCTTCTTTGGGGGCCTCGACATCTTGTGTAGAACATCCAGTAGTGTAAGTGGGCCTTGAGAGATCTAGTCCAGATCTTGGTCCATGTATTCTTCGTCACTTTTTTCCTCCTCTTCGTCAGAATCTGATGGATCTTATTCTTCTTTGTTACTGCCTAACCAACATAAGGTATCTATAGAGAGAACAATGTTATATTCGTCATCGTCGTTATAATATGGAGGTTGTTCTAATTTATCTATGTTTTTTGAAGACTCTGCTAACTCTTCGAGGGTGGCGAGGACCAAATCTTAAATTGTATAAACCACTATCCATGTAGGGTGGTTTGTTTCTTCTTCAAAAAATAATTAAGATTGTCTACTCCCAAAAATAATCCAATAGCTTTTGCAAACTTATGGGTTATAGGACGGATGGCCCAGATTTAGTCGTAAGATATTTCACAAGTTTGGACAAGCTCGAGCTGAGAAGATCCACCAAATTCATGAATAGGAGTAGGGTAGGTCCTGGTAATATTACTTCCTTGACCGGAATAAGTAAGATTAGGGTGGGTTAGGTTATCATCCATAAAATTTTGGCTTCACACCTAGCGCCAGAAATTTTGATGCTATTGAACTCACCAACATTTAATGGGTCTCCCTAATTTGTGGTCCAAATTAGACCTCACACCATTTGGGATAGGATCCCCATCCAAAATATGGCCCGGTTTCTAATTTCTTAAATATTTTCCTTGGATCCAACTGTTAGCAAGAGAGAGGAGATCAAGGGTGCCTTCGAAAAGCAAGTAAGTGTGCCTGGTCGTGAGTGTTTGGTTGTAGTTTTGTCATGGTTATTATACTATGGAGGGAGGGAGAAACTGGGCCTCTAAGAGAGAGGTAATAATACCACGCTAGCAGAGACACACATGAAAAGAAAGGACTCGTCTAACATCCAATGGAATAGTCCAAAAAGATGTGATGGTCATTGCAACCAATGCAAATATGAAATATATGTCTAACATCCAGGGGAACATTCCACCAAGATGCGACAATCATAATAAACATTAAAACACATTATCAATATGAAAAGTACTAAAATAACTGAAATAGTTCAAAAACTTTAGCACAGATGGAAGAAAACATGAATTACAAACATTCACGGAATAATATTACAAATATCAAAATCCATGCATAAAGAATGTGTTTTCCATAAGGATTATCATATTAAGTAAAAGTCTCAAGACACATGTATACAACTAACACCACTAGCTCCAATAGTGTAGTGTTGGAGCCACTTCTTGCTCCCCAAAAGAACTAACATGTCTCTCTAATGCCTTGCGGGAGGAGCCAAGGTGGAAAACTATTTTTCTCATACACTGAGGGTGTATATATAACCAATGGGGAGGTGATGCTTCACCTTCCTTGTGACTCTTTGACTACCCTCATGATTGTTTGAATTCCCATTAATTTTATATTTTCCATGACTCTTCAAATTTTTTACATGTCAATTGGAATTCCACTTTACAATTCATTTTCAAATAAGAAATTACACAATCCACAAAAATGATGTGGCCTATGACAACTCATGACATGACATGACACTAATAACATGGAATTCTTGATGACATGGAAATTCCAAGCCATTCTTGTTACTCCTTGTTATGTTTCGTCTTGTGAATACTCTTTTGTCCACCTCCATATGGCTTAGAGGTAAGGAGTCTTATATGATATCAGGTCTTTGAGTTACGGTCGCAAACTGGTGTCCTTTTTCTTTCTCTTGTTTGATCAACTTGCATAATCAGATATAAAGGTGTCTTCCAGTATGTTTCCCTTCTCCATCTCCTTCTTCATCATCCTGTCATGGTATGATATAATACCTTCACCTACAATTCACTCATGACAATATGACATTAGTCTAATAAACCCCTAGTCTAAGATGTTGCATGTCGATCCATTAACTCAGCCATAACTGGGTGGTAGGTTGAGGGAGAGGCTCAGTGAATGCACAATTGCACAGCTAAGGAAGTAAGGGGTGAAACTTGAGCCTTGAGACTGCATAATGCATAGTTCATGATGGATTGAGCAAGAGATTGTGTAGTTTTGGAGCTCAGTAAGTCAGGATGAAGGATTTAGCATTTATTATGCCTATTGTGCAGTTATGGTAGGTGGAGAAAGCCAGGTGATTATGCAATTACGCAGCTCAAACACTCAAGGGTTGGGCTTGAGTTCAGATATTGTGCAATGCACAGTTGAGGCCAGGCTGGAGGGTTGAATTGCGTCGTTTTGGAGGCAAAGGTATGGGCTTGAGCACTGAAATTGTGCAGTGTACAATCCTGGAAGGTAGGAACTCCACATTGTGTAGTGTCAAGAGTTAGTGTCACATCTAGAGGGATGAGACTATACAATTCACAATTCAAGGGGGTCAGATGAGGCTAAGTTGCTTGGTCGGCGAGCTTTCAGAATTTCACTAAGTGTGGGATTTATGAAGTTGATGTGAACTATGATAAGACTTGATTGTGATCACACACTTAGAATACTTGATGACACAACAAAAATTATCATCCAAGACACATGAATGACATACTTCCCTTAGTGCAACAACTTTGAAATGACTCATGACAAGTGCAACACTAAAGATACACTTTGCGAAGACCATGAAAACACTTGTGCGACAGTGCTTACAACTTTGGAAATGGGTGTGACGGATGTTTACATGGTAGGATAAACTCATTTACATAAAGGTAACCCCTCAAAACCACCAAAACAAGCTTATGTACATTGTGCGACCCTTAGCATGAATAAAGATGACATTTTTATTTTCTTTTAAAAGGGACCAAAATACTTAGATAAAACACATATAATGTATTTCAATGTGTGCACTGACAATATACAAGACCTAGTTAGGCTCCAAAATTTGGTGCAGGCCAAAATCCACCATATTTTGGAGGGTGTTGTAGTAGCGAAAACAAGATGGAAAGTGGTATGGTCAGTAACTACATGACACAAATTTTATATCAATCAAATTATATTTTTAGATTTCTACTATTTGCTACAAAATTATGTTTTTGTTGGGTCTTCGCATCTTTTTTGGAGATCACGGGTACCAGTCATGCAAAAAATGGCACAGTTTATAATAGATCTGTTGAAAAAAAACCCTAGGAAATAAAGTGCACTTTTTAGACCATAACCTATGCACCAAAATGCACTTTTTGGACCACTTTCTACATATGGGCGCACTTTACATGTTAGAACCTTTGTCCTGCTCTTTTTCCAGATTTTTTTCATAATTTTCAGTTTTTCCCTACAGTTTTGTTGGTGCATTGGGAAGGGTTTCTTTACATTTCTTAGTCACCCCTAGTCCTAGATTATATTGGTACTTTTCTCATTTTGAGGAAGGAAAAATCCCCTCAGGGTTTAGAGTACACGTCTACCCATTTAGGAGAATTTTTTGAGTTGAGGAGTTTGGTTTGCAAATTTTTCATCCACTGTTTTCCAACACCTTTTTTTATCTTTTTGTAGTATTTTTTAGGAAGATTTTACAAAAATTTGTTTCCCTTATAAATTTGTGTTTCTTTCCCTCTTTAGGATCCCATTGAGCATCCTTGTTTTTGCAGCTTTTTTTATGCAATTTTCCAACACTTTTCTTTATGTATTTTTTTTGTTTTTCATCATCATTTAAGCAGATTTCTTCCTTAAGGTCCATTTATACATTATATATTTTGGCCATTTGTGTGTCTTTGAGTTGCTTGTTTTCAAACACGTTTATTGTTGTTTGGTAGCCTTCTTGGGTGGTGAATTGTGTGCTTGAGCTTGTTGTTTATTTTATTGTTCATTTTTAATATTATTTTCACTTTATGCACTTTATTCTCAGCAACATTTGTAACACCTCCTCCCACATTTACCCACTTTCACTTGCCTGTCAAGGTAAACATGAGTTTAGGGCTACTTTGACATGACTCAACATCCTAAGTATATTTAAGGAAGTGGAATCAACAAACCAAAACTTTACTAACCTTCCTAGGAGCTACAAGACCCACAGGAGCTAAAAAACCACTACAGCTACCCAAGCCCTAAGTTAACATGCCTTTATAATTATATGGACTTCCAGTTGAACAAGGAAAGTCAGTGGCTATAAATCTCCAGTTGCATGGATAACCCTACCTCCTAGCGACTTCAATCTAGATTTCCCAGTTTTGATCATGTGACCCTGGAATCCGAGACACTTTTTCAGGGCTAGTAACCAGACCTCTGCCCAAAATTTGATAAAACTTTCCAGAATAATGAATGGCACCATGACAAATCCATTAATACAAATCTTGGATAAGAAATTGACCTAACCAGGCATAACCATGATATTCATTTCGTCAAACACATGGTGAACATGAAATCTACAGCTCATGAATGCATATCTGAACATGGGGGTTTGATGCTTATTTGAGAATCATCAAGAAGGTCTAACTCCCTCTCACAATATATAAAATGACATATATTAGGCCATGCATTCAATAACCATTCATTTACCAATCAAAACATGATAAGAGCCATAACTGGAATTTGTCATAAAACCATGATTATAACCAGCATATAACTATAATAATAACAATGATAGAACAACCATAAAAGCCACGTCATAACAAGTAAATGTACTCATAAAATACAAGAGTTAAAATGGTTGTTATTAACATATGGAAAATCCAACCAAGTAAGGGACTACCATGTACCACCTGACCATATATTGGGTTGAACCAAATATTTATTTCAGTCAATCACCCTCGTGCCATATGCCAAGCATGAATGTGGAATCTCATGAGATAAACCAATGAATTGGAAACCAAGAAAATCCATAGCTTCAATCATCTCCACCCACACACTACCATGATCTCACCTAAACCGGTCCCGAGATCAAAAAACCAAACAAAGCTTGGATGCCTCAAAATCTATTTACCATCCCTTGAGGAATTTTACTATATCCACCCACCTATTGAGGGATTCTTTGAGAAAACCATATTCAGCCCCAACCCTTGGTATTTTCCTGAGACCATCTCACCCAAATCCAAAACCTTATGGCAATCCAAAGCTCAACCAAGAATGAATCCCATCACACCATGGCTATCCAAGAATTAGCAAGGCAAGGTTAAAACCATTGACACACCTAGGAAAACCCATGCACATGACAACAAGAGAACCAAATACACACATGCATTTACCAAGCATTCATAAACCGACTAGGAAATCACACATGAAACCTATTACATGCAAGTATTCATGTTGAAATTGTTTGATCCAAATTTTCCTTGTTTTTCCTTTACTTTCCTTGTCCCTTCCTTTTGCTTGATCTCCTTTCTCCAATGCTAGGGTTATCTAAATATATCTGAATAAAAATTGTATGAATTGATCCTTGAAACCATTTTTATCATTGATGCCTCTATTTTCTTGATTTTCCTTCATTTTTCCTCTAATTTACCTTGCATGAAAATTTGTGTCTCTTCATCTTCATTTTCTCCTATTTTCCTGTATTTTCATAAATAAATGCCAATTAATGCCTCCTTTCCTTTTCCAGTGCCTTTTCCAATTTCCTTAACGATAATAAACTGAAATGAACACCCAATCAGATGTTTTTCCCAACATTCAGCTTGGAATACATGTCCCATGGCCTTGGTCTTATTTTTCCTTTATTATCCATATTACATGATACTTTAACTCGGGGTTGTTACAAACTCCTCGCCCTTAGGGGAACCCCTTCCTCGGTGTTCTATGACACCTGTAACTAGCAATACCACTAAAACCAAAACATATTATGCATGGAGATTTATAACTTAGCTCGATATAGTATTTACAATGAACGACCTGCTCAAAAGAAAAACCATCATGACAAACATGACAACATGAAAACCATACCAATTATTGGAGATTTATAACCATTAGGGGAATTTTGAGGTCTAAAATGGGCCTCCTAAGGAAATAATAAAATAACAACTAAACCAATAAAATAATATTTATGAATTTGCAATTCACTTTTTGCACCACAATCCATGTAACCATAGTTAAATTCAATTCAAAAGTTGTACCAAAATAAATTTAATAAAAAAATTGTATTGATGTGACTATTAATAAGAATGAGTTTTTCAAGAAAAAGTCATTATCATTGAACAACTAATGCATTTTTCCTTTGTACTTAAATAACTTAAAATAGAATATAAATATAAATTTATGAATTATTAATTATGTTATATGTTATTAATTAAAATTTATCTTATTTAAATTGTATAATAACATGTGATTAATATACTATATAAAAATAATATAATATAATAAATGTATAGGGATATGCATTGTTTCTTTCAAGAAATATGAAATGACAATAATATTATTTTATTCAAAAAGCGTGAAATGACATTTATTATGAGTACTACTTTATGACTTTAAAAGTACTTAGAGCACTACCATGGTTAACCATGATTTTTTATCCACCATTGAGAATATGACAAGTAAGTACATTTAACTCAAACAATGCCACCTTAACCATTAGGGATGATATCATCCCCTAAAATGTGATTGGTTCTGATAAAGTGAATTTTGATTGTACATTTTCCTTAGGAGGCCCATTTTAGACCTCAAAATTCCCCTAATGACAACTCATTGTGGTATTTAAAATAACAACCACATATACTCATGCACTTTTTCTTCAACCAGCAAATAATCATACTGTCTATGGAGCTTTATAAATCCAACTCAATACAATATTCACAATAAAATACACATATATATACATATGTACATTTTCTAAAACTACAAATAAAAGGATACAATGCCCACATCAACCAACAAGGAAATCCAGAGGCTCACACCTCCACCCTCAAAAGTAGTACGAGGATTAAACTCCTTCCCAAGAAGACCAGAATGCACTACCAAAGTCAAACCTACATCAAATGTCCAATGCTACATGTTCCCTAAGTGAATTGTTACCATCTCATTGTTCAAGGGCACACTCCCAATGCGCATCTGATTCCATCTGGAAATGTTAATAACCAAAAAAAATTCATTTCCTAGCCTTTCATTCTATTTTACATAGTCCCTCAAGAAATCTGGTCACCCACTTCCATGCAGTCACTCACCTTCCAAGTTCCCTAGCATCAACTTTTTTGAGCGATCCAACCCTTGGAAATGTTTCCTCAAATCATATGGTCCAAAAACCAAGGCATATCCCTACGTCAAAATCGTCATATCAGTCATAACATGCTCCTTAATGATTTTCTAACATATTATTTCATGTTCCAATTCCTTTTGATGTTTTTGTTAAATCTTGCAGTCAGTTTCAACCACCCAAACTAGGAATTTCCCTATTTTATTGTACCAAGCACATAATTGCCATTAGACTAAAAATGAATTCAAATCATACCTCCTTGGTGGTTCATCAATAAGGTAAACTTGAAATTATGTTTACTTCTTTCCACAACAAGTCAAACTGGCTCTTTGATCAAATCATCATGTAGAAGCATATATCATCCAGTTAGCTCAAACACAACCATCATGAATCAAAATCATAAATCACATGTAACCATCATAAATCAGAGTCATATATCACATGCATAAATAAAAACTAAAATAAAATACTTATACTTATCTTTAAAATGGTTCTTTACTTCTGCCTTTGTTTCTTTGTCCTTTCCATACACACACTGAATCAATTTCCAAACCCGAAAATCACCCAATACCTTCACTTCTCTTTAACCACTTATACACGTTGGTTTTAAACCTGGAAAGCACCCAATGCCTTCTATTATCTTCAAATAAACAAGTGAATCTAGAGACTAAACCACCTGCTCCCTCAATATTAGCAAGGGAATCTTGTGACTATGTTAGGTCCCTACAATACTAGTGTAGCCCCTTATTTTTATTGTTAGTGTATCCCCTTAATTTTTATTTTTGTGCCCATGTAGTCCCCATATTATTATTTTTCCCTTTAGAAACGCGCTATTGTTATTGTTGTGCCCTTACATTATTATTGTTATGTAGGCTTTGATTATATTATGACCCCTTAGACTCCTATATATAGAAAGTATCTTTTTTCATTTTTATCATCCAAGAATTGTTCATTATGTAAGGTAAAGGAGGTTCCCCCCTCGAAGAGGTTGATTTTTGAGTTGTTGATCTATTTTTTCTTCTATTTTGTGAGCTAGTTGCATAACATTTGGTATCAGATACGTTAGTTCTTCAATCTATCTCTCCACAAAAAATAATACAAGACTCTTTAAATATCTGACCCATAAACAAGTATGAGTTTTTAAGTACTTCAACAAGGTTCAATGTTACAACAGTTTTGAAAAATAGATTGAGCCTCAATTTAATGCACTACAGGTTTAACTAGGACTAATTGTGGATGCTTATAATTTATGGAGGATGATCCTAAGCTCTTATATATAAACCAAAACACAAACCCACAGTCCTCTGAAAGGTATGGTGCTCGACTATCACTGTAATAGATCTGATCCACAAAATTACAAACAAATCTAAGCCACAAAATTCTTACACCAGGTCTGATGGTATTATAGTAGGTTTGATCCATTGTATGCACTAGATACGAGCAACTGTCTTTTAAATATATTCCATGGGTATTTTGGATAAGTAATCCATTTTAATAGCAGTGTTATCTCTTCTGAAGAATAATCCCAAACCAAAATTTGAATTTTTCACATTGTAGTTCACGAGATGTGAGCTTGTCTTCATCATTATGTATTTCCTTGAATGAATTGGTGATTGGAGAATGAATTTTGAGTTCATATTTATATGTATTTTTCTTTGAAATTGATGAGAAGTGACTAATGGAGGGAGGTCAACTTGAGAGCGGAGGATAGGTCGGCTTGACTTCTAAAATTGGATATGAGACCTTAAAAAATTAATTTCTCTTAGTGTATTTGGAGTTAAGAGCTGAGTGAGGGCTCGTTGGAAACAAGAAAGATTCCTCTTCAAGATGGTGAAGGAGACATTATGATAGGATGCCTCCAAGGTGACAAGAAATGATTTTCTTTGTGACTGTTATGAATTTTATCTATGTATAAGGTATTTGGGACAGAATGAGGTCATTAGGGATTTAAAGTGAGGTCTCCAACCATCATACAAGTGTGTCATATATTGGGTCTCCATTTTCATGTCTTCAACCATGTCATCATATCATCTCCATGTCATCATATGGTCATCCATGTCATAATATGGTCTCCAAGTGTGTAATACTGCTTGTATTTTCATCAATGACAATTATTGACCAATAATCTCCCCATTTGTCATTGATGGAAATCTCCTTTCTTCCAACATTCTCTCCCCCTTTGACATCAATGGAAAATGGGGTGCCCAAGAACTCCTCCTATCAAGCTACTTATTTTCATGTTGTTCCCCCTATCATGGTGATTCTACCCTTGTCTATTTTTTTTCTTAATATGATGCAAGAGCAATGACCCCCATCTTTTGGCGAAGATGTTCAAATGATTATCGTGGTAAGGTGTTTGTTAAGATATCTGCAATTTTATGCTTTGTATTGATGTATTCTAACTTGATATTCTTTTCAAAAACTTGTTCATAGAGAAAGTGGTATTTGATTGGAATATATTTGGTCTTTGAGTGCATTACCATATTCTTTGAAAGATTGATGGTGTTGGTGTTGTCACAATACATGGTGATTGGTTGATTAGTCTCTATGTTTCCATCTTTCAATGCTTCCTTCATTCACAATATTTGTGTACAACAATCTGCAACAACTATATGTTCAACTTCAGTTGTGGAGAGAGATATAGAAGATTGTTTTTTGTTGAGCCAAGATACTAGACAATCTCCCATGAAGAATGCATTTCCTCTAGTAATTTTTAAATCATCTACGCTTCCATCCTAATCAACATCAGTGTAAGTTGTCATGGTAAGATTTTTTCTTTTGGGATACCATAGACCAAAATCAAGAGTACCTTTCAAGTATCTGAAAATTCTCTTCATGGCCAACAAATGGGATTGTTTAGGAGCTGATTGAAATCTTGCCACCATTCCTACTGCTTTCATAATATCAAGTATTTAAGCATTTATTTATAGGAGAGCACCAATTATTGACCTATAAATAGTTGCATATACCGAGGGAGATTCATCATCTTTGCTTAATTTTCAATCTGTGGTCATCGGTGTGCTCATAGGTGCGCATTCTTCCATCCCATATATCTTAAGCATGTCTTTAAGGTATTTTTCTTGTGATATAAACATACCTTCTTTAGTTTGATTTACTTGTAGTCCAAGGAAGTAAGAAAACTCACCAATTATTTACATTTTGAACTCTTTCAACATATTTTGAGCAAACTCATGGCTCATACTATCATCATTGCTGGAAAAAATCAGATCATCTACATATAAAAGAGTGACTAGAAATTTATCCTTGTCCATCTTCATGTACAGATTACTTCCTACCACCCCTTTTTTGAAGCATTGTTGTTGTATATAGTGATCCAATCTTGCATACCAAGCTCTAGGAGCTTGTTTTAACCCATATAATGCCTTTTTCAACTTACATTCAAAGTATTTTCCTTCTGCTAGATCAAACCCTTCCAGTTGCTCCATGTAGACTTCTTCCTTTAGGTCCCCATTCGTAAATGTTGATTTATGTCCATTTGATAGACTTTGAATCCTTTTGAGCAAGAAAATGCCAAAAAAATTCTTATAGCTTCCAGTTGGGCTACCGGTGCAAAGGTTTCTTCAAAGTCAATTCCTTCAATTCGTGAGTATCCTGTGCAGACAAGAATTGCCTTATTTCAGATGATTTCTCCATCCTCATTCATTTTTTTTTAACACCCACTCAGTTCCAATTATATTTTTATCTTTCGGACAAGGTACAAGCTCCGATATTTCATTCTTCTCGATTTGAAATATTTCTTCTTCCATAGCTTTTAACCAATGAGGGTCCTTATTGGCTTGATCAAAATTTGTTGGTTCTGTCATGGATAGAAGGGATATATCATCATTTCTTGGTGTACTTGTCATCCTTCTTCTGGTTTGTATTCCATCATATACATTTCCAATAATATCTTCTTCTGGATGGTGTTTTTGGAGGAATTTTATCTTTGAAGGGGTTTGAGATGGTTCTTTTTTACTTTCTTGATCTTTTTCTTCCTTTGTTGATGCTTCATCAGATTCTTCAAGAATGGAATCTTCTTCATAGACTTCATTTTCCTTTTCTGGAAGTACTTTGTAAATATTTATGTCAATTATTTCTATAATCTTTCGTAATCGATTATTTTGGCATTTTTATGTTTTTTTCCTTGTAGAATGTCAACACGACAATCAAATTTTCCTAGTGAGTCATCATTGATATTCATAAAGAATTTTCTTCCAAAAATTCTAAAATATCTATTGAATCAAGTCTTCCTTTCCATAATTCATATGGATGTTTTTCATTATTTGGTCTTAGTTGAGTTCTATTCAAGG
Source organism: Pinus albicaulis (assembly GCA_034641835.2). Lineage (NCBI taxonomy): Eukaryota > Viridiplantae > Streptophyta > Pinopsida > Pinales > Pinaceae > Pinus > Pinus albicaulis. The sequence continues at coordinate 1,432,803,953 of CM076578.1, read as the reverse complement.
TATATAGTGATGTCTCGACTGCTTCTCTCCAAAAATTGTCCTACAAATCAACCGTTAGTAGCATTTTCCTTGCCATTTCTTGTACAGTACTATTTCTTCTTTCCACTACTCCATTTTGTTTGGGAGTTCTAGTAACAGAGAGCTCCCTCTTGATTCCATGCACTTTGCAGAAATCATCAAATTCTTTCGAACTAAATTCTCCTCCTCTATTTGTTCTAAGGCATTTAATTTTTTATTCTTCTTCATTTTCTACAATATATTTAAAATTCTTAAAACGTTCAAAAGCTTCGGATTTGAATTTTATAAAGAATACCCACATCATTCTAGTATATTCATCCAAAAATAGAGAAAATTACTTTTCACCTTGTAGAGTTGGAGTTCTGGTTGGTCCACATAAATCTGCATGTATGATCTCCAAAGTTTTTGATGTTGAGAACTCCTTAGTCTTGAAAAAGGTTCTAGTTTGTTTTCCATGTTGACATGGGCCACACACAACACGATATGGCTTGACAATTTTTGGAGTGTCCCTTATTGCATTTGTTTTGATGATATCAACCAATTTATAAAATTTGAGATGCCCCAATCATTTGTGCCATAAACATATTTCATCTCCTTGACTCATATAGCATCTATCTTCTTGAATTTTGTTCAAAATATATACATTATATGGTGTTATTGCTCCTTTTTCCACAAGTTCTCCTAAAGATGATTTCATTATCTCACAATATTTAGTATTGAAGACAACATTATGCCCTTGGTCACAAATCTAGCTAACACTTAAAATATTGTGTTTGATCCCTTCTACCGACAGTCATTTTGAGCTTTTCCCTTTCCATTAACAAGAGAAATGGTCCCTTTTCTAGAAATTTTAGCATATCGTCTTCCAAAAGATACATTTCCATCCTTCTTGTTTAATGAGATAAACTTTTTTTGGTCACCTGTCATGTGTCTTCAACATCCACTATCCACAAACCATTGATTTTCATCACTATGTGTACATAAAGCTACACCACATTTATCAGTAGTGGGTTCCTCCTTCAATTCTTCTCTTTTTAATGGACAATTTTGCGTATCATATCCATAATCATTGCATTTTGATAAAAAGAGATCATACTTAGCCAAAGGATCAAATGAATTATAAGTCTTGAATTATAATTGTTCTTTTAGGCTATGTGGATTGCTTTGATAATTGATCTTATGTATTGAAGTATTATCATTATGAGCTTTGTAATGCTTAGTTTGATGACCAAAGTTTTTACAATGAAAACAATAACCAAGAAAAATTGTTTAATACCTGTTAGGATAGCCTTGACTTAATGTAGTATTCTTCCTTGGAGGTAACCTTCCTTCATTCCTTGGGTTGTTGAAGGTGGACCTTTGTTCTTGGTGGGATGACTTCTCCTATTTTGGATGACTTCAAAGGATGTCAGCATAAATTCTTTAGATTTTGTCATTTATGTTCTCCTTTTTACTTGATGACTCTCCTTTGAAACCAATTCCAGACTTGTCATGTTGAGTTATTTGAGTGTTAAGGATGTTATCAAGATTTTGAGAGCTTTTCCAACTCTTTTTAACTTCATCCAACTCTTTTCTTAGGGAAACAATCTCAGCTTCATGTGTTTCGCTAATTTCTTATCTTTCTTTTAGTTTATTTGTCAAGAATTCTTCCTTCCTTTTTTATTCCTCTTTTTCCACTTTTACAGAAATGACCTTATTTCATCATTTCTCATTTTCTTCAATGGTACTCATTAGAAAATCATCCACATTTCCTTCTTCTTGTTGCTCAGAATCATCTTCATTTATAAATGCCATAATAATACTTCATTGTTTCTAGCATAGTCATCTTCTTCATCGGACTCATCATCATCTCTTTTGTGTAGAAAGGTATTTTTAGTTGATTTCCTCTTAGTAATCATAAATTCTCATTCATCGGAGTCATCTTGTTTGGAGAATAAATTCTTCTTGTTAAACCCTTTCTTCTTGAACATCTTCCTTTTATATTCATCTTCATCATCACTATCATGTTTACAAGGACATTTTGCAGCATAATGTCCTATTCTTCTACATTTAAAACAAATGAGAGGATATTTACCTTTGAGATTAAAAAAAATGAGAGGATACTTACCTTTGAGCTTGGATCATTTCCTTAGTTTCCTTACGAATTGTGCTAGTTCAAATTAAGTTTCGGAATCATCACTACTATAATTACAATTCCTCCCTTTCTTTGATGACTTTGAGGCCTTGAATGCAACTTCCTTGGAGTTTGGGATTATTTTTCTCATTTCATATGCAATGAGAATACCATTAAGTTCATCCATATTTAGAGTATCCAAGTCTTGTATTTCTTCTACCACACTTACTTTGGAGACAAAACGTTTCGGAAGTGATCTCAAGACCTTTTGGACAACTGTGATTTCTTCAATGTTTTCTCCTAGACCTTTGAGTGAGCTGACAACTTCATCCACTTGGAGGAAAAAGGCTGTAATATATTCTTTGTCGTCCATCTTAAGACTCTCAAATTGTCTTCTATGAGTTTGGAGTTTTTCCTTCTTGACTTTGGAGTCTCCATCATAGATAGCAATAAGCTTGTCCCATATTTCCTTAGCAGAATAATAGTTCATCACCTTTGTGAATTCTAAATTAGATATTCCACTTGTTATGGAATTTAGTGCTTTGGAATTTTCTATATAAACTTTCCTTTTGTCTTGATATGTTGGACGAGTAGATGGAACTTTATATCCATCCAAAATGTATTGCCATACTTCAAGTCCAAGAGACACTAAATAGAATGTCATCCTACGCTTCCAAAAACCAAAAAAATTTCCATCAAATTGGGGGATATTTCCTGTTGTTTCTTGATTCCTCATTGTGCCCTAAGAATACTTCTTCTATATGTTAGGATGATTCTGAAGAAGTTGTTAAAATTATACATTTTTTTTCAAACTCCACTATGGACAACTCGGATGGTCGATATTATAATTGCATTATATTCCTCTTTTTCGAGATGACCAATTGACCTATAGATCACCCCAATCAGTTAAGAGAAAGTTAAATTATTTATTTATTTATTTATTAATCAAAATGGAATGGGTCGGCCTAACCAAATGTGGAGTTAGGCTTAACCCCAAGTGGTCACACAAGAAGGCTATAAATAGAAGCAACCTCAATCTCATTAATACACATTCTCTCATGGCATTTTCCTCTTGCACTTTTCGCTTTGGATTGTCTCTTCTGTTTTGGCTCGAACAAGTTATTCAGGAGAAGCTCACACAGGGTTCGGGGTCACAGGCGAGAGTCTCACATAGATATGGGTCTTCTGAGCCTAAGCAGTGGGCATAGTACTGCAGTTTTTGGGCCAGAGCCGTGGGAAGGCTATGTTAAGGTTGCAATTGAGTTGTTATAACTATAGTCAAACCATTTTCAGGGTGTGGCTAGGCTTCCGGGTTGATCAGGACCTCAGCCACAAGCACGGAGCATCCAGGTCACGGCTAAAGAGGCTTCAGTCATAAGCTGAGGGTGTCAAGGCCACGAATAAAGGATTTTATGGGTAGATATGGGTTGGATCACATTAAGTTGCTTGTGTGGTGCCTTCATACATCTGTCGCTTAATCACAGTCACTTCAGGTCATTATTTGTCATCATCCTTGATACAGATCTATAACTTTGTATTTATCACTTGGTGATCCATCATATCGATGCTCTTGATGTTGTGTATCTACAAATTTGTAGATTTTCTCTATGTATTTATGCTGCAAGATGTATCTACAGTCTTCACTCAGTATCAACAGTATTCATGAGTATGCTTCAGCTAGTGTCAGTGCATCTCAATTCTTAGAATCAAGTTACTTCAGCAGAGATATGTGTAAGGTCACATTATGCATGTGCTAGTTTTTTTATTGCATCTTAAAGATATAGATATATGGATCATTGTACTCTTGTTGTTGAATCATTTGATGGCAATATAAGAGGAAGAATTTGCAAGGGTTTCCCCATAATGGGTTTTTCTCTTGTCTCAAACCATTCCTGGTGTCTTTATGTGTTCATTCTTCTCTTCTCTTGTTCCTTTTTCATTCTGCTACTTAGATGATGATGATGGTATTGTTCATTCTTCATAGTTTCATATTCTGATGGTTAATAATGTAGATCAATATAATTATATAATGATTTGGGGTGAATTTAACATGTTATTGAATAAATGTAACTATTAAAGCAAAGAACAATGTTGCTCTATGAAAAATTAACATGGTATATGAGCATATGACTATATGACTATATCTATAAAAGGTAAAGAGGCACTTGAGCACTACAAGCTTCCTATGTGAAGGTGCATATGTAATACCACAAGGTATGCATAGTATATTTTTTTAATGTTATGTTTTAGCTATAACATTGGACGGCTAGGTAAGCCCTATGATATGTTGATAATGTGTCCTTCTCAAATGTCTCATGCATGTGAAAGTGATATTTAGATTCATGATCATGTTGATGAAATGGTGCTCCTGGTAGTGAATGTTTTGATCATGATGATCTTCTTGATTCTTTGAGGCTAATTATTTTTTATCTTACATATAGTGGCACATATTGATGTTTGGCTAACATCTATTGTTTTGAGATCTTGATCCTGACTCTAGTAAATGGTACTCTCAACTCTTTATATGCATAAGATATTTGGATCTCTTATAGAAGTTTACCTCATTGATATGGTATTGATAATTCTTGTGATAAGCATGATGAAAGCTCATGGAAGGAGAGGTTTCACTTTGTCAGTTTATCGATTAAACTAACTTAATCCTATTTATCATGATAATAATGGTATTGTAAACCATGATGATAGAGGCATATCTATGAGATTTATGTTCCAGATCTCCTACTACCTATGGTTATGGCAGATGGTGAATTTAAATGCTCTAACTTGATGTATTTTTATTAGGTTCATAAGATTATGTTCTCACATCACCCTGTTGCCCTAATATTTCAAGACCAACCCTTGATGAAATATTTATGACATGATGTTGATGATCAAGATAGATATGGGTTTATGATCTAATAGATCTGTTTTTGCATGACTTCAGTAAATATAGGCTAATGACATGAAGTAAAATGAAATCACATGCTCTTCTATGGTTTATGAGTGTCTGAGATTGTTGATCTACAGCAGAGGTCTGATCCTCTCTCGTTCAAAGGAAGGCTTGTAGATGTGACTATGCCTAGTAGACACGGGATTGAAGATATGTACAATAAATTCAGTATATAATATGAATCAAGGGATATCTAACATGTCTTGCCATTGTAAATTGATTTCTGGAAATGCCAGAATTGAGCATGAAATCAGATGGAAACTTGGAAGATGTCATTTCTGTAGATATGTTGCAGATACCAGTAAGATCTGTTAGCAAGAAAGTTCATATGTTTGAACTGAACTTGTGTTTGAAGGTGACCGAGAAATTCATATGGATATGTCATTATGTTTGAGGATTTTTCTACATGTTTTGGCTGATTGATATTGATAAACCGTGTTTTGGAACTTTTGACATGATGCTTAATGATTGAGATATGTCTAGAATTATAGACCTTACCAGGATCGCACATTTGTATTTTACATGATTTGACCTGGTGATGGTTGCTTTTCCCATATGACAATGTTATGTGGGCATAGTGACCTTCAGTGTCGTATGTGAGTATACAAAATTATGGTTTTGTATTGGCCTCCTTGTTCCTATCACAATGGTTTTTGTGACGTAGTATGACCATGCATGGATTAACCTCGATGTGTATGTACTTCCATCTAGTGATTGAAATGGCCTATAATGACATGTTAAATGATAGATTTTATGGCTTGACTTGACATGGGCACTACCTGTCACCTGACTGAAAGAACTGATACTGTGAAATCAATGTCTTTGATAATAGTTTTGGTTTGACTTCTAAACTCTGATGAACTGACTTCGTTGACACAACATTGACCTATGTAAGGCTGATTATGTTGGCATGTTAGCGCATTATGCTTGTAGAGAGCATTGTGTGATGCAAGCTCCTCGATTAAGATTTGTCTATATTTGAAATTTATCTGATGAAGTAAGGATAAAGAGTTCCAAGGTATGGCCTTGAATTTTATTATGGTTTTGATTATATATATTGATAGTCTACCCTTGACAAGTGATGAGCCTCTAAAAATATAAGTAAGAGGGAGATGGCTTATGAATCTCGTAATGATGTGTTATGGCATGATGAATCAATTTCTGGAATTTTGGAAAGAAATTCCATATTACAAGACTGTTGAAATGGATTTTTGTAATGTAAATCCTTGGACACTCTGATTTAAAGTTCAAATGTTATTGAACATGACATGGCATATGTTATTTGATTGAATCATTGATGTTTTGTTTCTAAACATCCATCCATATATGTTGTGTATATAACATGACTAAATTCATGATTGAGCTTCTTCATTCAGAATTTCCACCAAACATATTTTATTTGTTCTACTCTTAAAGGTTGAGATATTTCTCCCATGATATGTAGTTGCATGAATGAAATGATGATGTTTGGGATTAGTATTGATGAACACATTTGGATGTTGTCTTAGTATGAGATCTGCCATGATATCTTGGACGAGAGGTCCATAGCACGACCGAGGTCGGGTACTATTTTGCTAGCAAGGCTATCTATCAGGCATGATGTAGAAGCTCCTTAAAGAAGTTGTCTGAGTATGATCTGGATAAGAAATGGATACATTGTAATGACATTGAATCCCATATTCATATAGTTTGGACTATGATTTCTCCATTCATTTAAATAGTGTAGTTGTTCGAGACAAGCTTAGTCTTTTGATTGACACCTCCTTGAGAGGGAGGATGGTTATGGTATCCATTTGTGTTTGACACCTCCATGAGAGGGAGGATATGATATCTTTTTTTTATGGGTATCTTGTTTTGATTTACATGATTATGTATGTTCTAACATAATACTTGATTTGATGCCTTGTATGAATAGGAATCAATATATACCAAATGAGAGCAATGTTGATTGAGGACATTGAACTAGCTCTTCCTCCCTATATGAGCTCCTAGGACAAGGAATTGAAACAGAGGGATCCTGGGGTTGAGGGAAATATGGAAAATAGGGCGTATTCCCTATCGGTAACCCATAGGGTTGAGATGTTTCTCCCCTATCTTCATAGGGTCGGAGAATGTTGCTCTCATGATTGGTCTTTACAGAGTATACTCCATTTGGAATCATACCCAATGTTAGCTCCTTGTAATTTGCTAGATTGATTGAGATACAAATTGACAAGGGTAAAATAAAACCAATATTTAGAGCTCTAGGATCTAGCCCTCCTAGTCTCAGAGAGGGATCTCTCAATATGTTTGTAAGGATATATCTTGATGCTTTTAAGAGATTGATTTTAGGCTAGATGTTAAGTGCAAGTTTATTTGTTTGTGTTTGGTTGGGCATGATACTTTGATAGATTTTAGATGGGAAAAATGAAAGATTGTTAAGTCATTAGGCAATGGAGTCTAACAAGGTCCAGATGAGTTCATCAATGGTTTAGGAGCATGTGCAAGGAAAGTTTACTTGGTTGGTGGATCTCTTAAGGTTATGATGGATTTATGAAATGGACATAAAGATTGAGAACACCAAACTAATAAAGGGCTGAAATATAATCCTTTATATAATTGTAAACTGAGGGAGTTAGAAAATTGTTAAGAACAGCAAGATAATCAAAAGCATAAGAAAAACCTAATACAATTGATTTCAGACTGAAAACAGATAATTAACCGAGACAAACATTCAAATAAAAACATAGAAAGGTAAGAGACTTATCCAACTTTCAGAGCTTTATCATCTAGAGTAGAAAAAATTTAAGATATACAAGTAACTATAACCATAGAAAGAGAGAAAACTCTAAAATCTAGAGTTACAGCTATAAGGCTTCCTTAAAACAATTTCAGCTAAGTAAAGGCAAAGAGCATGATTTTAAACATAATTCTTTGACCAACCTAGACAAAGTTGTTTTAAAGAGATGATTCCAAGCACAAAATATTTCAATGGTAACAATATGCAGGGTTAACCATAAATCATAATTGATGCTAAACTGATCTAATTTATTCAAGAAATGGACGAGCTAAGAACTTTTTAGAGAGAAAAAAGATGAATTCTCTAATATATCCTAGCAGAAGAAAACATTAAGGTAGTGAAGGACAAACATATTGAAGGTGCCTGTTTGAACGAGGTCTCCTAACAAGCTGCGAAACTAGTCCAATTTTGATATTTTTGGTTATATTTAGTATAGCGCAGGGGTTTTGGGGTGGGTCAAAGCCCCGAACGCATTGTAATGGGTCAAAGGGGTAAACTAGGGGTCTGAAAACCATGGGTTGCGGACCATAGGAACGTTGAGGCTAGATTGTTATAAATAGAGATGCATTTTGGATTACAAAGGATAGGATTTGATGAGCTATTGATGTGATCTGTTGTTTAAGCTATCTGTTTGGGTTTTGGGGAATAGACTCCTACTGGCTGTGTGCGCGGAGATCCTAGTCTAGCTGTGTGCGGACCCTGCTGTTGTGTGCGCAGGTTGGGAAGGGAATTGTAAGAGGAAATTGATGAATGAATGTGAAGGATTATTTGAGATCTGAATATGTGAGTACTATTGTATGAATTTCTGATAGTTATTGTGTTATGTATTTTCTATCTTTTCGTTGTGAAGGTTAATGTACTGAATTCTTGGATCTAGATCTATTCTGCTCTGTTTATATAATGTTGTGTTGATGTTATAGAAAGCATATAACTATAGATCTAGTGCACGTGGATGTAAATAGATGCATAATTAACCCTGTGAAGAAACAAGGTAATATGGGAATTACATAACAGAACGCAGCTCTGATTGCCTTACCCTTCCTTTCTCAGGGTGCGGAAACCTGGTTCCAGCACCCACCCATACTACTTCGGGTGAGACTGTGACCTATGAAAGCAGGTCACTGCCGAAAGGGCCAGTAGTATAGGGGTTTGTTGGTAAACCTTGCACACCAAACCTGGGTCAGGACCCCTCAAACCAAAAAATGGTTCCGTTGTTGGGACTAGAAGGAGCTGAGAAAGGGGTTGGGTATTGACGAGCAAATACTAGAAACTGACACCTGAGAAATGATGACAGTGCACCTGGAACTACCCACCTTCAAGGGGGTAGGGGATGAGGATCTAGACTGGTTTTGGTTCATGGAAAACTTTGTCTGGACTACGCAAAATGTGGCAAGTGACATGATAAATAGGGCGCAGCTATTGTTGGCATTTGAAGATAGAGCCCTAGATTGGTATATGCGATACATTGCCCAAAATGGGAATGCATCCATTCAAGGTATCAAAGATGCTTTGAAACAACAATTATGGAAGCCGAAATATTATTCCCAACTAGTAGCAGAAGTAAAATACTTCAAGCAAGGGGCAGCTGAGTCTTTATGGGAGGTGGATCAACGCCTGAAAAAATCTATTAGAGAAGGAGGATTTCGGTATGATGACAAACATCTTACAAAATGGTTTATCGCCATGCTACTCCATCACCTGCATGTACCCATGAGTCACCAGACTTTTAAATCATAGGACAAGGCCTTGGAAGCTGCTATGAGATTGGAAGCTACGCCTCTGAAGGGTGCTACATTAGAAGTACAACAGATCCAGGTACTTTTTGAGGCTATGTACCAGGAAATCCAGAATCAATAGCGAGGGAAAAGGAGAGGGGTGGGCACGGAACAGGGTCACACAGCAAGCCACTCAGGACAAGGAACGTGTAACCCAAAATATTGTGGCTCAAAGGGACCTCCGTTATGGCATGAATAAAGCTGCACAACTAGGTTGTGTGATGTCAACCGATGGTCTTGTCCAGGCACCCCCGTTTTCGCATCAGAGTGACACTGGTACCAACGTTTCTGGTCAGTTTGCCATGAGGAGTAGGATTGCCGAATCTGTGACGAAGAAGTGAACGGGAAAGGAGACCCTACCTCATCAAGAACCCCCTCAGGTAGAGGTGACTCCCCCCTTGAGAGGAGGGAAGGGAGCCAAAGCGGAAGCGTAGGGTGGGGCCGAGGCCAATTGATCTATTATAACTGTGAGAGCGCAGGGAATTTTGCGAAGGACTACCTGCAACTGTCTTGCAGGTACTGTAGATAGTGGGGACATACACTGGAAGATTGCCCAGCCCTAAAATAAAAGGTACAAGGAAAGCAGTTTTCATCTGTGCAAAAGAGGCGGAGGGTCCAAACCGAACCATGGGGTCAGTAGGAAAAATTAAATGTAGTAATGTGCAGCGGATTAGAAACTGGATGAGCTAAGGAAAAGGATGAAGCTAACACACTAATTCGCAGGTCAGTTAGCAAACAAGAAGGATTATACTTGATCAAAGCAAGGGAAACATTTATGGAGGCGCGAAAGGACTTCTTTGAGGCTAGAAATTCACCACCCACACACTGAGGAGATGTGGAGTTGACCGAGGATATTAAACCTTTCTTACAAGCATGCATGAGGCTATTGCGCAACCCTCAGGTGGTATGAACCATGCAGACTTTACTGGAAAGCATGATATTGGAAAACATGGGGACACGGGTCATTGTACTGCTAGACCCAGTAGAAGGCAAATGTTACACAGAGCCTATACCAAGGGGGGGGAATATATCTATAATTTGAAAGCTCGAGATAAGGGCAACTTGACCCAACACGCTGTACTATGCTACGAGGAAGATATTTAGGATCCCATTAAGGATCTAAAAGCTTGGCAGACCTGGTTAGGAGAAGTCTCTACATTACGGTGTCTTCATATCACAAAATACCCCCTCTTTATGGTCCCTAAGGAAAATAATGAAGTAGAGCCAAGCTTGAGCATAGGTCCGACCGACCCACGAGAAAGAAATGGGTTCCCTATGCCACCTGTAGCTTCCGCAGATAATGGTCCCATGTGCCAGACCACCGCTACAAAAATGATGCAACTAGGGGCCAGGCAGTTGGTCCTGACATTAGCCCCCCTTAAAGCCTTGACAGAACAAATACTAAAAATATCATGGCTTTGGGCCAAGAGCTACTTAGGAAGCAAGCCTGTGTTGGGGGGAGAACGACAGCTGTCACAGAGTGGTAACCTTAGCATAACAGATACGCCTGAATCACTGGGGACATGAAAACTAGCCGTTGGAAGTGTACCCTCTAGTAAAAATTAGAAGTTACCATTGAAAGGAGTGGCTCTTAAGCCACTGGCAGGTCAAGTTACAAGAATATTTTACCATTCCTTGGGAAACCCGCCCTGCATAAAATATCCCTCCCTATCATCCAACGGCCATTACTTAAAAAGGGGGCAGGGTAGTCCGGTTAGCGGTATTACCTCATGAAGACAAGCAGCCTACTTTAAGTGTCTCACAGAAGAAATCTGGTAGCGAACTGTGTTACAATTACAACATCCCTCTCATGACTGATTGACCCTCTCCGTCAGAAAATAATACCCAAAAACAGAATTCATTTTTTGTGCAAGAATGCTAACTACTACTGCCGAACCCTCCACCCCGTCTGACCCTGAGGTTGAGGAAGTTCTAGAAGATGAGCCTGATTTGGAAGAAGTGACCCCCCCCCCTTCCCGGGCCACAAGGAAAGGCAAGGAGAAAGCTCAAATTTTGGGGGCTAACCCACAGGTGGCAAAAAGGCCTCGAAGTTCCCCAAGACATCCCAAGCCTCTACCCTCATCACAGGATGACCAGGAGGAGGCTCTGTCGGCTAACCTGATTAATTGGTTACCCCCCTTTGTTTGACCATGGAGACCATCTACGCGATACCGAAAAACTTGGATGGCCTGATCACCTACCTGTAGACCCCGCTGACCCCAGGCGAGGTCCCCATCCTTAGTGACCCCTGCGGACGCCTCCATGAGGTAAAGTTGGATGATCATAATCTGGTGGACCAGGACGCTTTCCCAGAATTTTCCTCTGCATTATACTTTGATACAATCCATGAGGATGATGGAATCACGGTGGTACCTCAACACTGGGTATCTGGCTTGGCGGGATCTGGACTTCTGAATCTGCTCTGTATGCCTTGCTTTGGCCACTACAACATCACAAATCGGTTGGCCTGATAATTAATTTCCCTCATTCACAATGGATACTTATGGATTCACGATAGGGTCCCTATTGATGTGAGTTGATCCACAAAATCACGGGCCTCCCGATGCAAGGGCCGCACTCGCTCGCGAAAGTCAAAAAGAAGTACGAAGCTGCTACAGCTCTATATGTCTGGGAGACCTATGCGGTTCAGCAAAATCAACGAGGGTTTTTGATCCAAACCATCAATGACCCTGCTATGTAGATGGGCACTCGCCTGTTAGCCTGCAAACTCATGCGGAGGTGCCAGGTTGCGATTGTCCCTGCCTATGTCATCCAGCTAGCTGGGCAATGTGCGAAGGGTGTGTTTTTTAATTGGGCTCAATACTTGTGCGAGGAATTTCTCACTAATGTCCGCAAGTCTCAAGAGCATGGGACATCTTTCTTCTATTTGTGGTTGTTATTCCTCATAGCACTAGTCGCCTAGGACAAACCAGAGGAATCGGTCGTTCCTGAGCTTCTTGCTGGGATGTGCGAAAGCGCTCGGTACGCTCACTTATGGGACTCTAAGGATAAGCAACGCATTGAAGATAACAAGATATTTTGGGTCCTCTTCTAGAGAAGTATCACCACTGCCATAAACTCCTGCCCTCGATTATCCCCCACCATATATAACAAATACAAGCATATTGCTGCATTTCAAATCATTATGCACCAGGTCCGGATTTGTAGTCTTTCCAGTCATACATGGACGGAACTCCCTTATATGGTACCAGATGAGGAAATTTATCTATTGATCGCAATATGGCCCCCCGAGTGGAAAAAAAGGTCTACCCAGTACTCCAGCATCAATGACAGCCAAGTCCAGAGGTAACTCGCCACAGCAGTCAGATACAGCTCCGAACCCGGTAGCTACTACCACCCCCCCTCCTCCCGGTACTAAGAGGATGGGGCCATCAGTGTCAGGACCAAGGAAGAAGAAGCAAGCCCACTGTGAGCACTTTGACGCGACAGTCACATTAACGAGCAGATACCTGGAGCAGATTGTTGATGCGGTCACCCTGGCTACCGAGGATAAGTGGGCACTTATCACGACTCAGTGGAAGGGTGGGGTTGACTCTCTTCAAGAAGACCTCTGCTCTCTCCAGATCAAAATGCATAAACCTTCACCCCATGAAGGCCAGGCACCACCTCTGTCAGTTGATAGCAGCTTGGCACAAGCCAGGGAGGCCAGTCGACTCTGGAGTATCCCTGTCGGTGCCTTAGTCGGAATGCAGCCCCCGGAAGGCACAGGAAGTCATCTGGACTTCGCTCGGATGCCATCTATAGCCTTAGACAGTATTCTTCACACTATATCCTGGGAGATTAGTGACCCCGCTTAATCCACAACTCAACATCTTGCGGCCACCCAACATACCATTGCACAGAAAACTACTGAAGTGATTCAGGCTAAGTCACAACAGGCGAAACTTGAGATTGTGATCCACTGGCTCTGCACGGAAGTGACAAAGGACATCATGGCTGAGGATACGTCTAAGAGAAAAGTGGAAAAATTGGTTGCTGCCTTCAAAACCTCCCGCCTGGAGATTTCGTACTTACAGTCTAGGCTACAGCCCGGCACATCCCCAGAAGCATGTGCCCAGTGTACCGCCCTTATCACAGAAGATACAATGACAATCACGGAGCAACTTGCTCAAGGTACCACTCTGATGGAGTCAGCAATATAGCTTTGGACTCGGGTCCAGTGCGATCCAATCCTCCAACAAATCAATCAGGACTTACGACAGCGCGAAAAGGCCATTAAAGAGATCAATGCTACGCTGTCTACTTTGGTGCCTACCCAGCGCTTGGCACGATTGAAAACCAGCAATGACCTCCAAGATGAGATAGTGAAACTCCAGCAAAAACAACACACCCTGACTGAACATCTGAAGCCCTGGACTACCTCAGCCCTCCAGTTAATACATGACATTGATGATGCAACCAAGTGCCTTAATCAGTTTCTAGCAAGTGTTACCACGACTACGGACGATCCACCTTCCCAAAAGATGGTCACTCTTGCACAGGATGTTGCGTCCCAAAGTCAGGAGGTACTCCCTCCACTTGTCCGCGCTCTAGATACTTTGCGTACGCAGATCGAAGATGCACCGGTGCAGTGACTCAAGACGAGTCACAAGATTGTGTTGGGGGACTATTGGAACGGGGTCTCCTAACAAGCTGTGAAACTGGTCCAATTTTGATATTTTTGGTTATATTTAGTATAGCTCAGGGGTTTTAGGGTGGGTCAAAGCCCTGAACGCATTGTAATGGGTCAAAGGGGTAAACTAGGGGTCCGAAAACCATGGGTTGCGAACCATAGGAATGTTGAGGCTATATTGTTATAAATAGAGATGCATTTTGGATTGTAAAGGATAGGATTTGATGAGCCGTTGATGCAATCTGTTGTTTAAGCTATTTGTTTGGGTTTTGGGGAACGGACTCCTGCTGGTTGTGTGAGCGGAGATCCTAGTCCAGCTGTGTGCGGACTTTGCTGCTGTGTGCACAGGTTGGGAAGGGAATTGTAAGAGGAAATTTATGAATGAATGTGAAGGATTATTTGAGATCTGAATCTGTGAGTAATGTTGTATGAATTGCTGATAATTTTTTTGTTATGTATTTTTTGTCTTTTCACTGCGAAGGTTAATGTACTGAATGCTTGGATCTAGATCTATTCCGCTCTGTTTATATAATGTTGTGTTGATGTTATAGAAAGCATATAACTATAGATCTAGTGCATGTGGATGCAAATAGATGCATAATTAACCCTGCAAAGAAATAAGGTAATCTGGGAATTACAGAACAGAACGCAGCTCTAATTGCCTTACCCTTCCTTTCTCAAGGTGCGGAAACCTGGTTCCAGCACCCACCCATACTACTTCGGGTGAGACTGTGACCTGCGAAAGCAGGTCACTACCGAAAGGGCCAGTAGTATAGGGGTTTGTTGGCAAACCTTGCACACCGAAACTAGGTTAGGACCCCTCAAGCCAATAGTGCCATTAGAAAAAATTCTTAATCTAAATTCTTTGTGCTACCGTAACATAGCAAGATTGAAAACATAATGGAAAACTAGAAAACATAAACAAAAGAAAAATTCACCATCAACCAAAGCCTATGGATCCTACAAGCAATCCTTCTCCATCAACGAGAAAATCAGATCATGCATGAGTTCCAAGACATCAAATTTCTCTTCAAGAGCTTCAAAGGACTATGTATTATTCCAACATCAGTCATCAAAAATCAACGTTTACAATGAGTTCCAGTGCAATATTTATACTACAAATGAGGAGGTGGAACTATATTTTAGGGTTCAAATGTTATTTATGACAGAGTAAATACGTTCCTGACCTTGATAACCATGCAAGGCATAAGGTGGGAACATTTGTAGATATCCCTCTGTTTTAATAACTCTGTCTTTACTCTCCAAGATAAAGTTAAGTGGAAAATATTGACTTTATGGCTTTATCTTATCTTTTACAATAATTGTCCTGATAGTTTAAATATCTTCTTTAGTGTAATAACTGTCAATTTTCCCTTTGAGATAAAAGGTAGGCTATAGGTGGCAGTCTGATATATTTAAAGGAATAACTTCTCCTTTTGATGTTTTCGAGGCCATATTTAAGCCCAATTTTCCTTTATTTCATCATTAAACTCAGTAATCAGGTCTTTAACTCTGATCAGGCCTCTGATTTTGCATTTGGCCTTTAGTTAAACTACCTTACTGTATTTCTCTTGTTTCTGCTTTAAACAACTGCTTTAGGCGTCTGATTGTGCTTTAAGGCCTTTATAATCATCTTCGGGCTTTAAACCTTTTATACTGACTGTTTTCTTTATTTAAACATTTTTCTGCTTTATTCACTGTGTTTTTTATCTTTGTAAATCATTGGCTAAGTCTTTTAATCTTCGGTTTTTTAACTTTAGTCTCCACTGTCTTTCACTGTTCTTCTTATGTTTCCTTTTTTAATGTACAAGTGTCTTTGGCGCACTGAGGGTTTCATTGTATAACCAATTCTCATGAGGCACCGGTCAAACCATGATTTTGAACCTATGGAATCACTTTATTTGTGATTTTGGCCTGAGGATTGTCATCCTTGACCCTTTTTTACTTTATCGTGACTGTGGGATGGCTTTACAGCTCATCCGCCGTGAAACCTGCAACATAAAAAAACTATTACATAAAACCCTACGCGTATTGGGTTAAACTGCTTTCAGAGGCTGGGCAAGGAGGGAAAGGAGCACTGAGGAGGAGAGATTGCATGCGGAGGAGGTTCTGCGGACAAAACCTGCAAAAACAGGGTTTAATTTGAATATTGGAGCGAAATAATGGATAGGTGGTTTCGGAAAACCACAAATGGTTTTCACGCAAAAAATGAGTGGTAAGCGGTTTAGCTAGGAATGAACACGATACAGGTCTTTGATTGACACGTGTCCAGGCGAAAACTGCCTATTTCGCGTCAAAAATGAGCGATTGGTTTTATTGCTGAAATGAATGCGAAATGTGTTTGGGACCATTAGATCTTCGGGCCGAAGATCAACGGTCATGGATGAGCGCGAAAAATAGAAAGATGTGCGGTGGAAACGCGTGGTGGGGCCAGGGTGATGTCACTTTTTTTGTTGCGTAGCAGGAAGGCTTTTAGGTCGGGAAAACTTTGGTTTTCAATGTTAAAAGGTAAAAATCCAGTTATTGATAAATACAAAGGAAAAAACCTTTTTTACAAGGGGCGCGGGGGGTAGAAAAAATGAAGGAACTGCAGCAAAGGAACAGTAGCGAAGGAACAACAGTGAAGGAACAACAGCAAAGGAACAACAGTGAAGATTGCTTTTTTAGAAAACACCATAAGGCTTCAAGAATGAGTAATTTTCTATGAAAATAATCTCTTGAAGGCTCAAGTCCTGTTTTAGCCATCATTTCCTGTGACAAAATTTACTGATGGATAACACCCAAAATTAGGGCTTGTTAGGAATAACACTCCTCATTTGGCCAACGACTTGAGAATGTACTTGGGGTGTACAACCCAAGTCAATTATTATGCAAATGTTCTACCGTGTGACTATTCAGGGTCACCAATGGGAAGATCAATAGGAAATAGGATGGGTTGAGATGGCCTTAAGCAGTTCCAAGTTGAGAGTGAACTCCCTGATGTGATATCGGTGTCGAGATGGGCTCGCCTGCATGGATTGATATCCTATTTATAGATATGGGGTTGTAGAGATATAGCTCCCTAATGAGATTCCGGGTAGAGATGCGCTCCTTGATGCGGTCACAAGTTGAGGCGTGCTCCTTGACGATATTCTCTTTGATGTTGATTTATGATGATATTATGGGTAGTAACCTGATGGCAGATATTCCTCTTGATAACTTGATAGACAAAGGGTGGTAGCCTAAGCTCCCCTCCGTTGACAAATTATTCTTATTCTAGATTCAAGAATGTTAAGCATATGAGCAAGAACAATTAAGAGATAAGAATAAATAAGCATGAGAATTACATTGATGATTTGAAATAAAAAAGGTTCACATCATGAAGATTACATGACATATATAATCAGTGATGATACTTGATGATGCATGAAGATAACAGAATTACATATTGATCGATGAACAGATATTAGTAGGTGGAATTCTCCCTGGTTGAGAGGGAGTATCAAAATTATGCAATTGTGGTCAAATTCCACTATGGATAGTTCATATGGTCTAGATTATAATTGCATTAGATTCCTCTTTTCGAGAGGACTAGAATCGACCTATATATTTCCCCAATCAGTTAAACGAAAGTTAAATTATGAATTATTTAATTTATTAAATTGAAATGGAATGGGTCAGCCTAACCACATGTGGAGTTGGCCTTAACCCCATGCAATCACACACGAAGCCTATAAATAGCGGCGAACTCAATCTCACTAATGAGATTTTCCTCTAACACATTTTTCTTTGGATCGTCTCTTATGTTTTGGCTCACACGGGTTCTTCAAGTGAAGCTTGCCCAGGGTTCAGGGTCACAGGTGAGAGGCTCTGGGCTAATCAAGACCTCGGCCGCGGGCACATAGTGTCTAGGTTGTGGCTAAGGAGGCTTTAGCTACGAGCTAAGTGTGTCAAGGCCATGGCTGGGGGATTTTATGGGCAGATCTGGTTTGGATCGCATTCAATTTCTTTCATAGTGCCTTCATACATTTGTCGCTCAGTCACACTCGCTTTAGATCATTCTTTGTCAGCATCCTAGATTCAGATCTAGGAATTGGTAGTTGAGATCACTTTATGATCCATCAGATCCATGCTCTTTATGTTGTGGATATACATATCTGTATATATCCTCTATGTATTTCCACTACAATATGTATCTACATTCTTCACTCAGTATCAGAAATATTGATCAATATGCTTCAACCAGTGCTAGTGCATCTCAGTTTTCATAATCAAGTTCCTTTAGCGGAGATATGTGTAAGGTCACAATATGCATGTGCTAGTTTTTTTACTAGATCTAAAGATAAATGGATCATTGTACTCTTGTTTTTGAATCATTTGATGACGATATAAGAAGAATAATTTGCAAGGGTTTTCCTCATAGTGAGTTTTGCCCTGGTCTCAGACCAATCCTAGTGTATTTATGTGTTCATTCTTGTCTTCTCTTGTTCCTTTTTCATTTTGTTGCTTAGATGATTATGATGGTATTTTTATTTCTTCATAGTTTCATATTCTCATGGTTAAGAATGTAAATCAGTATAATGATATAATGGTTTGGGGTTAAATTAACATGTTACTGAATAAATATTGTAACTATTAAAGCAAAGAATAATGATGCTCTATGCAAAATTAACAAAAGTTGGCTCTCACGCCACTTGATGGGAATCATGATTGTCATTAGACCAAAACAAATAGGTGTTATTCAATGATCACATCGCCATAGATAAGGATCCAAGAGAGACGTTTATTCCATGTCGTGAAATACACGAGGAGCATTTTTTTATCCAATGTCCAACAATCTCCCACCAACGTGAGCCAGGTGTGTATCAAACTCATGACCTACGCTCTCATACCACTATGGGTCAGTGTTTTGGTTGATATATAAGAGCTTTGGATCATCCTCAATAAACTCTAAGCATCCATAGTCAGTCACAGTCAAGCCTGCAATGCTTTAAATTGAGGCTCGGTTTATTCTTCAAAATTGTTGCAACATTGATTGTTGAAGTACTCAAAAACTCGGATGTTATAGTATCATTTATCACCATTATATACTTGATGAATTATGCATTGGACTTGGGCAGCCCTTCCATTCAAAATTGGTCATATTTCTCAAAAAAAAATATTTCAAAACCCATACGCGACTATACCTAGACTTTTCCGTGTATACACACAGGTCCATACATAGCGAACCCGCGTATGCTATTAAAAATATTAAAAAATATATAAAATTTCCCTATTTTTGAGGTGGGGTTTATGGTTGTTACTATAACTTAACCACCCCAAGCTGTGGCCTAACTATTCCCCAATTAAAAAAACTAATTTGAGGAGGTATAAATACCCCTCAAGGGAATGGCCTAAGAGAGGAAGAGAGAGAATTATAGATAGTATACCCTGTTATAGCCCTATCCAAGTTTTATATTTCCCCTGTGCCTCCTGCACTTCCCAGACTTTTAGGAAACCCTTGTTTCCTTGAGATGTTCACCTTCATCCTATGTGACATCCATTTTGCACTATTCTTGGAAGAAGTTTTTTGAGGCTACGGCTAGACGAATCCAAAGGACGGTTCGCTCGAGGTCGTGGAAGATTTCAAGTGATCTCTCCACTATTTATTTACTGTACATGTTCTCAATAAAAGAAGTGTCATCTTGTTCCTGATGTTTATGTGTCATATATCTCTTATACATGCTTAATGATCTTAAATAGTTCATTTATTGTTATTTCTATGAGATTATGTATTCTTTTTGCTAATATCTAGAAAATATATACGACGTACAACTAGGTTTTTGTGCTTGTTCTTTACTGGTTTGTAGGTTCTGGAGCACAAGGAGTTGCAGAGGGTTTGAACCCCATGGTATCTACTACAACCGAAGGATAAACAAGTAAGATCTGCAATCCTTATTCTATAGTTTAAAGCATAGAAGTTGGTTAATTGAGTACTTCTTGTGATGACATGCCCTTGACCTTCGGAAGGTTTATCAACCCAAGACCTTAGGGTAACATTTCCAATAACAGAACTGACGACTCCGCTGGGGATTACATCCGTGTAATTCCTAGTTTGGGTTATTTATCTTTCTTGTAGGTTCCCTGGCAGGTTTATCACTTTTTACAGTCTAGTAAGTCTTTTTCCAATCAGACAGAAGTTTTGGTCTCTTGATTAGGCTTGAATTTTTCTTTTTTCCTTATTTATGTTTACATACGCTACTTAGTCTATAGAAAGTCATGTATACCCCCTGTATCTTCCAAAATAACCCATGTATATGCGAGTTGCTTTGGTTACAGTTGCGTATACACGCTTTTTTCATATAGCAGAACCACGTATGCCTAGAAAAAAATTGAAAATTTGAGTTTTTGAACCTCTGACACTTTTTATGTCTGTGGTTGACCACTTCTGTGGTGTCTTTAAGGTGTCTTGACTGTGTTTATTGTGGTTTCATATCCATTTCTCTCTTGTTATTGTGAAAACCTAGCCATTTAGTAAATTGCATATTTTACGTGATTGCAATTGCGGCTGTAGCACCAAGATCTCTTCCTGGAGTTCTTGGTTGTTCTGACCATTCAGAATGGTGAGCCTCTGCTTGTTTTCCCTTCTTGACCTTATGCATTGATTCGATTTGGTTTTTTCCCTTTTTGAATACCTTGGTTTTATTTATTTCTTGGACTAGCCTTGTAGTGAATCTTGAAGAGACCTTTCTTGTTTTTTTGAGTTTTTTGTTCGCTGAAAGAGTGTGCTACTATTCTGAAGTAGTTGTTTGAGTTTTTTCTTCTTCTTTCTTATTTGGGTCCTGCTACGAAAGTAACATAGTTGGATTGAGCACTTTGAATCCCTTTTGAGACTCATTTTCTTGGTTCTGGTTCTTGGGTAGTTTTGTGCTTCTCTTCTTGAAATCTTTTTCTTTCCATTATAAGTGAAAAGCCCAAAAAAATTTCTTGTTTTTCATTGCTTTATCTTTGATTTAATTTTTATGGTTTTTACATATGTCTTGAAGAATTTTTGTTGGTTTCCATTCTTTAGTTCTTGGCTTGGTTTTGAAGGAAGTCTTTTCTCAATTTCTCTCTTTTGCATCAAGTACATTTTGGAATTTTTTATGCATAGGAGTACTGGTTGTAACTAGCCTTGCTTTTATATCAAAAGTGATTGAGACATTTCTCTCTAGAGACTCTTTTCGCTTCTTCAAAGTTAGAAATATTAGAATTTGCATGTCATTGGTAGTTTTTCATTTTTCTGGAGTGTGTGAAGTGTGAGTAACTGAAAAGAAAAACAAATATTTTTCTTATTTAGTTTCGTAGAACCCATATAGAGATCTCTTTTCATCGAAAGGAAAATATTTCATTTGCATGTAGTAGGTTTTCATTGATTTCTTTTGCGTCGAAAAACACCATCAATTTCACTTCTTTATACCTTTGACTTAACTAACAGCCAATTTAAAATCAAGCGCTATAATTAAAATCAACTATAAGTTTTTGTGTCATTGTCATTAATCATACACCAACTAGCTAGGTTGTAGGGTTTTGGAATAGATGAGTGGAGAGTTAACTCTCCAAGGCCGCTCAAACTGTTAAACATAGAAAGTTTATTAAAGAGCGAAATCCAACTCCGTTAAGTGGACCGGGAAAGATCTCCTCTAGAGAGTCAAGTACGAGGGAGAGTGCAAGAACAGAAGAGAGATACCTCCTCTCCTATTTGTTAAATCTTGACCTAAGACCGTTTCGCCCGACTGTTGATATGGATTGGGGCCCTTAGTTTCCTCTCCTAGGGACCATGTAGGTGACTACGGGGGGGAATACACGTGGTACCTGAGACAGACATTGCATCACTTTCATCAGTACTTCTGGAGGGTGCCCTTGCAAAGCTTAGGGACTTGCACCGGCAAAGGTTGTTTTCAGGAGGTCAGCGTAACTATTTCTATTACCTTCTCTAGTAGGCCTGGGGCGTAATTACCCCAGACTATTTTCGGAAGGTCCTCTTATTTCACTTTCTTGTATTTTGGTGTCCAGTCCTCATCACCTAGATCAGAAATACCTAAAGACTGCTTGATTTACTATATCTTAGGAACTTTTTAGAGTGTGCTCTTTGCTCCTATATTTATTAGCTTCTTATATTTTTTTTGAGTCTAAAATTAATCTCTTAAAGTGGTTGATCGATCGCCTCGTCAATTGAGGAGGCTTCATGGGCTTTCTCCCGTGAGTTTCAAGCCTTCTTCAAGAAGGCATAGGAGTAATTCAGTGGGTGATTTTTACCTGGTGGGTTTGAACACAACGGAGAGTGGTCCTTTATCTAGGCTTGCTATTTCTGTAGGTGGTCCTGGTGTTATTATCAGTTTAGAGAGGAGTGCTCCACTCATCTCTAGAGTCTTGTTTTCGACAGAACAAGTTGAAGTAGAGGAAGTTCCTTAGCCTCCTGAGTCTCTTCCATATCCTCTTCTTGCTAGTTTTCTTGACGTCCTTTTTTACATCGAGCCTGAGTCTCAGAGACCAGCTAGTCCTTTTCCATCATATCCCATTCTTTCTATGGCCACGACTAGGAACACAGTTTCAGATATGAGCACTACAAGTGTTCATACTCCTCTTTCAGTTGAAGGAGGAGGAACTATTTCCATATTTACAATCACTTCTAGTGTTGCTATGCCTAGCTCTTCTTCTATTCCATTTTCAAGTGGAAACACCCAGGCATATGCTTCCTCATCTGGCCCTTTTTCTTTTAGAATGCCCTCTAGTGGAATTCCTTCTTTCTCATTTTCTGTTGTCTCAGATGTTTCTACACCCATACCTTCTATGGCTAGTGGAACAACTTCATTTCAAGGATTACCCTTTGGAAGTGGGCATATCCCTCATTCAAACCCTTCCTTAGGTTCCATTCCCTTCACCTCTCAGAATCAAGGTTTCAATCCTTTTTCCGGGGGTCAAGGCTCTAATGTTTTTTCAGGATGGAACCCTGCTTTTACAGCATTGAGAGCAGGGAGTCAGTTTTTCGTTGGTCAGTAAGGGAGTATTCCTTTCCCTTCAGCGGGTGCTTCTTAGGATTTTTCTTCATTTGCAAATGCTTGGAACCCTTACCAAGGGGTTTATTCTTCATTCAATACCTCGGTTGGAGGGAATATCCTTGATTATAGTAACCCTATGTTGGGAGGGGGTCCTTCTCCAAAATTTGGGTCACAAGGTTTTCCTATGGTTCAACATTTTCTATGAACAACATCTGGAAACCTGGTACCTCAAAAAATCCAGGTTATTCTTTTCAGAATGTAGGGAATCCTTCCTATGGGGGATGTAATTCCCAAGCTCCTCCACACTTACCATTTCTAGCAATGTTAAACTTGCCAAATATATTGAAATTGACTAACGATCCTATTCGATATAGTCCAAGTTGGCCTCCGATCCTCACCAAACTACCCTCAGACATTCCAAAGTTTGAAGGGAAGAATGGTGAGGATAAAGCGGATCATGTCACCACTTTCCATTTATGGTGTTCGTCAAACTCCCTTATCGACGATTCGATTATGTTGAGATTATTTCAATGAACCTTAACTGGAAATGGAAAAAATGGTAATCAAGCTGACTAGGGGAAGTTTTACTACTTTTGGAGAATTGGCTACAATGTTCTTAAACCATTTTCAGTTACTTGTCCATTATGACGTCGGGACGGACCTCCTGGCCAATTTTCAGCACGAAAAAGCAACTTACATTTATGATCATATCCAGGAATGGAGAAGAAGGAAGAGGCCCATTAAAGCCCAAATCCTGAATTAATTCCTTCTGGAATGGTTTTTGAAATATTTACAGCCATAAATCTCAAAGGATGTATCCCTTTCAGGGGTATTTTCTAAAGAGTGGGCTATTTTTAGGGCTCAGCAGCTAGAACTAATTTATTCTCAGTCTGGAGTCCTTAATAAAAAATTTCCAGATGCTCCTCACTCCAAGTTAGATTCAGCCAAAACTAAACCTAGTCCTCATGGTGACAGGCTTATCGGTTTTATCGGTAGCGGTACACCTAACCTGCTAAACCAATTGCAATAGTTGTCTATACAATATGCTCATTTTGGTGAGGTTGTGCCTTCATTTTCAACTCCTTCTCAACCCTTGGAAATTAATTTTGTTCAAACTTCTAACCCCAAATGAAATCAAAAATCCGATTGGAAGAAGAAGGGACGAAATAATAAGAAAAAGTACAAGGATGGGAAGGGGAATGCGAACAAATCCAACGATCATGTTGGAGAGGGTAGGAAGGATAATAAAAATAAATTTAATTTTCCATGCAAGTTGTGCACTAGAGACCATATTACGCACCTTTGCCCTTAAATTCAAGATGCGCAGTGCTTGTTAGCTCAACAGGGTTCTTCTAATTCCCAGGCAGTGCTCTCAAACCCTTTTCCCCAATGGTAACAATTACTTGCTAATGCGAATGCGACTACTGGGGCCTACACGTTATTTTGTCACCATGACATTTGAATGTCCATATAGGTCTATCACTACCTATATTTTCCTACCTTAGAAGTCAAAAAACCTAATGTTCCTAACCCAAGTCTTGGAATTGGAGAAAATCTCTTAAAACCATTAAAAGTCACCTCCGCACTTTTTCTAGCCTTTTCCTATGGGTTCACAGATAGTTGGTCTATAAAATGCAGAAACTCCTGCACGTTCTATTATTAAAACCTGCGAACCCCCGTAAAAATTCAAATAAAGGAAAAATTAAGTTCTAGAAGCATAGTTGGTCGAATATTCTCCCAACTGAAAGCTTCTAGAGGCACGATCAGTTTGATATTTATCCCTCCACTCATGGAGTTTATCCCTTGGTACATGGAGCTCAAATCCCTTAATGAGAGGAATCCATCCCCCTCTTCATGGAACTAAAACTACCTCCATTTCCCTATAAATTGATCTCAAGTTTCAGACTCAAGGGTAGATTCTACATACATAGTAGATTGTAATTGCTGAAGAAATTCCCAAGAGTGCATACTCTCTACACTAGTTGTTGTTGGCATGAGAACTATCACACCCTTATGTCCATAACTCCATTCTGGTATTCAGAGAGGAAGGCTTGTCAAACTGAAGGAGGAGTGATTGTTCAGGACCTCGAGAGAAATCTGTATGACATCAAGGCATCAGGTTGTAAGATTACTCTTTTTATACAAGACAATAAATATGGATCTGTTTTTCTCATTGAGTTGTTCTTATGATTATTGAATGACATCAATACTTAGACTCCTTGATCACTAAGTTGGATTAGATTTTCTTGATTATTATATGTTTCAGATGCTTTGATTCTTTTGTCTTGTCTTTGATTACAGGTTCTACTTACTGGAGAAGCCTCTTTGAAGCGACTAAATAAAATACTACATCGAACGTTGGATTTCAAGGTAGGGGCATGTCCTATCCCTTTTATTATAATAATTCTGAATTGCAATTAGTCTCGATAAAAAATTTTCCAAATGGATATTTGTTTCTAGCTATTCGTTGAATACTAGGGAGATCGATCTTATCCGCAAGAGGGATTAATCCGCATAACAAAATGGTGACTCCACTAGGGAATAGAACCTAGTTTTCTCTCTTTATTTTTAGTTTGAATTTTAGAGTTTTCTGATTTTGACTTATCTGAGATTGGATTGGGTATATAACTTTTAAGAATCCCTGAAAAGAAAAGTTGATTATTTATTTTTTCTAGATTTTTCCTTGCCTCTGTGGTTTTCATTAGAAAATAGTGCGGCAGCCTCCGAATTTTTTAGTTTAAAACAATGTCGTACTGCTCTGTTCTCCATTAGAAACTGCAGACCTTTGGAGAATTTTTTAAAAATATATAATTTCTCTTTTTAGGAGCTATATCACCTAATTCTTTTTGTTTGCCCCAGTCTATCTTAGCTGTCAAATCTTATGTGTGAATTTATTTTCAACAAATTTTTCATTTGTGTGTTTTATCATCCTATTTGCATCTTATAAGTGAATGTTTGCCCTAATTTATTGTTGCTCCATACAAGATACCTTCATCTACCTCAGCTTACTGGTATGATGATATTCTCTTTTTGAGCCATTAAAATCATTGCAAACCTTAATTTTATGAAAATTGATCCCTTTTTCATTTGCAAATTTGGAAGGGCTTTTAGCTTACTAGAACCTAATATCACACCAAAGCATTTTTTGATATTTTCATTTCTGCTAAGACAAGTAGAAATTTTTCTTAGTTCGATCACAAACTGGGAGAAAACGTCCTCAAAAATTCTAGTTAGACTTCGAAATTAGTTTTTTCTTTGATTTTGAATTTTATGTTTTAGGGTTTTTAGATATTGTTTTCTTTTTGAAATATTTTTTTTATTGATTTGTAGTTTTTGATCTAATTGTTAAAGGAATTTTATTTCAGAAGAGTAATTGATAATTGTTGAAAATTGAGTTCTCTACAAAAATGTCTTCTTTTCAAAGATTTTTTTTATGAATGAAAGAATTGGTGCTTTGAAAATTGTTAAATCTCTCAATATTTCCCTTAAATAAGATTCATTGAAAAGAAAAGAGTTGCACTTCTCATTTAGATGCATTTAGTGTATTTTTTGAGTCGGGTCACAAACATCATTGAAGTTTCAACTCCATACCTTTTGTCTTAAGCAACAGCCAAATTAAAAACAACGCTTTAATAAAATCAATCTAGATATTTTACATTTTCTAGGGCTCATTCCACCAACATAGCTAAGGCTAGTGTTTTGGAATAGGTTGTAGTTAACATTCCAAAACAGTCTAAACAAACAAGTAGCATCTTGCAGTAGGAAAATCCAATTGTATAATTTGTGCTCTAGGAATTTCTTCTTAAACGAGTCAAACACGAGATCATGTCGGAACCAATGAGGTAATCATACCTATCTCATTGGGAAAGATAGTAGATGTGTACGTACTAAAAACGGTAAACCTCGGATTGACCATTGTCGAGGAGCCTGGGGTCACTTGTTGGCAAAACTTGGATTAACCATATTAAGAAGCCTTCAAGGGGATTGAGCTTGTTACTCTGCCCTTACGTGCATATCAGATTGTAGACTATTTCCCGAGGTACATTTGTTCTCATTGGTGACCTTAGTGACCATAATCTTCAGGATTTTTCCCAAGGTGATGGTGGAGGGAAGGTCCCACTGTACCTGGAACAGACATCGGCTAGACTCACTTGGACTTTTCGGAGGGTACTCTTCACTTTGATATGGCATAAGTAGAGAGACTTGCACCAGACTATTTCATTAAGCAATTTGTCGGGGTAGTTTTTCCAATCGCCAGTTTTCCACATTATAATTCTATGGCGTTGGATTTCATCACCAACTAGTGTTTTTAGTGTGGAAACATAATTTTTGTGTGTGGATTTCTCTCTTAGATTTTGTAGGCATGTGTTTGTTTTGATTGCTTCATTAGCGACTTTAGGTCTATTTTGTTGAAATTTTTCTTTGATTTCATGTGTTAAAAATTTAATCGTGGCTGAATTACTGAGACAATCCCATAGAATGCAGGGGAAACCCCCTAAGTACACACCAAGCCAGTTAGAAAATCTTAAATCTAAAAAATGCCAACCATCAAGGACTGGATCAACCGAACAAGAGGAAACATCATTAATAATACATCCAGATTACGAAGTAGATCAACCTCAAATAGCAGAAAGTTCTCAAAGAAAACTAACAATTTCTGAATTAGTTGAACTTGCTTCCACAACTAGTGAATTATCAGCTATTGAACTTGAAATTTATGAACCAGAAACTAAGCCTGCTACATCTGAGATTGCTTCGGAGTTCATAACCCCAACCCCTAGTCATCCTGATTCACCTCGAGTGAAGTTTCGCATCACTGAGAACCTTCCTCCTAGCCCCATTAGCATCGAAAAAATTACTGACACAAAAGAAGAGGTTATACTCCATTCATGTCAAGAATCTTTAGATCTAAGGCAAAGTGAATCTATTTACTATATCCCTTTCAAACAATATCCTTGGTATTCTCAGTTAACTGAATTTCTACACAATTCTGGTCTCAACTATTCACCACCCCATATTCCTTTTTACGCCATACCAAGAGGTAATTACGGACCTTCATTAAATATGTCTGGTGATTCATCCATGTTTTCTGCATCGCCAGAAACTCATTTGTATGGTGGTTCGTCTGTTCCTCTCGGATACCAGTCGCTTTCTAGTACTTTCTCAGGAGCATCTCATTCTCTTGAAAAACTAGTGCAATCACCTAGTCCCAATGAATCTCATACCAAAAATTTGAATGTGAAACAAGTCTAATATTCCTAACCCTAACCCTCAAGGTAGCAATCTACCGCCTGGGGGGGAACCTCAAGGTAGTAATTTACCGCCTGGGGGATACCATCAAGGTAGCAATTTACCACCTGGGGGGCAACCTCAAGGGTAGTATATACCACAAGGGCAGTACATACCTCAAGGACAAGATCAACCTCAAGGGAAGTACTTTATTCCAGGGCCACAAACTCTTCAAGGACAATACCCTATCCCAGGGAAACAGTCTTTTCAAGGACAACAACCTCCTTTGGGGACGCAGTTTTATCAGGAACAACAATTGTTTCAAGGAGGTCAATATTTTAGTGGAAATTATCCGGCCAACTATCAAACTTATGTTCCAAATTATCAACCTGTGTATGGTCCATCTTACGCATCACAACCTTCAATGGAAGCTCCATATCCTGGAGTAAACACAGTGTGGAATCTGTCATTGAATCAACGTGCAAGTACCTTACCAATAGCCTGGTCAGCCGGTTACTTATACTCAAATCTAGAAACCTGCCCAACCTACGCTTCAAGTTATACCTCAGGTATCTGCACCTAGTAGTGTTCAGCAACCTGGTCCAAGTACACCTAAAACTCATGTCCAAACTACTGCATCAACTTCTGTTCAATAGCCTACCACACCTATCCCTGGAATTTCTGCAACCCCTATTTCTATAGCCCCTCAAGCATCAAAACGAATCCCTCAAGTCACTACTCATCAACCTGGACCCATAGTTTAGACTATTGTTCATATGGGACGATTGTAACAAGTCAACCTACTATGGGTCAATTTTTTTATCAACCATATCAGGTGTAGTATCAATATGGACATGTAGCACAAACTCCAGTATACCGGTATCAACCGTACTGTGGTTACACATATCATATACCGACTCAACCTCAGTATGGTACAGCTAATCCTGGTTATTCGAGAGGCATTCTAATCCCAACTACACAAGCTATTCCAGGATATCCTGGATATCCTCCTCCTGGTACTGGTCTCATTCCGCAAGGTTATCAATTTTCTCAGCAGGATCCTAACTGTCAGTTACCATTCATTGCAACTTTGGATTTACCAGATTTGTCACGCCTAATGAACGATCCAATTTATTATCTTCCATTTTTGCCGCCAATGCAAAATAATTTTCCTAGTGATATTCCTAAGTTCGAA
Source organism: Pinus albicaulis (assembly GCA_034641835.2). Lineage (NCBI taxonomy): Eukaryota > Viridiplantae > Streptophyta > Pinopsida > Pinales > Pinaceae > Pinus > Pinus albicaulis. The sequence goes on along the minus strand of CM076578.1, from coordinate 1,432,774,265 downwards.
GGTAAATCAAGAGAAGACCCCTCAAACCATGTCATGACTTACCACCTCTGGTGTGCATCCAACCCTTTAATCTATGATGCCATTCGATTAAGACTGTTTCAAAGTACACTGATAGGATTAGCTACAAAATGGTATATTGAACTACCACGTGGCTCATTCAGCAATTTCAACACGATAGCAACATCTTTCTTAACACACTTTCAGTTTCCATTCTGATACGACAATGGCACGGAACTCTTAACTTCATTAAAAAAATCTACATCTACATACATTTCAGATCACATACATGAATGGAGACGTAGATGGAATTTAGTGAAATTTTTTATTCTAGATCAGATCTTGGCACAATGGTTCATCAAATCATTACTTCCAAAGATCACTGAAGATGTGGCTAAGGGACGATTTGTTACGAAATAACAGGTCATTGCTCAAGCACAGTACTTAGACCTTGTATATACACAGTCTGGTACTTTATACAAAAAATTTCTTGACTTACCATGTCCTGGTCAAATAACTACAACTCCTTCAGGTTCTCATGCTGCAGACGGTGTAATTGGTTTAGTTAGTGCTTATAAGAGTAAGAATAAGTCCTCAAAAACTACTTCTCCTATCATAACTTTACAAGATTCACCGAAGGAGATTCTTCCCTTGAAACTTCTGTTGACATTCATGTTGTAGACTCATTTACAGCTAAATCTAAAACTGGTAATAAGTATAAAGGAAAGAATAAAAACAAACAAACTACATCTTCCAAAGAGAAAACTGAAAAGAATGAAACAAACGATGAAAAATGGAAACCTTGTTATCCTTGTCTTATCTGTGATGAGGATCACTATACAAAAGAGTCCACATCGGTCTGAGGTCTCTAAGTTTGTCAAAGGTTCACCCACACCCGTTGTCTTGAAGGATCCTTTTCCCACTCAAGATAGAAAAATGATAGGATCTTCTTCAAATTCATCAGAAGATATTTTACTGATTTCTGAAGTTATGGTTGCGACTCGATCTCAAGACTATGGAGCTAAAAATCCTGTAACTGGTAAAGAGATAGAAAATTCTAGTCAAACACTAGACGTATCTCCTTCAGTTTCCGAACCACTTCATATCGAGAAACCTAATCCTGATCTAGCAATTAAACCACCTGCTAAAGATGTACTTCGAAAGTTATCTTTCAATCCACATGCGAGAGCTACTCAGAATTACAACATTGTTGAATATTTGGCGATATCCCCTTTAGCAATGTTGACCTTAGAAGTGCTACAATCATGTCTAGCACAAAGAAAATTACTATTATCAGCTATTGGAGCTATTGATATTTAGGATTCTAACCTCATAGTCTTTGATCTAGAAAATTTTACACGAAGACTCCCTCATCATATGGCTTTTTAGATACCAGTATTAGTCAAATCCAGACGAGTTTTTTGTATTGTTATTGATGAAGGGGCATCCACGTGTATAATGTTGTTAAAATGTTGGAAATATCTTGGTTCTCCAACACTCAACCAATCCCCAAAAATCCTTAAAGCCTTTGACGAAAGAGGATTTCATCCTTACGGAATACTTCAGGATCTACCTATAGAAGTAGAAGGTAAAACTGTTAATCTAGATGTGGAAGTTGTTGATGCCCCTCTTGATTACAACCTTCTTTTGGGTCATATTTGATCTTATGCCATGATTGTTGTCGTTTCCTTAGTCTTTCGATTAATCATGTTTCCTCATAAAGGAAAGATTGTGAAAATCTATCAGTTGTCATATTTTTTGTCAGACCCTGCTTCTACAGAAAATATCCAACACGTTGGAAAAATGACTATCCCATATGAAGATTTTGGTGTAGGTTTAGTAAAGTACTTCGCTTTTATGGGAAATTTCTCTATGCCTCCACCAAACGTACTGTGTACCATTTCCAACATCAATATGATCTCATCAAGCACTATACCATTCGATGACACTTGGATAGTGCCTTCAGCATCAGAACTAGACTCTTTCAATGGCGAGATGTCTTTGAGTCCCTTTGAAATGGCATATGTGGAAGCACAGTCGTATTCTGACACACATTCAACTACTCCTAATCAAATGAATGTGATCACCGAAGAATCCTCTTCTCTAGCAAGCTCAGCCTTGACATCACTTTCTGATCCCTTTCAACATGTGTTTCATACTGATGAAAGTATTCGAGAATGTTTGTCATTGTACGAATTACCCTAAGATGATCTCCATCACAGATCTTCATTTTTACCTGATCTTGATAGGTTTGAAAATGATTTTTTGTCTATTTTTACAATTGATTATGTCAAGGAAACATGGAATCACATATCAATTACACATTCAGATTCTGAGACTAATTTGGGAAATATTTCTACAACAGTTCCTATTGACATATCAGTTAAACCTGGGATTATTGAAAACATTCATATAGGTTCTTCTTGTATGATGGAAGATATTAACACATAAAAATCCCTATTTCAAGAATTCTGAGACATATTTGACTGGTCTTATGAAGAGATGCTAGGAATCGATCCAAATATTATAAGTCATGAAATTAAGACATACCCAGATGCTAAGCCTATTAGACAAATATTACGTCCAATACATCCGCGGAAAGTTGCTGCTATTAAAGTTGAAGTTGAAAAGTTATTACGAGTAGGATTTATTTATCCAATACCATTGACAGATTGGGTATCTAATGTAGTTCCCTTTACAAAGAAACAAGGGACTATACAAGTATGTGTCGATTATAGGGACATTAATAATGCATGTCCAAAAGACAATTATCATACCCCCTATATCGACCAAATTATTGATGCTTGTGCCGGAAATGAAATTTTCTCATTTATGGATGGACTTTCTGGGTATAATCAAATCAACATACTCCCTGTCGATCAACCAAAAACAACGTTTATCTATCCTTGGGGAACATTTGCTTATTGCAAATTACCTTTCGGATTAAATAATGTTGGTGAAAATTTTCAAAGGGCTATGTCTTACGCTTTTCATGACATCAAACATATTGTACAGCCTTATCTGGATGACTTACCTGCTCACTCTTTATGCAGAGAGGATCATCCTACACACTTGAGAGCTTATTTCATGAGATGTATAAATTCCAAGATTCATTTGAACCTGCACAAATGTGTTTTTTATGTGCAATTAGGACGATTATTTGGATTCATCATTTCGAAAGATGCCATTCGTGTTGACCCCTCGAAGGTTGAGGCCATCATCAACTTACCTCCTCCTTCCACACTTTGCCGCCTCCAAAGTTTGCAAGGAAAAGAAAAAATTTTACGTAGGTTTATCCCGAACTATGCTAAGTTGAAAAAAGGTTTTACCCGTTTGTTAAAACAAAGTGTTCCTTTTATTTGTGATGATATTGCTAATAAATATTTTGATGCATTAAAACACACATTGACCCATGCACCGTTGTTGCATCCGCCCAATTATCATCAAGACTACTTTGTATACTTAGTTGCCTCTGATTCCACCATTAGAATGGTTTTAGTTCAAGAGGATGAATCTCACAATGAACATGTGATTTATTATCTAAGTCGGAATCTCAACCCGACGGAAATCAAATATTCGCATGTGGATAAATTGGCTTTGGCAGCAGTCCAAGTTGTCCAATGATTTTGTCACTACATACTGTTACGTAAAACGACTGTGATATCTAATTGCAACCCGATGATGTATATTTTGACAAAACAACTACTCGGGGGGAAATACTCTAAATGGATAGTCATCCTACAAGAGTTTGATTTGGAATTCGAGAAATCTAAATCAAAGAAATCACTAGTTTTTGTAGAGCTTATGTGTGACTTTCCCAATACTGAGATAGAAACTGTAGTAGGGAATCCCATCGTAGATGAATCTTTGTTTCTTATCAGTACATTAGATCCATGGTATTTAGATATCATCATATATCTTCAAACCAAAACCTTTCGCCCAAAGCTTTCACGTTCAGATCGAAGAAGAATCTGATATCAAACCCAGCAATACAATATTGTTGGAGACACTCTTTATCGTCGTGGTGCGGATTCTGTCTTTCAATGTTGTATAACTCACGAAGAGGCTAAAAGAGTTTTGAATGATTTCCACTCTGGAGCATGTGGTGGTCATATGTCTAGCTTTTCCACAGGCCAAAAGGTATTCCGCGCTCGTTATTTTTGGCCGTCGTTATTCAAAGATTGTATTATTGCGGTCCGAAAATGCCACAAATGTCAAATTTTTGATCGAAAAAAGTGTGCACCTCTATCTCCTCTTCACTCAATCATTGTTGTCGGTCCTTTTTCAAAATGGGGCATTGATTTCATTACATGTAACTCTCACTCAGTCGGGGGGCATGGGTATATTATTCTCGTTGTAGATTATTTTACCAAATGTGTTGAGACGATGCCTACATTCACGGCAAATGGAAAAACTGCAGCTACTTTCATATTCAATCATGTGATTTCTCGTTTTGGTGTACCTCAAGCTATTATCACAGACCATGGGAGCCATTTTTGAAATATTATGATCACTGAACTTTCCGATCAACTTGGCGTGCGCCATGATAATTCTACTCCATATTACCCGCAGGCCAATGGTCAAGTTGAAGCTGTCAATAAGGTTTTAACCACCATGATTAGATGGATTATCAGAATTCACAAATCAAATTTTCATACCATGCTTTTTTCAGCGTTATGGGCATACCGAACCTCTGCAAAAATTGCTACAGGGTTCACTCCTTTTTAACTTGTCTATGGTTTAGAAGTTGTGTCACCCATTGAATGCGAAATACCATCACTCAAATTAGCCATTGAATTATTACCAACTACCTCTGAAGAGGAAAAACGCTTTTTGTACTTAGCACAATTAGATTAGACTCGGTGTACCACTACATTAGCTGCCGAATCTCATAAGAAATGTTTAAAATCTCGTATGATCAAAGTGTCACCCCTCATGTTTTTTCAAGAGGTAACCTAGTATTAGTATACGATCAAGCTAACAACAAGCTAGGCACTAGAAAATTCGAACCGATGTGGCATGGTCCCTACATTGTCAAGCATGTGCTTGCAAAAGGAGTCTATGAATTGATTGATTATGACAGGGTCTCTTTAGATAAGCCCAGGAATGGTCTTAATCTTAAGAGATATTATGCTTGATTTTTGTGTGAGGATCTCTTTTGTACAATAGTTACTTTTTAGAATAGTGTGCCTTAGATTAGATAAGTGTGCCTAGATTATTTTTGTTGTTACCACTATCTTTGCTTATCTTGATTACTCTTGATATTTCATATGTCGATATCCCTTCAAACATACATTTTTTTTGTTGATAGTGCCTGTCGTAGTACTCATAATATCTCTTTCGCGGCTTGGGTTATCTATTCACCCGCTGATGAGTTAGTAATTTCTATGCATGGGGTATGCCTTGGTCAAACAATTAACAATATTGCAGAATATAGTGCAGTCATTGAGCTATTATCTAATGTCATTTCATTTGGTATTCGACGTTTGATCATTAGGTTGGATTCATAACTCATTGTAACAGGGTATATGCAATTAGAAATCCAGTGTTATTGAGATTATTTTTGAAGGTTCGTCTCTTGGAACAACAATTTGATTACATTGATTATCAACATATTTTAAGAAATTTAAACACATTGATCGATGCATTAGCTAATCGTGTTCTGAATATACATTTTTCAAAATTAACATAGTAAACCAAAAAAACATTCAATCCATGTTGAACAAAATACTCAGAGAAAGTACTTTTTTCATTAGTATAGATAGGTTTGTTTTCCAAAAATACATCGTTTATCATAGGTTCGAACACCTTATGATCTAATAGATACTGATACAAAAAAACAAAAAACAAAATTCAATCCACAATGATCATCCACTATCTGTGATGATGATCATGGTAATAGACTATGGCATGCGCCACCTTGCGTAGAAATCTCCTAAACAGTCCTCGAACACCCATAACATGTTTCTGAAGCCGGAGAGGAATGTCATTTGTTCCTATCTCAGGAATGTCTATGGTTAACCTCTTCAGTTTGTGTTCCATATCTACTAGTATCTCTGTTGCCTGATCCTGTGGAGGTGCTATAGGTTGTGCTTTCCACCAATCAAAGTGGCGGAGTGTAGCTAGTCATTGTGGACCGACATCTACATTTAAATATTTTTATCAATATTGGAAGATAAAATAAAAATAAAAATTAGATTAAAAACATCAAAATAATTTGCTTACTTGATTTTTCCTAATGTGCCCCTGAAGGCGAAGACATCTCAGGATCACCTCTGTAATCCATTTCCGCATAAGGGAAGTCTTTGATGATGAAGACTTGGTTCCTTAGCCACATAAAGTATGCCGGAGTAAACTGAACCACTAAACTCCCATTGCCACCATGGTGAGCCATTAATGCCATCCACCGTACCATCTGAGGTTCTCAAGGTTCCCCATGATCTACTGGAATCAGTTGAGGAATGAGAAGTAGGATTCTCTCTAAATAAAATGAAATTCGAATTGCGCCATAACCAAATTTTTTAACTTTGCATTCTTTTGTCTAGTTAATTGGCCTTTCATATTGTCCATACTCCTTCGCACCAGTTAAAAATGGTCCCTCCAAAACACTCCACGACGGTCTGCATTTGGGATTTGGTGGCCACATGCGGAGCTGCACTCCCTCACAATTTGGTTACGGTAAATGATATCAGTTTAAGATCTAGTCGCAAGATAGTTTTAATATCTATGCGATTATCCTTTAAGTCTGCCTCATCATTGCAATACTGTTATTTGTAGCTGGAAACGGGTAGACATCCCTATCTGGCCCCAAACAAGGATATGTTTCCTCCTCTTTGGGAAAATCTGGTAAGGAAATAAATGTCATCTAGCTCGATTTCGAGCTGGTGATCACCAATAATGAAACATTGATCTTGAACTTCCCATGCATTTACGAGCCATGTCATAAGCTCTACATGTGCTTTCATACCTTGGATAGCCCAGAACTTATACAATCCACCATTCTTTAGCACATGCGTTGTTGCGGGATCATTCATAGCTTCATTTTCTATACCCTCATGTTCACATTCTCGCCAATCTAGCATGATGGAATACCCTACAAATCAACACATTTGAAAGTTAGAAACCATTTGAGTACAAAACTTGAATCATTTTTAAGAGAATTTGTGAATTTTAAAATGTTCATGGCGCCTCTGCAGTTTTTGTAAGGAGATAGTGCAGACGTTCGCACGTGCTCCACACAAAAACCGTGACAACCTGATAGTTTTTCCGTTAAAAATTTATCAAGGTCCATAGTTACTGCATGCATGACCTGCAGACCCCTGAGAGCACATTTTTAAACATAAATTCCTCCCAAAAAATGAAATTAATACTTGAAAAGAGAAATGAAATGGATAGAAATGAAGAAGAAAATGATTTGGATTACCTAGTTCTAACGGTTTGAGGAATGGATAGTCAGTTCTCCCGATAACTGCTCCAGAACTTTTTAGCCAAAAGCTCTCAATTCACTGCTCTGAAGACAAAAGGTGAAAATGATTTAGTTTTAACTCCTTTTTATATTTTTTGAATGAATAAAATATTATATTTTATTTATCTTTCACTTTAAAAGGATATTTTTAAATATTTTTTTGGAAACAGGTATGTGTAATCTTTTCAGTTTTTGTGCAGGATACATGATTTTTTGGTGAAAATAATTATTTTGATGTTGAGTATACTTTTATCACTTTTTCAAGCTCTTTAAAATTACGAAAAAGCGAAACCCTGGAGTTCTCTTTTAAGCCCTTTTCAGACTCTCTAAATATGAAAATATTGCTGAGTACTTAGCTATTCAAACTCGTTAAAGTAAATGAACAGTCATCCCTTCAGTATAAGTTTACCCCTTTTCCGGACTAAAATGGACTAATTACGAAAAAGGTATACATTGACTAATCATGGTCAATGGAGTTCTCTCTTGAATTATTTTATCCTTTTTCGGGCCTGAGATACTAAATTTATGAAAAAGAACAACCATGGAGTTTACTTATGTTTTTCTTCTGACTCCCTAAAACTGAAAAACGCTGAGTTTATCCTATATTGGACTCATTAAAATTTAACAGTAAAGGACCTGTCGATTACAAAAAGGACCAAACCACTCCTTCTTAGGGTTCGATTTTAATACTAAGATGGACTCATCCGAAGGATGAGCTTATATAAACAAGAAAATGTTATCCTCCTCAATCTTGTCAAAAATAAAGAGGTACTTGCTAGTAATGGTGGGGGAAAAGAGAGAAAAAGAATCCAGTTGTCACCCTTGTTTGAAAAGCAGTATACCACTCTTGAACATGACATTTTGTCACACTTGTACCTGGGTTGGGAAATCCTTTTTCTAACAATTAATCAAACCACATTGAAAGCCTTCAGCCAGTTTTTGGGTATTATCTTTAGGTAAAATGTTGCCAAACCATATACAGTGTCGTTATGTGTTCAAGAGATAGTTCAAATAAACCATTCATTACAAGAATTTGTCTCCATTCGCGTTGACCATCCCTGAGTCAGTTCGTGCAAAAAAATTTCAAAACTTGAGCTAATGGTTTCATGTCGTGGGCTTTCCCACGGTGGTTCACTTTCTATCGACTTAAGCTCATCATCTAGAAATTTGATCTAGAATCCTATCAGTACCTTGAAATCTGCATGCCCTAATGGCAGGTTTCTCACATTCAGTGACAGATTGCATTGTTGACCTTCGATCGAAGGATTCTATTAGTGTTCGTCTGCACACCATTCATTCACACTTCATAGATTGTACTGGAGTACTTTGATACCCATTGTCATTATTGGTGGTTTATCTCACACTTGTTAACGGTTCACATCATTGATCGATAATCAAGTGGTTTCTACCATGTTCAACTTCGACACTATCAATCGCATGGATAGATTTGTACTAGTTCAGGAAGCGGAAATCAAGACCCTAGATCTATTTTCCACCATCCAAGTTGCGAGGAGTTTTATTATTCATGATACAGTAGACTACTCGTGACAGATGGTTGCGCCCATATTGTGTCTACTTTTGATGTAATATTGAAACCATATTTGTACCAGAACATTTAGTTAGTTTTGATCTGAGTATGGGAATTCCTACCTTAGTGATGATATATATGCTTGCATTGAATGTTTTTACAGGTTTTCGACCGGTGTCCACAATCCAATCCTCGGAATGATAAAGCACTTCACTCTTCATAACAACCTCAGACGTCGCACTTTAGGGGGTAAACTGTTACACTTTATTTTTTCACCATGACATTTGACTGTCCATATAGGTCTATCACTACCTATATTGGCCTCCCTTAGAAGTAAAAAACCCTAATGTTCCTAAACCAAGTCTTGGAATTGGATAAAATCTCTTTAAAACCCTTAAAAGTATACCTCTGCACTTCTTCTAGCCTTTTCCTGCGAGTTCGCAGATACTTGGTCTATAAATTGCGTAAACTCTCGCATGTTATGTTACTAAAACTTGCAGACCCCCGTAAAAAGTCAAATAAAGGAAAAGGTAAGTTCTAGAAGCATAGTTGGTCGAAAATTCTCCCAACTAGAAGCTTCTAGAGGCACGATCAGTTCAAGCTTTATCCCTCCACTCATGGAGTTTATCCCTTGTTCCACGGAGCTCAAATACCTTCATGAGAGGAATCCATCCCCCTCTTCATGGAACTGAAACTACCTCCATTTCCCTATAAATTTAGCTCAAGTTTCAGTCTCAAGGGTAGATTCTACATACATTGTAGACTGTAATTGCTAAGTAAAATCCCAAGAGTGCATACTCTCTAAAATAGTTGTTGTTGGCATGATAATGATCACACCCTTGTGTCCATAACTCCATGCTAGTATTCAGAGAGAAAGGCTTGTCAAACTGAAGTAGGAACGATTTTTCAGGACCCTGGCAGAAATATGTACGACATCAAGGCATCAGGTTGTAAGATTACTCTTTTTATACAAGATAATACATATGGATCTCTTTTTCTCATTGAGTTGTTCTTATGTTTATTGAATTACATGAATACTTAGACTCCTTGATCACTAAGTTGGATTATATTTTCTTGATAGTTGTATGTTGCAGATGCTTTGATTCTTTTATCTTGTCTTTGATTACAGGTTCTACTTACTGGAGAAGCCTCTTAGAAGAAACTGGATAAAAGACTGCATCGAACGTTGGATTTCAAGGTAGGGGCATGTCCTCTCTCTTTTATTATAATAATTCTGAATTTCAATTAGTCTAGAGAAAAAGGTTTCCAAATGGATGTTTGTTTCTATCTATTCGTTGAATACTAGGGAGATCGCTCTTGTCCGCAAGACGGATTAATCCACATAACACCCTCCAGGGGCAACCAAGAAGGGGAAAATCCATCAAACATATACATGATGATTTCTCACGCGGATATCGCTACGAGATCTCGTGATTATGGTGAAGCTGAGTCTTCGAAAGCTAAGGGTTCTCCTAATAATGCCGAGCCACTCCATATCTAGAGGCCTGCAGTTGAGCCTATACCTTGGATGCCGAAAGGGTCTACAAAGAATATGACGATAAATCCTAATGCCAAGGCTTCCCAAAACTACTCAATTGTAGAAGATCTGGCTCAAAGTCCTTGTTCCATGTCTGCATTAGAGGTATTCCAGTCGTGTCCTACACAAAGGAGTGCATTTCTCGCTGCTATTGAGGTTGTTGATCCAAAGAATTATCTGATTATCACATTTGATATGTCGAATTTTAAAAAGAGTCTTCCTCGCCATATGGCTTTCCATATCAAGTCAACATATCGGAAATTTAATATTTTTCGAACGGTTTTTAATGAGGGCACTTCCACATGTGTAATGTCTCTTGCATGTTGTAAGGCTATTGGATCTCCTTCAGTTGTTCCTTTAGCCACTCTTCTGACTGCGTTTGATGGGCATTCTCAGAGGCCGCATGGCATTGTTACAGCTTTACCCATCTGTGTTGGGGGTAAAACTGTCAATATCGAAGTTGAGATAGTTGATGCAAGCTTAGAATATGACCTTATGTTGGGGCAAAATTGGATCTATGAGATGGATGCTATTGCATCTTCATTATTTCATATTGTATGTTTCCCTCACGAAGGCGGAATTGTCACAATTAATCAGTTGGATTGTTCTCCTATATATCCAAATGCATCTTCTAACTCAACCGTTCCCTTGGTGAATTATACCAAGCAAACTGTTGAGAATTTGGGGGTTGGAATGTATACATCCTTGATGGGTACTTTTGATTTTCCACCTCCTTCAATTCATACCAATGCTATTTCATCCTCCAGGGTTCCTAATCAGAGAGATTTCTTCCGAACTCACTATTTTTCAGACCCTTGTACCTTACCTTCTCCTACCTTCACATTAGCAGAAGGCCAAGTGGGTGGAATGGAATTTCCTATGTCTGCAACTGAGATTTCTTATAAATCTATTGTTGACTCTGCAAATTCCATGCCAGTTTCTCTTTCACTAGAGGAATTGGATGGAGATGTGCTCTGACTTGGAATCTTATTTCATCTTCTGCTCAGGATTGCCTTGATACCACTCTTCCTTCTGAAGAGGCCATCCTCAAAGCAATGACTAGTGTAGAGAGGTCGTGGGATGATTTGCATCATCGGTCTTATTTTCTACTAGACTTGTGGGAAGTTGAATCAAGTTTCTCTAGCCTTCAGTATTTTGGTCCTTTTCACCCAGTACTGAACCCTTTAGCACTAGCACAGGTATTTGCTAAAGGGAACATGGCTATTATTTCTGCTACTACCTCGGTGAACATATAGATAGATCCCAACATTTTTTAGAACGTCTTCATTGGAGCTGAGTGTTCCCCTGAAGAAATTCAGACTTACACTGATCTCTTTCAAGAATTTAGGGATGTGCTTGCTTGGTCTTATGAGGAAATTCCTACTATAGATCCATCTATTGTCCAACATGAGATCAAGACATACAAAAACGCTAAGCCTATCAGGTAGAAGCTTTGTTCGGTCAACCCTAGGAAGGCAATAGCTATCAAATCCGAGGTGGAGAAGATGCTTAAGGCGGGTTTCATTTACCCTATTCCATTAACTGAATGGGTTTCAAATCCAGTTCCTGTGGACAAGAAACAAGGAATAATCTGAGTTTGCATCGATTTCAGGGACCTAAATAAGGCATGTCCTAAAGATAATTAACCCACACCATTTATAGATCATATCATCGATGAGTGTGCGGGGAATAAGATTTTCTCCTTCATGGACGGTTTCTCAGGATATAATTAAATCACTATCCATCCTGAAGATCAGCATAATACTGTGTTTATTTGTCCCTGGGGTACCTTTGCTTAAAATAAGATGCCTTTTGGCCTTTAAAATGCTGGAGCTACCTTTCAGCGGGCCATGTCTTACGCCTTCCACGACATCAAACATATTATCGAGGCATATTTGGATGTTTTAGCTACTCGTTCTCGCAAAATAATTGATCATCCTTCTCACCTCCATCAAGTTTTTGAACAATGTCAATATTATAAAATTCGAACCCTAATAAATGTGTTTTTGCTGTCACATCTGGTCAGTTGTTGGGATTCATAGTGTCTATGGAAGGGATTTGGGTAGATCCCTTCAAGGTTGAGGCAATACTTCAGTTGCCTCCCCCGTCTTCGATTCATCAACTTCAAAGTCTGCAAGGAAAAGCTAATTTCCTGCGAAGATTCATTGTAAATTATGCTGAGATTAAAAAAGGGTTTATGAGGTTGTTAAAGAAAGGAGTTCCATTCTTTTGGGATGAATTTTTTCAATGTTCATTCGATGCTTTGAAAAAAGCGTTGACCTCTGCTCCATTACTGAGTCCACCGGATTATAGTATGGATTTCCTCTTCTATCTCGCAGCAGCAGAATCTACCAAAGTATGGTTCTGGTTTAGAAATATGGTGCTCTTTTTTAGCATGTTATATACTACCTTAGTCAAGGCTTGGTAGGTCCTGAACTCTGCTATTCTTCGATAGAGAAAATTGCTTTGGAAGCTATTCACGCTGTTTAGCGGCTCAGACATTACATTCTCCTTCGCAAAACATATTTTTTGGCAGCAGTCAATCCATTTCAATTTTTTCTCAGTAGGCAAGTGATTGGGAGCAAATACAATCGATGGATACTTATTTTGCAGGAATTTGATCTTGAGTTTTTGTCTGCCAAGTCCAAGAAATCATTAGTATTTGCAGAGTTGATTTCTGAGTTGCCCTATGGAGAAGAGATTGTTTATGAAGAATCATTTCCTGATGAACATCTTTTTCTCATTTCTTCAAAGGATCCTTGGTACGGGGATCTCATATTTCATCTTCAGACTGCGAAGTTTCCCTTAGATTTTTCAAAATATGAGCGTCGAAAGTTGCATCACTTAGCCAAAAGTTATTTGATCATTGGTGACACTCTATATCGTCGCGGGGTTGATTCTATACTTATACACTACTTAAATCTCGAAGAAGATGAGGTTGTGCTGAATGATTGCCACAGTGGAGCTTGTGGTGGTCATTTATCTAGGCTTGCTACAACCCAAAAAATCTTGCACGCAGGATACTTTTGGCCTTCGATTTTCAAAGATTGTATTGAAGCAGTCAAAAAGTGTCACCCTTGTCAAGTTTATACTCAAAAGATGTGCGCTCATCCAGCTCTGCTCTTTCATGTCATCACTATTGGTCCTTTCACAATGTGGGGTATTGATTATACTACTTGTAACCCGCCTTCATCTAAAGGTCACAAGTAAATTATTGTAGTTGTAGACTACTTCATGAAGTTGGTTGAGGCTATGCCCACTTTTGGGAATGACGGTGAGATAGCAGCCTTGTTCCTTTTCAATCAGGTCATTTCTTGCTTTATTATCCCCAAAGACATTGTAACTGACCATGGAAGTCATTTTCAGAACAACATGATGGTTGAATTGGCTCTGAAATTAGGTTTTCGGTAGGAGAATTCATCTCCTTATTATCCTCAAGCCAATGGGCAAGTTGAAGTTGTTAACAAATCCTTGAAGACAATTCTTCAATAGACAATTGATAAAGCTATATCCAATTGGCATATCATGTCGTATCCTACACTTTGGGCATATCGGATGTCGATAAAGACTGCAACCGGTTTCACTCTGTTTAAACTAGCTTATGGACTGGAACCTATATTTCCTATTGAATGAGAAATCCCTTCCCTTAAGTTAGTTGTTGAGCTTCTTCCTGACACTTCCAATCTCGAAGAACGCCTTATCCATCTATTACATCTCGATGAGCAGCGCCGAGATGTAGCTACGATGAATGAGGCACATAAGAAACGAGTGAAGGTTTAGTATGATAAGGCGATCAAACCTAGGGTTTTCTCTGAAGGTGACCTTGTCTTGGTTTATGCCGAAGAGAAGGATGCCTTGGGGGCAGTCAAGTTAAAATCTATGTGGTATGGCCCCTTTATCGTCAAAAATGTTTTGAAGAAAGGAGCTTATACCTTGGTTGACTTTGATGGGAACGAGCTGGTGGAGCCCATAAATGGGCTCTATTTGAAAAAGTATTATGCTTAGGCGTAGGCCCAACACCTGCTTTGTTGTATATATTGTATCTTTGGACTTATTAGTGTTTCGATTTTTGGTGTTGTTTTGATGATTTTGATCTGCTTTGGCAGGTAATATTGGATGATATGAGTCACTTTGGCTTTGCCGATTGTGCTAGTAGACATACCCTGAACCTGGCTTCGACTGCTTGGGTAATCCACTATCCATCTAGTCAATTGTTAGTTTCAAGAGGTGTCTACATTGGCCCTGCTTCGAACAATGTAGCAGAGTACACTGCAGTGGTCAACCTACTCTCAGAGGCAATATCTTTTGGTGTTGATTCGTTAGTAGTTTACTTGGATTCACAATTGGTGGTTTCGCAATTGAACAACACCTATCGTGTCACAAACCCATTTTTTCATAGATTGTTTTTTAGGGTATGTTTGTTACAAAGTTCATTTCGATTTATTACATTCATTCATATTCCTCGATCTGATAACTGGTTAGCAGACTCATTAGCTATTCAAGCACTTGATTGGCATATTAATCATTCATTACTTTAAAAATATATCAAAAACATCATTCAATATTGTACATTTGGGTCATCACATCATACAAAACTGCTATGTATATATATATATATAGATCAGAATGTTCAAAATTTACAAAATTTGGACCATCATGTCCTACAAAATAGGGGCTTATGCCTGATCATGTCTATCATCAAAAGATATTACAGTCATCTGATTAAATTTAAGTCTACTCCTGAGGTCCCTACCCGACATTTTTGTTCCAGTAGAACACAATGTCAGTCGCTACATGGAGGAATAACCGCACCCAGTCTCGTTTTACCCCTACCACCCACCTCTGGATAGCCTCTGTTGAACCCTTCGTTAAACTGAGAGGGGGGTGGTGAATCATTTTAACACATACATGGACTTTTAAAACTTTTCTCTTAAAACTTATTTACACCTTCACTTCATGATCAAATTTAATATGTGAGCAATCTTTATTAGTGAGCAGCAAGTATCAAACAGATTTGTTAATGTAACAAAAATCTTAATATGTGAGCAACAAGTATTAAGAAGATTAGATAAACCACATCAACACATAGACATCATGCACAGAGACACCAGATATAAGTGGAAACCCATAAAGGGAGAAAACCACATCTTATTATTGTTGTGATGCAAAGGCAAGCTCCAACTCCCTCTCACCACTATTTTTCTGCGGGCACCAACCTACAGGAGGCTCCTTCCTCAATTCTGCAAGCTACAACTTGCAAGGAAGCACCAAATCCCTTCAATTTTTCTGCAGGCACCAACCTACAGGAGGCTCCAACCTCAGTCAGCTACAATTGACAGCTATCAAGCTGCAACTTGATAGGGAAGCTCCAACTTCCTCAATTTATCAAATTGAAGGTTTGCTGATTTACCTCAGATATTAGCTCTGTTCTGTAGCTTCTCTTTCTGCTCTTCTTTTCTTAATCTTCTCTGCTTTACACTTCTATACTCTTCCTTCTCTATATTTTCTCTCTCTTTTCTCTCTTGTGCATATCAATGTGATATTATATATAGAGTTCCTCACATGACTGTTTGTATTTCATAAAGAATTTGGAGTGAATAGTCATGACTCTTTGGCTTTTGTCTTCTCATTCCTTTATCCAACTCAATTTTAAAATTATACCAATATGAATAAATTTCCATGCTACAGTGGGATTTTGTCTTTTCCTTAGGATACTTGCCTTTGCATCACAAACAATATAAATAAATAAAATATTTACATTTTCAGTTACACATTTCAATATCACTCAACTCTTCTTCTGAACTTTAGCTTTACTGGATTTTGTCTTTTTCTACTGCTTTTTAAGAAACTATTTTGCATTCTCTTTGTTTACTGTCATCTGTATATTTCACCTGTTCACTGCACTTTTTGAATCCCTTTGCTGTACATCTCTTCAACTCTACAAATTTCATTTACCTCTGTCAGGCCTCATACTTCCTTTTTCTGTGTGCATATGAAATGGATACAACAAATTTGTACTCAATCCAATTGTTGATCTGGGCAATTTCAATACTCCATTTTCTGGGCTGGCAATTTAAATAGTTAAAATTTACTTGCACATAAAATTACCTGCACTCAATTTAGTACTTAACCCAATTTTTTCTTTCTATGCATATAACCATGCATCTCTAACTTTTCGGGCCTTTGCACTTATATTCTTGATTTAGAACAACTGTAATATTAGCTCACAGCATAATATACCAATATATTGTAAATTTTTCTACCAGTGTTTCGAAATGCTGCATAGTATCCTTGACTTTGGCTTAAACCCCAACGCATCAACATTCGATATATATTAACATAAATAAATTCTTATATGCTCATGGTTTCCTCATAATATATATATATATATATATCTCCGAACCTTAGGACTAAAGTTATAACCCTTCGCACTTTATATTAAATCCAACGCTCTGTTTTAAACACATAACCGTATAATAAGTCTTGGCTCTGGACCCCACCTGCAATGAATCTACACTGTCGATCGTTGTCGATATGATCCGAGCTCTTTTATTAAACTTCGGGCAAGTCCAGCATGCGATCACCGTTTGATGGCCCCTTCCCAAATCAACGGCTCATCTCAATATCGCTCGCCGTCTTGGTACAAACTATAACGTGCGATGGCGCACTTTAGACAGTGGTTTTGGAACTTCGCCCGACACCACGTGTCAATATTTCTATGGAATCGCTCGCGAATGGGGAAAAACCGCTTGCTCCACAAAAGCGGTGCGATAAAACCCGTAAACCGTTTTACCTGGAAATCGCGCAAGGTTCCATCTCTCGACACACCTCGGTTCCACTCTTCTCCTTACACCTGTTCCGCCTGCGTACATAAAAAGGTTCCGGTCCAACACTTCAATGCTCCGCTTTCGCTCTCACTTCAGTCAATACACAACTTCTCGTTACACCACACTCATCCAATGAACCCCACTTCTAGAGTTCCACTTGTATTGCTTCGCGCGGATCAACTGCATTTTCATAAATACTTCAAGCGACCCATACGGACATGATCTATCATCGGATCCTTAACTGTTATAGATTCAAATACTCTCATCGAGAACACACATATAATCAAGGCACATACAATTCCGCACACCCTTATCGCAAGAAGGCTTCCATTCCTACAATGACGCACAGGATTCAGTTTACCAGAGTTGATCCAACAATATCGGTACAATGCTGAACGATTTATATTCTACACATTTTCATACACTCTCCTTTCTGAATACACAGACAGACTCTTAGCTCAATTTGTAGAGTCCTAATCCTACAAGAACTTAAGGCCAATTCATGCAGGAATTTCACCAATAAGTGCACAACTACGAAAGGTCCTCTCCACACAGAGTTAAACAAAAAATGCACAGTTACGCTGAGACAATTTCCTCAGATGATTCGACCAAGAGGACATAAAGTCACACACAGGATTTATAAACAATTCTTCAAAATAGATATATATACATACATATACAGGCCAGATATTCAGTTCAGTGGCCATTATCCTCCTATTCTGTTGCTGAAGAGGTTCTCTACTTCTCTCTGACTCTCTCTAGCTCTCCCTTTTGCCATCTCCTTTTCCTCTGTTTTCTCTGATGTCTCTGCTACCTTTCCAGATCTCCAATCAACTAACCCTTCTAAAACTACCTCAGCTTCATATTTCATTTTCTCTTTTCCTTGTTGTTGTTTCAAGTGCTCCTTCTTTGCCAATTCCATTGCCATCAATGACAACATTTCCAATGTACTTCCCTTTGGCATCGATAATACAAATTCCTCTACTTTCCTTTTAGAAGCCCCTTTTTGCTTTTCCTCCCCCTTGACATCAATGTAAAGGGTTGCTCATTTCCTGAAGCTATTTTTTTGCATTTCCTTCTCTCGAGTTATGTTTAGGCCCTCTTCTCGCCGACTTTGTACCATGTCGTTCAGGATCGGGTGTACAAGACTTGTTGAGAGAACACTACGATTAATTTGAATATACCTGAAATTGGTACATTTAAACGCATAGACTTCTTTCAGTTCTTTCACTTGATAGAGCTAAAAGTGAAGATACCAGACACTTCCGCGAACACATTGTACTCACTTTATCTAATCAGAGATGTATGATTGGATCAAAAACTAAAAATATTGAGAAGGCTTCATACAATCTATCTCTCATTATTCGATGTAGTGAGCTAATATATTTCCGTTGAGGAAGGTTGTAGATGGAATATGTCTTCTTTTGCAATACACATTTGCAGTACCACACCTGTTCAATTATGATAATGATGCCAATATATCTTTTATTGTTGTGGTACACCTTTCCTGTCTATTGGTGATGATATGAGCTAGGATGCTGACAAGGATATTACATTTAAAGACTGAAAGGTCCTTGTTGCTGTTGTGAACAATGAATCAAACCAGAGCTTACAAATTATTGTAAGAATAGGTAATATATTTCAATATTAGAGGCCAACTGACTTTCCTTCTTGTACAATGTGCTTTCAAAACAAACCCTTCAATGTATTGATCAGTTTCACTTATCAACTATGCAGTTTTATTTATGACATAATGGTATGTACGTCAATAATCAATCTCTCTTTAAAGGTGGATTAACAGTAAATCCTTTGTGCTGAAGTAGGATTTAGATGATAAAAAAATAACTTTTGAGCTTCAGATGGTAATCACAGCTAGTCCCTTATTCTTCAGATACTTTGACTGTTCTATCAAAATGAACTTCCACAAAAAAACATATTCAATATGTTTAATTGAAAACTCAACAAACAGACTTCACACAGTTTTGTAACTGATCTTAAGAAAGAGGCCTTGAAGATATACATGTACCAAGTTCAGGAAGGCATGAAATTATATATAGAAAAAGATATTGCTTCGGTACTCAATATACTACTTCAAGTGTAAATCAGATACTGATCCTTTAGCACTGTTACTGCCCTTTTCATGCTGAATGCAGATAATACTGGGAATATTATCTTGAGGTTCTTTTGCCATAGTTCTTTGATCCTATGGACCTGTATCATACTGCTATTCCACTGATAATGCTTGGTAATCTGTTGATAAGCATGCTGCTTGTTCCTAAACACCAATTGATATTACTTTGAAAAACCATGCAGAGGTTTCACTTCAGCTTGCACATTTACCCATAATTAAGACATCCTTCATAAATTATATTATTGAGCTCTCCACTATTTTCAACAAAAATCATTAGTATACTGAATCTGATCTTGGCCTCATTAATCTTTTGCTTTTTCTGTCATTTTGTTTAGAGGAAGTCATGGCATTTTCTTTTCTAGGATTGCTCCAGAACCATTGTTGCTTTACATACTATTCAACTGTTCTAACATAAAGATTTTCAGGAAGACATCTTCAATTTATTTTCTATGTATCTTCATGGCCGTATTGAAGAAAGATTATTACTCACGAATCCAGGAATACCGCGGACCTTTTTGAAAGATGCAATGAATCGATGACAGGCACTTTTCTTACTCATTCTTCTTAATGTGATTCATTGTCAATTCTAGCAATATGATGCACAATGTGATCATCATTTAAGGTGCTGATGTTTTCTTTCTATTACCATGGCTTCTTGTTGCCTTCTCTTCTTCCATCAATCTATTAGCTAATTAAAACATCAGATAATCGTCTTCCTCTATAGTTCTCTGTTAGAGGAATTTCCTTTCACTTCCTGATCTCATAGCTGTTCTCATTTCATGGAGCTCTTCTTAGACTACTTTTAGTGGGGACTACATATGAACTTCTCTCCCCCTGGGATGTTGCTTCATATTTATCACTGGTTGGATATTTTCTTTGTTTCCTAGAGTAGCTCCCCCCGAGACTAGGATGTATTCATTATGTTATGGAGATAATAGGCTCCCCCTTTCTCTTTTCCTTCCATACTCTATTGGGGTTCATCATAACGTCTGCACTCCTTTCCGATTCATAGTTTTGTTTGATTGGATTTGACTTCATCATCTGTTTGGAGTTATTTAATATATATGGCAGTTTACAATCTTTTGCTTTGTGACCACGCTTAAGGCATACATAACATCTTATTTGACCAAGGTGCATTTGAGCTGATGTATAATATTTTGTTCCTCTTCTTGAATACATTTTACAATCAACAATTTTATGTCCAAAATTATTTCATGCATAACAATAGCCATGGAAATTATTTGTGTACCTGGTGAAAGATTGTCTTGTCCATTTTCTTGCTTGATGGGTTCCTCTTTTCCCATATTTTGTAGGTTGGACTCGGGTTTTGTTTTGTCTTTGCAACATGTTGTAGTATGTCCTTGTTTTTTATGTAAAACATGTGATATTTTTCACGGAGGAACGAACCTCCTTTCGACATCTTCCAAATTTATTCAATTCATATTCAAGGAGTGTGAGGGCCCTTTCCTGTACCGACCTGTTTTCTCCATCCTTTTCATTCTTCGTCCTACCATGTTGTCGCTTGATTCTATTTGTTTCTTCACAACTCACGTTCCTCCTTGGTTTTTGCTTCTCGGAAAAATTTTCTTCGGGTCGCTTCATTGTTCTTTGGCGTGTACTTTTTATGAAAAATGATTTTCTTGTTATCTTCATCCTTGACCCCATCGGTTTCACCTTCATACTCCCATCTCAAATTTCTTTATGAGAGGAGATCTTTGAGCCTTTAGAATCTGGTCCAACTGTCCAGAGCTTTTCATCTGAGGAGTATTCATTAATAAGTCTCTTTGGGCCTTTTCTAATTTCTTTCTCAGGCTCACTACTTCTTCTTCCAATTTTTCACATTCTAGATTTTTCTCTCTCATTTGTTGCAGCAGAGTATCTTCTACTTTCCGTGCTTCTTCAAGTTGAGTCTTCAGACCAATAATCTCTTTCTTATCTTCATACTCTTTCTCATCACAAATTTGCACCAATGTCTTCAGGTCTTTGTTTTCATGCTTCAATCTTCCTATTTCAGTCAAGGCTGTGTCAAGTTTGGCTTTTTCTTCAGCTGCAATTTCTTCATGGCTCTCACTACCATTCACACTAGCAGATACCTCATTTGATTGAATATTTTCCTTTTGACCTGAATTTTTCTTCTTCTTAATTCTTTTCTCCTTCTTGACAATGCAGTCCTCTGTGTCTATTCCATGCATGAAATGCAATCTGTCCCAGATTTATTTTGCAAAGGTTAAATCCATTATCAACTCAAGGTCATTGTTATGAAGACTGTCATATATCACACATTTTGCCTTGGCATTTCTCTGTTGTTCTTTCACCATGGGTGAGTCTGTGCAGTAACCATCACAAAAAAGCTTCCATACCTTAGGTTCATCAGCCATTAAACCTGTTTTAACCTTATCTCTCCATTCAGGAAAGTTTGATGTATTTAGCACAAGCACATTTTGATAGTCCATGACTCAACCAGATCTCCTTCAAGCTATTAAGCTTACACCAAAGGAACCTGCTCTAATACCAATTGTTGAAACCTTACTTAAACTGAGAGGGGGGGGGGGTGAATCAGTTTAACACATACATGGACTTTTAAAAAAATTCTCTTAAAACTTATTTACACCTTCACTTCATGATCAACTTTAATATGTGAGCAATCTTTATTAGTGAGCAGCAAGTATCAAACAGATTTGTTAATGTAACAGCAGTCTTAATATGTGAGCAACAAGTATTAAGCAGATTAGATAAACCACATCAACACATAAACATCATGCACAGAGACACCAAATATAAGTGTAAACCCATGAAGGGAGAAAACCACATCTTATTATTGTTGTGATGCAAAGGCAAGCTCCAACTCCCTCTCACCACTGATTTTCTGTAGGAACCAACCTACAGGAGGCTCCTACCTCAATTTTGCAAGCTACAACTTGCAAGGAAGCACCAGCTCCCTTCAATTTTTTGCAGACACCAACCTACAAGAGGCTCCAACCTCAGTCAGCTACAACTGACAACTTTCAAGCTACAACTTGATAGGGAAGCTCCAACTTCCTCAATTTTTCAAACTGAATGTTTGCTGATTTACCTCAGATATCAGCTCTGTTCTATAGCTTCTCTTTCTGCTCTTCTTTTCTCAATATTCTCTGCCTTACACTTCTATACTCTGCCTTCTCTATATTTTCTCTCTCTAACCTCTCTTGTGCATATCAATGTGATATTATATATAGAGTTCCTCACATGACTGTTTGTATTTCACAAGGAATTTGGAGTGAACGGTCATGACTCTTTGGCTTTTGTCTTCTCATTCCTTTATCCAACTCAATTTTAAAATTATACCAATGTGAACAAATTTCCATGCTACAGTGGGAGTTATCTTTTCCTTAGGATACTTGCCGTTGCATCACAAACAATAAAAAATTAATTACAACATTTACATTCACATACATATTTCAATTTCACTCAACTCCTTTTCTGGATTTTGGCTTTACTGGATTTGTCTTTTCCTGCTACTGTTAAGATCTTGTTCTACATACTCTTTGTTCACTGTCATCTGCATATTCCACCTGTTCACTGCACTTTTGATTCCCTTTGTTGTACATCTCTTCAACTCTGCAATCTTTGTTTTCCTCTGTCAGGCCTCATTCTTCCTCTTTCTGTGTGCATATAAAATGAATACAGCAAATTTGTACTCAATCCGACTGTCGACCTGGGCAATTTCAATACTCCATTTTCTGGGCTGGCAATTTAAATAATTAAAACTTACTTGCACATAAAATTACCTGCACTCAATTTAGTACTTAACCCGATTTCTCTTTCTATGCATATAACCATGCATCTCCAACTTTTCGGGCCTTTGCACTTATATGCTTGATTTAGAACAACTGTAATATTAGCTCACAGCATAATATACCAATATATTGTAAATTTTTTCTACCCAGTGTTTCGAAATGCTGCATAGTATCCTTGACTTTGGCTTAAACCCCAACGCATCAACATTCGATATATATTAACATAAATAAATTCTTATATGCTCGTGGTTTCCTCATAAAATATATATATATATCCAAACCTTAGGACTAAAGTTATAACCCTTCGCACTTTATATTAAATCCAACGCTCTGTTTTAAACACATAACCGTATAATAAATCTTGGCTCCGGACCCCACCTGCAATGAATCTACACCGTCGATCGTTGTCAATATGATCCGGGCTCTTTTATTAAACTTTGGGCAAGTCCAGCGTGCGATCACCGATCGATGGCCCCTTCCCAAATCAACGGCTTATCACAATATCGCTTGACATCCTGGTACGAACTATAACGTGCGATGGCGCACTTTAGACGGTGGTTTTGGAACTTCGCCCGACGCCACGTGTCAAGCTTTCTATGGAATCGCTCGCGAATGGGGAAAAACCACTTGCTCCACAAAAGCGGTGCGATAAAACTCGGAAACCACTTTTACTGTGAAATCTCGCAAGGTTCCATCTCCCTTGACGCACTCGGTTCCGCTCTTCTCCTTTACACTCAGGTTCCGCCCGTTATACATAAAAAGGTTCCGGTCCAACACTTCAATGCTCCACTTCAGTCAATACACAGGTTCTCGTTATACCATGCTCATCCAATGAACACCCCTTCCAGAGCTCCACTTATATCGCTTCACGCGGATCAACTGCACTTTCATAATAACTTCAAGCAACCCATACGGACATGATCCATCATCGAATTCTTAACTGCTACACATTCGAATCCTCTCATTGAGAACACACATATAATCAAGGCACATACAATCAAGACACAACACTGACAAGAAGGTCGATTCCTACAATGACGCACAGGATTCAGTTTACCAGAGTTGATCCAACAATATCGGTACAATGCTGAACGATTTATATTCTACACATTTTCATACACTCTCCTTTCTGAATACACAGACAGACTCTTAGCTCAATTTGTAGAGTCCTAATCCTACAAGAACTTAAGGCCAATTCATGCAGGAATTTCACCAATAAGTGCACAACTACGAAAGGTCCTCTCCACACAGAGTTAAACAAAAAATGCACAGTTACGCTGAGACAATTTCCTCAGATGATTCGACCAAGAGGACATAAAGTCACACACAGGATTTATAAACAATTCTTCAAAATAGATATATATACATACATATACAGGCCAGATATTCAGTTCAGTGGCCATTATCCTCCTATTCTGTTGCTGAAGAGGTTCTCTACTTCTCTCTGACTCTCTCTAGCTCTCCCTTTTGCCATCTCCTTTTCCTCTGTTTTCTCTGATGTCTCTGCTACCTTTCCAGATCTCCAATCAACTAACCCTTCTAAAACTACCTCAGCTTCATATTTCATTTTCTCTTTTCCTTGTTGTTGTTTCAAGTGCTCCTTCTTTGCCAATTCCATTGCCATCAATGACAACATTTCCAACAGCCTCTAGTAGGTCCTCTATAGCGGTCATAAGCACTCTGCGAGTCAAACTCCCCAAGTTTCTCTGTATTGCATGGAGGGTCCTCCCTGGGCCTTCAACATCCGCCTCACCTCTACAGCACTTGTGCCTTGGGTAGCCCTCTGTCCTAACTAGTGCCATGTCTGCGTCATGATCACTAAAATTTTGTAAGTCATATTGTCCTATCAAAAACATTTTTTTCATTTTTCCATATAAGTTAAAGAAATTTTTAAAAAATCATATAATCAAAAACAAAAAAATGCAATCTTACCAATTGCACCCCATGTTGCTCCAGGTGGAAGAACTAAATTAGGATCTGCTCGAAATTCTATCCCAGCATAGGGATAGTCTTCCATTATGATGAATTGTTCTTCCCACCACTGGAAGAACTCATCATCCCAGGTGGTTTGGGGAACTTCACTTCCCCCCAGTCTCTTCATCAGATCTGCCCATCGGGCTATTCTTGGATCTCTTGGGGTGCTAATAGTAGAGATGACCTTTGGCCGAAGTCCTGGGACCCTCTCGAGGAATAATGTCATCAAAATTGTATCATATTCAAAATGTTTAGTCTTTGAATTCGGGATAGAAGTCAATTGTTTTTTTAGATTTCCCAACAAGGATGTGCACCAATCGTAAAGATGAATTTAGCATTCCACTGCTATATTCATGTGTGTCCATGAAGCCTGATGTAGAGAAGTTGATCCTGCCACTCTACCAATGGTAAAAATAAGGATTTTCATGTACAAATCTTTCATATCTTTGATGGGAATCTGAGTTCCCACCTCTTTGCATCATCTACGCAATATACTTGGACATAATCCTCTACGTTAAGCCCTCCAACAGGCTTGCTGTGCAAATATACTGGGTCTCCCCTTCGGGAAAGTCCAGTAATAAAGTATATGTCTTCCACCTCTATTCGTAATGGCATCTGATCAATTATAAAGAAACCTTCTTCCACTTCCCAATAATCAACCAGCATCTAAAGCAAGCAACATTGTTTTTCATATTCGGCATTTCGAAATTTTTTTGTAACCCACAATTCCAAAGAATATCTAAGGATTGTTGGTCCTCCATAACTTCATTATCAATAGCACTATGCTCAAGTTCTCTCCAACTGATCGACATCTTGGGAAAATTTATCAATTGACTGATTAGATACAAGTTTTTAATTTTTCTCTGCGCATATGTGACCTCGTTTTTACACTGTCGTGTGTATACGCGCGTTTCTTGTGGCAAACCAGCGTATACGCAGAGGGTTTCAATGAAAATCTATTTCCTCCGGTAAAAAATCTAAAAATTTGCTTAAAACAGGAATGAAATTGATAAATAGGATGAGTCTAAGGTTTACTTGAGTGATTTGAAATGATTTGGTGGCTGGTTGCATCGTATTTAAGAAGAGGAGTTTTTGCCCCAGAGCTTCTTTTTCCACTTTTGTAATGCAAAAATGATCAAAATGTGAGTCAAAACGTTTATTTATGCCCAAAATTTGAAATTTTTTCACAAATTTCATTTGTGTTTATTTTTTGAAATTTATTAAGGCTGTTTAAACTTTTGGCTCTTAAGCATTGGGAAAATTATTTTTTCAGGTACATTCTGCTAAATTTGAGATATTCCTAGTTTTCCTTCGGACCCATGACTGCTAACTTGTCATGGAAGGTATTTGATTTAGAACTAGCATATAGGTTAGGAAATTCACTTTCTATTGCATTTTTTCATACTAGCCTCCATTCTGATTACTTGCCGTAGGGTTGATCCCTTCATTTCATGAGTATTTAACCCATTTCACTCGCCAAATTTTTAATCATGACTTGGTGATAGAGCCATCCTTTACATGGGCTTCCTAGTTAGTTCCTCACTAGCATTTGTCGCCCATTTTGAAATTTATGTAGGCTCAGGAGTCCTCCTTAGTCCCACCATGACTTATGCATTGAAGCTTCATTCTTCTTCTTCTTCGTTATCTTTATTTTGGCCATTTACCCTAGAGGCTCCCATATGTTGTTGAATTGTATTACTGCATTACATATTGACTACTTGTTTATCCTGGCCTTTAGCCAGCTTCATTTAGACTCATGTTTAAGCCCCCTTTTTACCATGTCTTTTTGTACAAGTTAACCATGCAATCACTTAGCCTTTGCGACTTGAAACCTTTACCTATGGATGGAACATTCCTTTGAGTGTCACTTACCAGTTTCCACCACATTCCATTGAGCATAGGATTGTTCCTATCCCAGGAACTAGTGCATATGTTTCTCGACACTTGTTCTATCCATTGTACTATAGGCATTATTTTATTCCTTTTCAGGATTTGAAATATGAAAAAGAAAGAAAAATTAAATATTTTAAAAAGAGCGGGAATGGGATATTACTTCCATACTTGATGGCAACTACAGTGTCAGTTGTGTCACCCTTGAACAAAGCACAAGAAAGCTAAGTCTTTTCTCCATTTGGGATGGCTTTAGTTTTTTACTTAGGAGAGGCCATAACCTTGTTTTTTGAGTCAGTAGTCCCCCAGTTGGTTATCTCTTCCAATCATATGGAGTGTTTGTTTATGCCTCCTGCATGACAAACTTATACAAAGTTATCATTTGCTTCCATAGTCAACATGAGTCATGCTTTTGTTCAAGGGAAGTTAACTTGAGTCGGCCTTTTTATGGTGTCTCTTGACTCATTTTTCAGTCAGCCTTCCCAATCTTGTCAATATCTTGTTCTATCACATCAGTTATTTGGTTGTTTTCTCGTGCCAGTTTGAGAAGGTCTCCACTAAATTCTTGCTGGCGGGTTTGTCTCTTATCAACTACGACATATTGCTCTAAGAGTAAACCTAGAGCCGCACCCTGGCCCTATTGACATCATTGATAGGTGACCTTATGCTCAGCATTTGATCAACATCATGGGTCTTTGACTAAGTGGTTTCCCTTGTGTTCAACTTCAGCTTACATTATCACACCTGGGATTTGTGTAGTACCTCGATTTCCATTTGACCCTATCGGTGAATATCTCGCGTCTTTGTCAACTTTCATTATTGGTTGGTTCAAAGGGTTTCTGCCATGCACTAGCTTCATCTTGTGCATGCCGAAAATGTACTTCAGGTTGGTTACTTCACTTTACTTCATCCAATTCCTTCCAAATATTGGCCTGTGGGTTACACTCGCGCTGGACTAATGTGGGATGCCTTAATGCCTTCCTTCCAGTAGATATTTTCCCATCGACTCCAACTCATTGCTCTGGGAATAAGATCTAGAGTCCTTTTGTCAGTACCTTAGGGTTTACAGTCATCATTGGCAGAATTTTTTCTATCGACAGTGAGAATACATCATTGTCTCCTGCTTGATATATTCTTTCAAGTGTTTGACTTCAACTCATTCATTCGCACTTTCTAGATTGTATTGGGGCACCTTGACACTCATTATCATTATCTGTGGGTTGTCTCGCATTCGTTAATGGTATACATCAATGGTCGGTAATCAAACAATTTCTCACATGGTCGACCTTAGCTCATTTATTCCCATTATGTATAATTGTGCCATGGTGATCGGTGAAGACCTCGGGTTAGCATCAACATGTTTTGGTTCACTTTGACATCTCCTTCAGTTTTCTACCAATGACACCATGCATCCTTATATATTGTAGTTTCGTCACAGCAACATCTTATATGTTGGCTCCCGAGTTGGGTGTTGTACCATTTGTTCCACCACTTATGTTTTGGTACTTGGAGATTCAGTTGTGACTTTCATGATCAGATATCTTTGTAGCATCATTGATCAGTCTTCTATATGTGATACTTGGACATGATTTTGACTTAAACTTCCGGGCGGTGATCATATGATTCACTATGTACTTTACATTTCAGCTATACTTGTATACATATTGGATCTGCTCCATACTTCATATGCAGACATGATTTTCTTTCACTGAGAAAGGGTATGGCTACCTCGAACATGAGCTATCTTTCTGATTTCTCACTGGTTTTTTGGCAGGCTGAAATCTGGTGAAGTCATCTCTAGTCCCCGCAAGGTTCTTTCTATGCACATAATACATTTCGGCCATCATGTACCCCTTATGACCTCATATATTAGGGGGCATCTATTATAGCATCATTTATCACCATTATATACTTAATGACTTATGCATTGGCCTTGGACATCCCTTCCATTCAGACTTGGTCACATTTCTCAAAAAACAATATTTCAAAAACCATACATAGCTCTACCCAAAATTTTCTACATATACACGCGGGTCTAGACATAGAGAACCCGCGTATGCTATTTAAAATATTAAAAAAAAAAAAAAATTCCTATTTTTGAGGTAGGGTTTATGGTTGTTCCTGTAACTTAACCACCCCAACTCGTGGCATAACTATTCCCCAACTAAAAATAAATATTTTGAGGAGGTACAAATACCCCTCAAGGGAATGGCCTAAGAGAGGAAGAGAGAGAATTATAGATGTTATACCTTGTTATAGCCCTGTCCAAGTTTGATATTTCCCCTGTGCCTCCTGCACTTCCCAGATTTTCAGGAAACCCTTGCTTCCTTGAGATGTTCACCTTCATCCTATGTGACATCCATTGTGCACTATTCTTGGAAGAATTTTTGAGAGGCTAGGGCTAGATGGTTCCAGAGTACAGTTCGCTCGAGGTCGTGGAGGATTTCAGGTGATCTCTCCACTATTTATTTACTGTACATGTTATCAATAAAAGAAGTGGCATCTTTTTCCTGATGTTTACGTGTCATATATCTCTTATGCATGCTTAATGATCTTAAATAGTTCATTTATTATTATTTCTATGAGATTATGTATGCTTTTTGCTAACGTCTACAACATATATATGTTGTACAACTAGGTTTTTGTGCTTGTTCTTTGCTGGTTTGCAGGTTCTGCAGCACAAGGAGTTGCAGGGGGTTTGAACCTTGTAGGATCTACTACAACCGAAGGATAGACGGGTAAGATCTGCAATCCTTATTCTCTAGTTTAAAGCATAGAAGTTGGTTAATTGAGTCCTTATTGTGATGACATGCCCCTGATCTGTGAAGGTTTATGTTATGAAACCAGCTCCAAAAATAGAAGAAAAGAGAGATCAATGCCTTAGAAATCAGCCACTTTGAGGGGGAAACCTCCAATACATTACATAAATGAACAATTCTTGGATGATACAAATGACCGAAACCTCCTTCTATATATAGGAATCAATGGGCCCTCAATATAATCCTAGCTGACCTAACAATAACAATGTAAGGGCACAATAATAACAATATTGGGGTTACAGGGGTACAATAGTAATAATAAGGGGGCTACACTAATAAACATAAGGGACTAAACTAGTAATATAGGGACCTAACATGCCCCTCTCCTTCAAAAAAACGTCGTCCTCAACGCTTGAGTAGCTATGGGTGTTTCTGTATAAAATTCTCATCCTCCCATGTAGAATCTTCAGCGGGTAAGTTCTTCCACTTGATGAGATACTCTAAAATTGATCGATTTCATAGCTATCGAGTTCTTGCTTCCGTGACCGCTTCAGGTTCCAATACAAATTTTCCTTCCTCATCAAGTTCTAGAAATATTGTTTGAACTGGAAGATTTTCACCTATAACATTCTTTAAGCATGAAACATGGAAAACTGGATGCACTCGCGAAGAAGCAGGAAGCTCCAATTTGTATGCCATAGTACCAATCTTTTGCAACACCTTTTAAGGACCATAGTACTTTGGTGATAATTTATTATCCTTCTTAGCTTGCTTGAGGGACATTTGTTTGTATGGTTGCAGCCGTAAAAATACCCAATCTCCTACATCAAAACTTCTCTCGCTGCGATGTTGATCTGCCTGTTGTTTCATTCGATTTTGTGCCAAATTCAGGTTATTCTTTAAGAGTTGGAGAACTTCTTGCTGATGCTCGATGTGATCTTCCACTGCTTGAACCTTCGAATTTTCCCTTAAAGATGATGTGATGGATGGTGGATGATATCCATAAAGTGCCATAAATGTGGTCATTTTTGCTGCAGTATGGAAGGAAGTGTTATACCACCATTCAGCAAGAGGTAACCACTTGACCCATTATGTTTGTTTATCAAATACAAAACAACAAAGATATCCTTCCAAACATTTATTTACTATCTCAGTTTGACCATCAGATTGAGGATGATAAGATGAGCTATGAGCTAATTGAGTACCCAAACAAGAAAATAACTCCGTCCAAAAATTTCCAGTAAAAATGGGATCTTTGTCGCTCACAATAACCCTTGGGTTTCCATGTAGCTTTTGAATTGTGTCCATAAAAGTAGTAGAAACTGTACTTGCTTTAAATGGATGAGATAATGCACAAAAGTGTGCATACTTGGTAATTTTATCAACTACCACCATGATGACACTCTTTCCTTCGGACTTAGGTAAACCTGTGATAAAATCCATTGAAATCTCCTCCCAACGTTGACTTGGAATAGATAAAGGTTGTGGAAGTCCTGGGGTCTTAATTGTTTCCACTTTATTCTGCTGGCAAACCAAACATTCCGCCACAAACTTTCGAATATCAGATTTAAGGCCATCCCAAAAAAATTCTTTCTTCACCCTGTGGTAAGTTTTTAAAAATCCTTAGTGTCCTCCTAAAGGAGAAGTGTGCAATTCCAAAAGAATCTTTTGTTTTAGTTGGGAATTCTTACAAAGATATAAGCGATCTTTGTACCATAAGGAATCATTTTTCCAAATAAATGTATCAAATGTACTAGGATCTTGTTGCAACTTTTGAATGAGTGTCCACACTTCTTCGTCCCTCTTCCATTCATCCCTTGCTTCGGTTATCCAATCTGGTTGGATAATAGAAATGGCACAAAGCAATGCTTCCACCTCTTCATTCTTTCTTGAGAGTGCATCTGCAACAACATTTAGCTTCCCCTTTTTGTAGATTATTTCAAAGTCATAACCCAACATCTTTGTGACCCATTTTTGCTGCTCTTCTGAAGATAGTCTTTGTTCCAAAAAGTGTTTAAGACTATCATGATCAGTTTTTACCTTCAAGTGTCTTCCCATTAGGTAAGTTCGCCATTTCTTTAGTGCATGCAGTATTGCTAACATTTCCTTCTCATAAATAGGTTTCTGTAAATACTTTCCTTTGATTGGACGACTTTCAAAAGCAATGGGTCTTCCTTCCTGCATTAAAACCGCACCAATTCCATTTCCTGAGGCATCACATTCCACAATAAAGGTTTTTGTGAAGTCCGGCGTAGCTAAGACTGGTGCTAGGCACATTGCCTCTTTAAGATGTTCAAAGGCCTTAGTTGCTTCAGGAGTCCATGAAAATGCATCTTTCTTCAATAATGTTGTTAGAGGTGCTGCTATTCTCCCATAATTCTTAACAAACTTGCAATAATACCCTGTTAACCCGAGAAATCCTCGCAACTGCTTTATGGTCATGGGGACTTTCCATTCCTTAATGGCTTTAATTTTGTTAGGGTCTACTTTAACACCCTCGTGAGATACAATATGACCCAGATATTCCACCTCTTGTACTCCAAAGAAACATTTGGATGTTTTTGCATATAATTATTTCTCCCGCAATAGTTTGAGCACCCTGTCAACATGTTCAACATGATCCTTCCAAGACCTGCTGTAGATTAGTATATCATCAAAAAATACTAGCACAAATTTTCTAAGGAAGGGTTTGAAAATGGAATTCATCAACCCTTGAAATGTAGAAGGTGCATTGGTAAGGCCAAAAGGCATGACCAAAAATTCATAATGACCCTCATAAGTTCGAAATGTTGTTTTCGGAATATCTTCAATCTTCATTCTAATTTGATGATATCCTGAGCGAAGATCCAACTTGGTAAAATAAATTGCTCCATGTAATTCATCCAATAATTCATCAATCACAGGAATGGGAAATTTATCTTTAATGGTGAGCTTATTGAGCTCCCTATAATCCGGACACATGCGCCATGATCCATCCTTCTTGTGCACCAATACTATTGGAGCGGAGAAAGAACTTTGACTAGGTTGAAGTATACCGGCCTCTAACATTTCTGCAATCAGACGTTCAATTTCGCTCTTTTGGACATAAGGATATCTATAAGGCCTGATGTTTGGAGGAACACTTCCTAGAATCAAATGAATAGAATTATCATGATCACGAATAGGTGGGAGTACTTTGGGAGTTTCAAACACCTTGTAATGATTGTCCAAGACTTTTTGGAGATCTGCAGAAATAGATGATTTTGATGTTGGAACTTCTAGTGAGAATAATTGTGCAATTACGCCTCGTTGTTCTTTCTTCAAAAGCTTTGACATGAAATTAGAGCTTATTATCTTTCCCGGCTTCCCTACGATACCCTGTAATTCAACTTCCTTTCCTTTCGAAAAAAAAATTCAAGAAAAGTTCTTGAAAATTAAAAGCTATCGTCCCCAAAGATTGTAACCATTGTATTCCTAGTACAACATCAGCACCTCCCATTGGAATGGAAAGCATTGGACTATTAAATACATATTCCCCCATGGTTAGCTTGATATTATGGCATTTTCCAGAGAAATTTATAGTTCCTCCATTTGCAACCATCACTTGACATTCTGGTGCTGGGTATAGGAAACAATTCAATTCCTTCGCTACCTTACAATGAATAAAATTATGGGTACTACCTGAATCAATCAACACTATTACCTTTTTCTTCTTGATATGTCCTTCTATCTTGAGAGTTTGAGGAGTGGTAATTCCTGCCAATGCATTACACGATATGGTCGGACTCATTTCTTCCTCTTCTAGGGTTGGTTCTTGGTGTATATCCTCTTCTTTTGAATATTCTTGTTCATTTTCTTCTTCCTCTTCACAATCTATGTAAAATAATTTCTTCTCAGCACACTTATGACCTTTAGTGTATTTTCTATCACAACTGTAGCAAAGCCCTTTTGCTCTTTTTTCTTCCAATTGTTGTGGTGTCAATCTTGTAGGTTGTGGAAGTCTAGGAGTAGCAACACTTCCATCTTTATATATGTGAGTGGTAGGCTTCCTTGTTGCCATAATTTTACATTCAATTTTTCTTGCCAACCCAAATGCCTTTTCCAATGAATCAGGTTCCCAAACTTGAACTTCATGTTGGATGTTATCCTTTAAATTCCCTATCAAGACATCAATCCTATGTTCCTCTGGAATATCAGTTACCCTTATATTCAATTTTTGGAAGTCCTCAATGTGCTCTGCCACTAAACCCTTTTGTTTGAGATTTAACAATTGGCTAAAGAAGGTATTGCTTTTTGTATCCTCATAATGTGCTATCATTTTCTCCGTAGAAATTGACCAAGTGACAATTTTTTTACGGGAGAAAATCCATTGATACCATACAAATGTATTTTGTTCTAAATGTAAAGTTGCAATGCATACCTTTTGTTTGTTTTGCACATTATTGAGATCAAAATATTGCTCCATCTGTAGTATCCATGTTACGGGATCCTTGCCATCAAACTTCTTCATATCCATCTTTGGAATATGGTGGTTCTTCCATCCAACATTAGAGTTTATGAAATCACGATTAACATTTATTTTTTTCTCATCATGAGTTTCCTCTACTATCTTTTTTCCATTAGGAAACATTTCTTGTATCAACTTTTCCAAACCTTCGATGTCTACTTTTAGATCATTCTTCATGTTTTCCATTTTTTCATCGATCTTAGCTTCCATGTCATCTATTGTAGCTTCCATGCCATCCATCTTAGATTCCATGTCTTTATTCAAACCATCCATCTTATTTTCCATGCCTTTCTTCAAAACTTCCATTTCATTTTTTGTTGCTCTTTGTGATAGGTGCACTTGCTCTTGTAATTTTGACATCTCATGTTGCATTTCTTCGTCTTCATGAGTCATAGTAGAGCCTTCTGAAATCTTAATGGGTGTTGAATCCTTTTTAGGGGGAATTTTATAACCCAATATTGATATCTATTCTTCAATATCCCCTTGGAATAAATTCAAACTAATTTTTTTCAAACGAGACTTATGTAATTTGAAAAATATACACACATTTTTCTTTCTTTTGAGGAGCTTGATATTGAAACTGAATTATCTTTGTGATTTTAGATCTTCAATATCTGAAATTTTACCTTGAGGTAGCCCTCTAAATCCTCTTTCGAATGCCACAGGTCTGACCTGATTTGGACTCTTCAAGAAAAATTTATGTCCAATCTCTCACAATGACCTAATTATGGACTATTTCAGTAGAGTGAACTTGTACGACTTGCCACGTGTCACTGTTTCCTCCTTCGGCTTTGAAATTTATAGAAAAGAAACTACAGTCTGTGTACTTGTGGACACTTTTTACAAAATCTCAATCAAAAGCTCAGAGAGAGATTTATGATGTTTTTTCCCATGGTCACCTCTTTGAGATGACATTCGGGAGCCTGCAAAAATCCTAACTTCCACAGATCATATCTCCAAAAATATTGCGAACCAAGATCTGAAATTTTTACAAGAGGTTATTTGGGATTTAGTCTTTGCTCTGTGAAAATTTCAGCTTCTGAAACCTCGTATAAAAATATTTATAGTGAAAATTCCGCGATGACCTATTTAGGTTAAATTCAGGAGCCTACAAAAAGCCCTAACTTCCACAGATCATATCTCCACAAATATAACGAACCAAGATCTGAATTTTTTTGACGATGTTCCTCACGATTTTGGCTTCACACTATAAATATTTCAGCTTCTGAAACTTCGTAGAAAAAAAGTTATAGTGAAAATGCCACGATGACCTGTTTGGAGCAGTGAAACCCTAGAATCCAAAGCTCTGATACCAAATGTTATGAAACCAGCTCCAAAAATAGAACAAAAGAGAGATCAACGCCTTAGAAATCAGCCACTTCGAGGGGGAAACCTCCAATACATTACATAAATGAACAATTCTTGGATGATACAAATGACCAAAATCTCCTTCTATATATAAGAGTCAATGGGCCCACAATATAATCCTAACCGACCTAACAATAACAATGTAAGGGCACAATAATAACAATATTGGGGTTATAGGGGTACAAAAGTAACAATAAGGGGGCTACGCTAATAACAATAAGGGACTAAACTAGTAATATAGGGACCTAATAGTTTATCAACCCAAGACCTTAGGGTAACGTTGCCCATAACCCATGATTGTCGTTAGACCAAAATCCATAGTTATTAGTCAACGATCACATCGCCAGAGATAAGGATCCAAGGGAGACGGTTATTTCGTGTCGCGAAACACGCGGGGAGCATTTTTTTATCCAATTTCCAACAATATCCCCCCCAACGTGAGCCAGGTGTGTATCAAACTCGTGACCTATGCTCTGATACCACTGTGGGTCAGTGTTTTGGTTGAGCTATAAGAGATTTTGATCATCCTCAATAAACTCTAAGCATCCATAGTCAGTCACAGTCAAGCCTGCAATGCTTTAAATTGAGGCTCGGTTTATTCTTTAGAATTGTTGTAACATTGATTGTTGAAGTAATCAACAACTCAGACCTATTTTTGGCCCGGGTATGTAAAGGGTCTTGTATTATTTTCTATGGAGATCTCGATTTTAGAACTAACATACGAAGGTCTTATACAGAAGCATCTAGAATTATTCAAGCATTGAGGACAACACTTTTTTGAAGGACAGGGGCATGTTAGGTCCCTATAATACTAGTGTAGGCTCTTATTGTGTTTTTTTGTGCTAGGAGAATCGACATCTGCAGTAGTATCGTACTTGCATGACGCGGGGTCAAATCCCGCTGGCTACCCCTATACTCATAGGAGGAACCGTCGTGCCCGCCATGATGACCCTCGGTTTATTCGAGACTCGAACTCATGACCTACACTGTGGCATGAATGCCTTAGCAAGCGCCAGCTGGCCACAAGCCCAAACCCCGACGGGCGTGTAGGCCTTTATTGTTATTGTTAGTGTAGCCCCCTTATTGTTATTGTTGTGCCCATGTAGTCCCCATATTAAAACTGTGCCCCATAGAAGCCCACTATTGTTATTGTTGTGCCCTAACATTATTATTGTTATGCAAGCTTTTATTACATTGTGGCCCCTTATACTCCTATATA
Source organism: Pinus albicaulis (assembly GCA_034641835.2). Taxonomy (NCBI): domain Eukaryota; kingdom Viridiplantae; phylum Streptophyta; class Pinopsida; order Pinales; family Pinaceae; genus Pinus; species Pinus albicaulis. The sequence continues at coordinate 1,432,737,308 of CM076578.1, read as the reverse complement.
TAGAAAGTAGGTTTTGACATTTGTATCATCCAAGAATTGTTCGTTTATGTAATGTAAAGGATGTTTCCCCCTCGAAGAGGCTAATTTCTAAGTATTTGATCTATCTTTTCTTCTATTTTTTGAGTTGGTTGCATAATAGAATAAACCCTCTCAGCCCTTAATAGAAAAAACAAGGGCATCCAAAGACTAAATTGCCTCAACCCTCAATAGCAACAACAAGTGCAACCAAAGACTAAACCACCTCAACCATCAATAACAACAACAAGGTCCCAAACAACCCCATACCTACATGTCCCATAACAATGTACAACACATAAACATACAGAGTGTAAAACACAACACATACACCTACACATGGTGTGCAACACAACACATACACCTACACCTAGTGTAAAATACCACACATACGCCTACACTCGGTGTACAACACAATACATATACGTACACACCGTGAAATACAATGCATACACATGTTGTAACACAATGACTACACAATACCCGTAACACGATATCACATTTACACAACACAACATGTATGACACATACACAATGCCACATGTACATGGTACCACGTGTACAACATGTACACAACACCACCTGCACAATGTGTACACGGTGCCACATGTACATAGCACCACCTGCACGTGTACACAACACCATATATACACAACATCATATGTGAAACGTGTACTGATCAGGAGCTCAAATCTGAGCTTGGGAAGAAGCTCAAAAATTGAAAGTGCTCAAATTGATTTGGAACCTGAGCAACGGGATAGGCCTCGGTGATATGATCCCAATGCCGTGAACGGCACTGAAAACCGACGCCATATGAAGAAGTTATTCAACTTTGAAGTTCTTCAATTTCAGTAAAAAAATGGCCAATTTGACTTTATAAAAATCTTTTATTAAAAAAATAATATTCCACAGAATATTCTAGGAATATTCTGTGGAATATTCCATAGAATATTTGGTGGAATATTCCACAGGTGGCCAATGAAAAGGCGCCACGTGGCCAGCCCGGAGGCCGCCACAACATGTACATAGCACCACATGTACATAGCACCGGATATGCAACATGTACACAACACCATATGTACACAACACCACATATACAACATGTACAACATATACACAACAGTAGTACTACACATCCAGAGAACACACTGCCTCTACTAGGTAACCTTTCTTTTAGTATCTTTCCACTATCCATGGTTGTCACAGCATGTTGCATATCACACTAATTTCATTTCGTTGATGTATCTCTCGATGTTACATGTCTATAACACAAACATAAGCATAGTATAAGCACACATTATCAATTCATATTGCATGTTACTAACTGCATAGATCTGTCAGGGATACCCTTCCCACTTGATTTCCTCATAGCCAAGAACCTCTTCATGCCATTCACCTGCATAAGAAATCATTCCTCCACAAGCATGATCCCTGACAACCCTGTCAGACAACAACATACATATACATATGTGCATATAAACATTAGCATAAAACAATCATGATCCCTAAATACCTTGTTATACATTGATAGACATGCACAATAGAAACATTAGCATAAAATATTCATGGTCTCTGATGACCCTATCAGACAATGACATACAAACATACATATATACATATATAAACATCAACATAATCATGTTCACAACATAATTACTATATATCACAAGGTCAAAATTAAGAGAACTCCCTTTATTTGTGCACAACATGCACAACATTGAGAAAAACAATTCCCAACATAGCCAAGGCATCTCATACCACAAATCCATTCACTTTACCTTTCTTGATGCCTTTCTCATGACTTTCCTCCCACCATGCATTTATCCCAATGGACCCAACCAATCCAACTGGTTTTCATATTCTTGCCTTTAGTTTCCCTTATACATGCATTGGGCTTTATCTGAATCCTACATTACCTGTTGGGTTTCATTATCTCTCCCTGAGCTCCATTAACTTTCCTCTTTCCAAACCAATTCCCAATATTCTCAAAACATAAAAGGAAATAACAAGGAACAAACAAGAAGAAAAGTGTGAAAACCAATAGCAATATGACACCAAAAACAAAGTGGCATGGCCATGCACCATATACAATTAATACTGCAAGTCAAACACAAAAAATTACAAAAGACCAAAAGCAAAAAACTAGCAACATACACAATGACTCAATCCCCATGGTTCCCCGTGCTTCCAAAGGAAAGGTCAACCCGAGCCTTCTTCAAGATTTCATGGCAGTCTCTTTTGCCATGAAATCCCCTACATCATATTTCCATAAACATGTAATTTTAAGTGCATAAATAAATATGCAATATACTAATTTCCTTACCTTTTTGTGCCAAGTACGTTTCCTTGTAACTAAACATGTCCATATATCATCTCTCAAGGGACTCCAATTGTCTCGATGAATCCATATATAACTCGAAACTAGCTAATTTACCTTTTTCCTTGCTGCAATTGAGTCTTATATGCATTATCACATCACCCAACTATTAGTTATATAAATAAATTATTTGTTACCTTTTCATGCTAATACCAAGCATGTTTTCCCTGCAAATGTTCACACATGTCAATCACATGTTCCAAATATCAATACATCATGTCTATTAATTTGAAATCAACCTTTTCCAAGACTAATAACCATTTTATAATAACTAATAGCCATTAGTCATAATACTACAACTAAGACCCACTTGCATTCAAGTGCATATCATTTGTCTCGGCCCATATGTATCAGTGCAACTCTTTTAAAACAATACCATTATTCATGCAACCTTTTATAAACACATACTCATATCATGCAATTCATAAAGCATCCAAACAATGTAACACCCTTGTCCCATATCTACCCAAGTAATCGGTCAACTGAGGTAAATATGTGATGAGAGGCTACTATAATCAGATTGAACATCCTCAGTGACCTTAAGGAAGTGGAATCAACAAAAACCCATCCCACAAACCTTCTACATCAGCAACAAGACTCCCAAGAACTATCCCAACAACTCAGGTAACTAGCCCATGGGTCCCACTTAGGTTTTAACTCACTTAACCCCCGAACGCACCCATAGTATTGGCATGAGTGCGTCTGGGAGGCTATGTACACACACACAAGCCTACCTGCCTGTGTCTAAGGACTAAATTTCCTAGACATGTGCCTGCGTACACAGGATTTAAGGCACTTTTTCAGGCTCAGAGTCCATGACACTTCCCAGAACTCAATGAAAAATTCAGAAATGAATTAAAACAACAAAACAATGATGTATTTTCAAAATTCATAACATGACCTAGATTGGACCCCTACTAGCCATGACAGGAATTTCGTCAAACATATCACAAATATGAAATCTGCAAGTTTAAATAATATATATGAACATGGGGGTCTCATACTTATCTAAGAAACTCTAAGAAGCATTGTTCTCTTACATCATTAGCTACATAATCATCAATTAGGTCATAGATACATTGTTTATTCATTTTCAAATAAAAACATGAGGAGAGCCATACTTCAGCACTGTCAGAATACATGCTCATAACCAACATAATAACAGAAATATCATGGATACATCAGCCATAGAATCCACATATAAACCAGTACATTTACACATAAAATGCCAAGGAAATGAACTTTACATTAATGAATGTAAAAAACCAACTAGGGATGGGACTACCACATTCCACCCGACCATAGATTAGCTAAGCCAAATCTCTCTTCAGCCAATCACCCTCGTGCCATATTCCAAGCATGAATTTGGGACTCATAACCATCCAAAAAGAACCAATCAAGCATGGATGCAACTGAAGTTCTCCACCTACACTGTGAGGAATTTTAGTGCCTCCTAGTCTCTCAAGATTTACCGTAAACTATAGTCTGATCAAGGGATAACTAGGCCCTACGCCAAGACCCACTCTTCAGGCTTTATCATACATCCCATCTTGGGACTACTAGGGCCAACAAAGAGAAATCCACCTCCCAGATTTACCGTATATCCTGCCATTCACCAGCAAGGATTGATAGGCACACCGAGGCACACAATCCTGGATTTATCGCAACCCACAGTCTGGCTCAGGAGTCATGGGTTACTAGGAAGTGGATTTACTATGGTCATCAGTCCAGTTCAGGGATCACTAGGCCATGTGTTTTTCATTTTGGAGATCCACTCCACTCAGCTTTGAATCCATCCGACAATCCAACTCAACCAAAGTATGAGAACCCATCCCATCAAAGCTATCTGGAAATGGAAAGGCTAGGCAAAAAACACTGTCACACTTGGAAAAACCCATGCCATGACAGAAACTAACCACATGCAATACCAAGCATGTTATATCTAGCAAGGAGATCACACATGCAAATCGATAACTGCAAATAATCATGTTTTAGTTGCTTCATATTGCTCTTCCTTTCTTGTTCCTTCCTTCGTCTTTCCTTCTTTTCCTTTCTTGATCTAATGCCAAAGTGCTCCAAGAAGACTCTAAGTGTCCAAGAGTGAGAGAGAGAGATAATAATGAGAGAGCTCCAAAATTAAACTAACGAAATGTTTGATCCAAAATATTTCCAACTGATCCTCAGAAGCCTTTTTATCAATGAGGCCTCTATTTTCTTCATTTTCCATTATTTTCCTTCATTTTCATCCTCACATGCAACTTGTGACCTTTCACCTTCCTTTTCTCATATTTTCCTTTATTTTCATAGATAAAATTCCAATTAATGCCTCATGCATTTCCAAAGCCTTTGCCATTGCCTTTTCCAATTTCCTTAGCCATAATAACCGAAATGAACACCCATTAAGATAATTTTCCCAACATTCATCTTGGAATATGTGTCCCATCAACTGTGGTCTTATATATTTTTACAAGGGTTTTTAACCAGGGTTTTTATAGAACCCTCCCCCTTGGGGGAACACCGTCATCGGTGTTCAATGACACCTACAAACTACGTGAAAATTGCAAGACTGCCGAAAACAAAACATACTTCCCATGGAGCTTTATAACACATCTCATTGCAGTATTTACAATGATCACTGCTGAAAACATGATAAACATATTTTTTACTAGAGCTTTATAACATATCTCATTACACTATTTAGAATAACAACCACATATACACTTATACACATTTTCTTCAACCAACAAATAATCATACAGTTTATGGAGCTTTTAAATCTAGCTCGATACAGTATTTACAATGATATACACATATACACCTATGCACATTTTCTCAACCATAAAATAAAAGGATACGATGTATGTATCTACAACGACTCACACCTCCACCCTCAAAGTAACACCAGGATTCACTTCCTCCCTAGGAAGTATAAAATCCATTGTCGAATTCAAATTCTGCATCCAATGTCCAATGCTTCAATCCTGTGCCACTTTTGCTCTCAATGAATAGTTACCAGTTCATTGTTCCAGGGCACACTCCCAATGTGCATATGATTCCATATGGAAATGCTAATGACCAAAACAAATCCATCCCTGACCTTCCCTTCTCTACTACACAAACCCTCGGGCAATACAGTAACCCCCTTATGTGCAATCACTCATCTTCCAAGTTCCCTGGCATCCCCTATCCCGGGCGATCCATCCCTTAGCAAGGCTTCCTCGCATTGGAAGACACAAAAAACAAGGCATATACCTGCCTCAAAACCATCATATCGGTCATAGCATGCTCATGGAAATTAATGGAAACTATTGGGTACCAGTGTCCCACAATGGCCTTGTTCTTGAGGTGCTTTACCAACATATTGCTACATGTTTCAATTCCTTTTGTTGTTGCTGCTAATGCTTGTAATTAGTTTCAGCCACCCAACCAAGCATTTTCGTGCTTCTTGTACTGAGCACATAACTGCCATTATATTCAAAATAAATTGAAATAAATTCACATCATACCTCATTGGTATCTCTTCAATAAGGTACACTTGCATTCCTGTTCACTTCCTGTCACAACAAGTCACACTAGATGTTTGATCAAATCATCATGTATAAACATATCACATCTGGTTAGCTCCAAAAGCAACCACCATAGATTAAAATCATGAATCACATGAAATCACCATAAACCATAATCATTAATCACATGTAACCATCATAAGTCAGAATCACATATCACATACATAATAGAAGTGAAATAAAATATCGATACTTATTCTTCATTGGTCCTTAATTCTTCCTTTGTTCTTTTTGTACACACACCAGAATGGTTGCCATACTCGGTGAGCACCCAATTCCTTTTCTTCTCTTCAATCACGTAAACATACACACAGTGTACATCACAACACTTACACCCACATATGACACACAACACCATACAATACATGTACCCACACCGAAATATGACACATACACCTAAACCTGTTGTACAATACAACACAATACATACGCCTACACTGACACACAAAATATACACCTATGCCCAGTGTACAATACAAAACAACACATACACCTACATCTAGTGTACAATACAACACAACACATACACCTACATTCAGTGCACAACACAACACAATACATATGCATATGCATAGTACAATAAAACGAATACACATGTCATAATACCACAACTACACCATGCACATACATAATACCGCATGCCCGCATCTCAGCATGTACGAAATGCACACAATACCACTTGTACCAGTACCATATGCACAACAGGTACATAGTACCACTTGTACACAACACTACCTGCACAACGTGTGCACAACATCACATGTACATGGCACCACCTGCAGAATGTGTACACAATGCCAAATTTACACCGCACCACACGTACAATGTGTAGACAATACTACATGTGCATAACACCATATGCACGACATGTACACGACACCACATGTACACAGTGCCACATGCATGAAATGCACATGGCACCACCTGCGCACAACACCACATGTAAAATCATGCACACAACACCATATGTGCATAGCACCATATGTATAACATGCACACAACACCACTACATATGCAACATGTACATAGCACTACATATGCAACATGTACATAGCACTACATATGAAACATGTGCATAACACCATACATACACAACACCACATATCCAACATGTGCATAGAACCATATGCACACAACACCACATATCCAATACGCGCACACTACAGTATGTACACAACACTGCATATCCAACATGTACATATTACCATCTATCCCTAGCATTTCATATGCACTATACACGCAACATCATATATACAATAGACATACAACATCATATGTACACAATACTACATTTTTTACATGTACACATCAACATAGGTACAATCACTGAATATACAACATTCGCAACATATACACAACAGTAGTACTGAGCATCCATAGACCACACATTGACCCCACAAGCAACCTTGTTTCTAGTGTCTTTCCATTATCCATGCTTATCCTAGCATTCTACAGATCACACTACTTTCACCTCACTGATGTACCCCTCAGCATCACTTGTCCATAACATAAACAGAGGCATAATATAAGCATATAATATCAATTCATGTCCACATGATACTGACCTCATAGATCTATCAAAGTTACTCTTCCCACTTGATTCCTCATAAGACCAAGAACCTCTTCATATCATTCACCTGCATAAGTAATCATTCCTCTACAATAATTATCCTTGAAAACCATGTCTTACAATTACATAGATACATAGATACATACATATATATAATCATTAGCATAAAAAAATCATGAGCTTGTCAGAAAACGACATACATACACACTTATATACATATAAACATTAGAATTAAACAATCATATGACGACCTTTTCAGACACGACATACATACATACGTACATGTCATACATCAACATAATCATGATCACAACACAATTTCTAGATATCATAAGGTCTAGGTTAAGATAACTTCCTTTATTCGTGCACAACATGCACAATGTTGAGAGCAATAGTTCCCAGCATAGCCAAGGCATATAACACCTCAGATCCATTCACTTTACCTTTCTGGTTACCTTTCTCATTTATGTACTGCCACTGTCCATTTACCACAATGGACCCAAGGATTTCAACTGACTATCATATTCTTACTTTCCGTTGCGCTTACTCATGCATCGAGCTTCATTCGTGTATTACACTACCTATTGAGTTCCATTCATCTCTTCCTGAGCTTCGTCAACTTTCCTCTTTCCCAAACCAATTCCCAAGACTCTCAAACATAAAATGCAAGAACAAGAAACAAAAGAAGAAAACCATAAAAACCAAAATAAATACGACACGACAACAAGGTGGTATGACCATACACTAGATATAAACAAAGCCAAAAATCAAGCGCAACAAACCACAAAAGAAAAAATTCACAAGACTAGCAAAAAATACCATGACTCAATCCCCATGGGTTCACAAAGCTTCCAAGGGAAAGCTCAACCCGAGCATTTTCAAATATTTCATGGTAGTCGCTTTTTCCATGAAATCCCCTCATCATATTTCCATAAACACATGACTATAAGTGTATAATATAACGTTTAATATACCGCTACCTTACCTCGTTATTCTAGTCACACTTCCTTGTATCTAAACACATACATATATCATCTCTCAAGGGACTTTAATTCCCTTGACGAATCCAGTGATAGCTGGAACTAGTTTTTATACCTTTCAAATACATGTTCAGGAATATAACACATATCCACATAATTTCAGACCAAATAAGGGTTAAGAAGACGTATTATTTCCATGCAAAGTGATCATTCATTTTGAATTATGGTTTCCAAACATAGCCAAAGGAATTCTTATCCAATTCCTTCCTTTTACCATTTACCTTACTATAATTGATTCTTTATTATGTGTTATCAGATCACCCAGTTGTTAGTTGTTGTAAGCAATCAAATCACAATCATTAGTCATAATACATATTGCTAAACCATTACCTACTTATAGTCAAGTACATATCAACTATCTCAATACTTGTGTATTAGTACAATCATCTTAAAACAATATCATTACTTCATGCAATCTTATAGACACATACTAATATCATAAAGTTAATCAAACATTCAAACAATCTATAAACGTACTATGTTAGATAAATCAACTAGACAACATAATAGACACCAAACACTCAACACCATAATCAAACAATTAAGCATCAAGCACATGACATAAGAAAACTCATACCTTAATGTATCTCATGGGATGCTATCTTGTCTGCACAATCAATCTAAGTTAGCACAATATAACTTCACAACATATCAATTCACACATAAATAAGGTCATGATTTCCATAACAGTAACTAGCTACCATGTTCACATCATAAGCTCATAAACCATTGTCATTCATGCATAACAATTACAATGCATTGTCAGTCTAGATTAGTACAACAGACTATCCTAATTAGGTCGACTCATACCTAATTTTCATAACCCTAACCAACTACATAGGCCAATCCAGATTAGCATGATACACATAACATCAATATATTAATACAATAACCCTAATCATCAAGTTAACTAACATATAACAACAACGATTTAACATATAACACAGTCATCAACAACATATAACATAATTATCAAGTTAACTATCATATAACAATAAAAAAATTAACATATAACATACTTTTCAACAACATGTAGCATATCCATCAAGTTAACTAACATAAAACAACAACAACAATGCATATAAAAACAAGTTAATATCATTCATGACTATTCGACACATGTGCATATGACCACATTGATTCACTAACATCTACCATGTATGTAACCATAACAATAATAAAATTACAAAAATGCATATAACAATCCATTAACTAGCATACCTGCATGTCAAACATACAATACATGTATGAAGATCTTCTCTTACCCCAAAGTCTAGTGCTACAACTTCACTTTTATGATCTGCATCTTCTGCTCTATCTCAGCCAACACATCAACATCATAACATACCAAAATGACCTAATTTCATACAATGACCTCATGGAAAAAAACCATAACCATGACAATGCATGCATAACAAATGCATAACCAACATGCATTCATGACAATCACATCCAACAACAAACACCATCAGCTTCCACATGGTGATACAATTGCAACAATGACCACCACCATGCATGCACAACAAGAACACGGTCCACCAACATACAAAACACATATGCAACTCAAATGAATGCATGACCAACACACACCACCCATGAAATCCAAGGGGTGAACCATGGTCTGATATCACTTTCTGGTATCAAATTTCACCGAAAGAGAATGGAAACCAGACATCACCCAAAGAGAATGGAATCATGCTCTGATACCACTCTGTAACACCCTCCTCCCATATCTACCCAAGTAAAGAGCCAACTAGGATAAATATGCAACGAAAGGATATTATGATCATATTCAACCTCCTAGGTTATGTTATCACTCATAAAATGTGAAACATTACTTGACATGGTCATAGAGTTCACTCCTCAAAAGGATAAGGTCTCCTTAAGCCTTTTTCCAAATTGGTATAGGAAACATTTATTTTTTACATGGTTTAAACCTATCCTAAGGTTCAAGGTCACCTCCATTTGGGTCATGTCATGTCCCATCAGTCATCATTAGGTGTCAGATTTCATTTCCCGTGTTTAATTTCAAAAAGTACAATCAAGCCAGTTTTACCTCTTTTCGTAGTGTTTTACATTGTAAAACAGCAGTTTTCGCTACGAAACTGCCTAATAGTTTTGTAGCGAAACTTTCAGAGAATGAACTAGATACGCTACGAAAAACCATTTTTTTTTCTTTCTTTTAAAAACTGATATAAAGTTTCAGTTCATGATTGAAGGAGCTAGGGTGGATGTCATTCGATTCTGTTAGAGTTAATTCAAAAGTGCAAAGTCATGTTTGAGGTCATAATTATCGTTTTTAGCATGCATGTGTCATGATTAAGGCATGAGTTGTCATCGAAACCATAAAACATTACCCAATTGAGTCTTTATGTCATTCTCTCCTTTATCCTTGCATGTTATTGGGTTTCTGGAGAGATTCTTCATCGAGCCAAGTAGGTTGCTGGCATTTTCAAAGGTTGCAGATGTTATTAATCAAGTGAGGCTAAGAAGATATAAAATCACCATGGCTGCAAGGAAGAAAAAAACCAAAGGCGGTCACTACCACATGTATGAGCCCATGGACATGAATTTTCTAAATGAATACCCAACTGCCATGGAGGTATTGAGAAAAACAGGTTGTTTACATTTCTGTCAAATACTGCAAGGTTGTCATCTACATGTTTCCAAGGACTTTTCTAAAAATTTTACTGGAACAGCTTCATAGGTGGGAATGCTAAACCTCACAGTAACACCAAACAAAATTTTAGCAACAAAAAGAATCCCTAGAGGAGGGTAACAATGGTTTAAAGGCATCAAGTTCACCACGCAGGATTGCAGAGAATTCATCAAGCCAGAGCATAGTGAAATTGATCTCACAAATGCTATCCCAAGGAGTTACATGAAGGAACACTTTTCAAAGCTATTGATGATCATTCAGAAGTATTTCACATGTGAAGGAAGATTTCACATGGTCTAATCCTACCACCTTAGGCTTCTGCTGCATTTTGTGGGTAAGAGGTTTCTTGACTTGCCCTTTTACTTAAACATAAGTCTAGGTAAAATGTCAAATAAGGTTCAAGTTAAAACAGAAGGAAATGAAACCTCTCTCTTTCATCATGGTTTGATTAAGTTGTTGGTGTTAGAGGAGTTGAAGATATTAGGTAGATATTGGACATCCTTTCTGTTCATGAGTGGTTTTGAAGTAGATGTTTTCACTCCTAAAAGAGTTCCCAAACCTAGAAGTATCTCAACACCAATAGTGGCAGAGGAAATGGAAGAAGCGAATAGATCATCCCCATTAGGACCAGTGAGCATGGAGACAGAACCTTTACAAAAGATTGACACACCCAAAGCTACACCTGCAAAACAGAGGCCAATGGTTAGCAAACATAGTAGCAAGAGAGTTACTAGGAGCCAAACAATGGCTAAGGGTAACTTAGAGGACATGTTGCATGCTATTGACATTGAAGAAACTCCCATTTTTCAAGATGAAGATATTGAAGAGGGAGCAAGCAAGTTAAAGAAAGGAAAGACAGCTAAAAAGCTAGAGTTTTTAGGTGATGATGTTGGTTTCGTGTTTCAACCTCTAAAGCCAATGACAAGACATGCAAGAAAGGTCATGGAAAGTAGCAAAGAGACTCAGAAGGTCAGTGAAACTGCCCAACCACCACCAAGCATCATAGACCTCTCCTCACCTGGAAAAGAAGAGTTGGTCATCAAACAAAGGAAGGGTAAAGAGAAAATCACTAAAAATACAGAAATTGAAATCCTTAAGGAGCAGTTGAAGGTCGCAGAGGATGAAATATCGGTTTGGAAGAAAGAGGCAAGGAAACACAAGGTTCAAAAGGTCCAATTTGAAAAAATGAAAGAAATATGGGAGGAACAGGTCATAAGTGTTTCAAATACCTTGGACAATACAGAGAAATTGATTAAATGGACTCAGCCACTGAGAGGAGAGGTCAAACACATCAGAAAGATGAACTTGCATTTGCAATCCAAGAACAGGGCATTAAAGGACAAAGTGAAGGATCTAGAAGAGCAATTGGATCGGATTCATGTAGAGCTAGAAAAGAAAGGTTTGAAAATGACTGTGGTGGAAGAGCCTATAAGTCAATTGATTATAAATGAAGAAGAAACATCACAGGAGCAGTAAGTTGAGATGGAATATGTCTTATAAGGTTTACAACATGCAGAAAATTAAATTTTTACAGCTGGAGGTCAGTTTTTGAAGACAATTTTGAAAGGGGCAATTTATGGGTTTTTACACAGCTTTGTAGCATAGCCTAGGCTTGAAGCCAGGAATACACTACGAAAAAACTTGTAGCATCCTTTGTGCTTTTAAAGTCAGTTTTTTCATGATTCAAGGAGGGAGATTCATGGTGGTAAGGTGTTATGACATGATTGACATGATGGAACAACAAAGAATTGAAGAGGATATATGGAAAGGCTACTTTTTCATGCTACCAAAACTCGCTATGAAACTGTCCTGTTTTCATAGCGAGCAATTGTTTAGGTTTTTGAGCAGCTTAAAGGCAGTTTTGGCCAGCTGGAGACCTCCAACATGTCAATGGAGCTTATTATTAGATATTTGTGACTCGAAGGAAGTGTTATGAAGACAGGTCATCAACCAAAATAGCATTGAAGATAAGGGTCATATTTTCCTAAAAAACAGGGTCATGCTAGACAAATCTAGGGATGATTTTAGATATGTAAAGTGAAGCTGAATTTGGTCATGTGTCTCTCAAGCATGTGATATTTATTCTGTAACCATCATGTAACTGTTTCACATATATGATAAGAGCAATGTAATAAATAGCAGTTAGAGTCCTACTAGGAGATGGTTTATTTAAGGTGTAGCTGCCAGTTTTCTGTTAGAAGTTACGTATTTCAGTTATGAAAGGTGTCATAGGATAATTCGATGATCTAGCCACCAGGAAGATCATCCTTGTTGGAAAGAATGTCTATTTAAAGACAAAGCATGGAAGTAGTAAGAGGTTGGATAATTTTTGCACCAAACTGCTACTTTTATGTTTTTGACAAATATCAGTAATAAAAAGTGACATTCTTCTTTGGATGCCTGAGATTCTCATGAGTTTTTTTATGTCTTATTGATCTATATCTTTATGTTTTATCACTTGCAGTAGATTTCATCTCTATTACTCAGAATTCATAATTTTATGCTCTAACTTCCTTTAGTGATGAAATGACCGTGTTTTCTTGAGTTGTGTGTGTGAGTTGCCTCTGTCTAAAACTTCTATCTCCCTCAGCTTCCATGTTAAGAAACATTGTCATTGAAACTATTGATTATTGACTCCATAAGCCCAATGGTAGCAATTCTTTCAACCTGAAATCATAAAAACAAGTTACAATTTCTATAGAGGTATCCATCTAGTACTATCATTATTCAAAATCATAAAACCCCCTTGAGAGAGCCCTCTCAAACTGAAGAGGCTAAGCTTCAGTTAGAAGTGGTTTGGAACAGTTACACTGAGTTTTTTGATGAGCAACCAATCGAGTTCAATTTGGTGATAACGGGTGACCTTAAGGAAGTGGAACCGATGGAAAGACATCATACAGACCTTCTCCATCAGCAACAAGACTCCTAAGAACTATCCCAACCACTCAGATAACAATCCCTTAGGTCCCACTTAGGTTTTAACCCACCTAACCGTCAAACGCACCGACAGTATGGGAATGAGTGCATCTGGGAGGATATGGATGCACACACAAGCCTACATTCATGTGTCCAGGGACTAAATTTCCTAGACCTATGCCTACGACCGCGGGATTTAAGGCACTTTTTCGGGCCCAGAGTCCAGGACACTACCCAGAACTCAATGAAAAGTTTATAAATGAATTAAAACAACAAAACAATGTTGTATTTGCTAAAATCATAACAATACCTAGACTAGACCCCTACTAGACATGACAGGAATTTCGTCAATCATATCACAAATATGAAATATAAAGGTTTAAACAATAGATATGAACATAGGGGTCTCATACTTAACTAAGAATCGCTAAGAATAATTTTTCCCTTACATCATTAGCTGCATAAACAAATATTATGTCATAGATACATTTTTTATTCATTTTCAATAAAACATGAGGAGAGCCATACATCATCACTATCAGAATACATGCTCATAACCAGCATAATAACAATAGAAATATCATGGATACATCAACCATATAATACACATATAAACCAGTACATTTACACATAAAATTTCAAGGAAATGAACTTCTCATTAATGAATGTAAAAAACCAACTGGGGATGGGACTACCATGTTCCACCCGACCATAGATTGGTTGAGCCAAATATCTCTTCAGCTAATCACCCTTATGCCATATTTCGAGCATGAAAGTGGGAATCATAACCAACCAAAAAGAAACAAACAAGCACGGATGATACGAGAGTTATCCACCTGCACCGTGAGGAATTTTAGTATCTCATAGTCTCTCAGGATTTACTGTAATCCACAATATGATCCAAGGATCACTAGGCCCTACACCGTGACCTACTCTCCATGCTTTACCATACATCCCATCCTGGGACTACTAGGCCCAACATAGAGTAATCCACCTCTTTGATTTACTGTATATCCCGCCATTCATTGGCAAGGATTCCTAGGCCCACCGAGGCACACAATCCTAGATTTACCACAACCCACAATATAGCTCAGGGGTTACTAGGCCAGTGGCTTTACCATGATCCTCAGTCTAGTTCAGGGATCACTGGGCCATGTGTTTTTCATTTTGAAGATCCACCCCACTCAACTTAGAATCCATCTAGTAATCTTGCTCAACCAAACTATGAGAATCCATCCCATCAAAGCTATCCAAAAATGGAAAGGCTAGGTTGAAAAAAATGTAACACCTAGAAAAAACCATGCCATGATAGAAAATAACCACATGTAATACCATGCATGTCAGATAGAGCAAGGATATCACACATGAAAATTGATACCTGCAAAGAATCTTGTTGTAGTTGCTTGATCCTGCACTTCCTTTCTTGTTTCTTCCTTCCTCTTGCCTTCATTGCCATTCTTGATCCAATGCCAAAGTGATCCAAGAAAACTCCAAGTGTCCAAGTGTGTGAGAGAGAGAGAAAATAATGAGAGAGCTCCAAAACTGAAGCGACAAAAGGTTTGAGCCAAAATATTTCCAACTGGTCCTCAAAATCCTTTTTATCAATTAGGCCTCTATTTTCTTCATTTTCCATTATTTTCCTTCATTTTCCTTCGTTTTCCTCCTCACATGCAACCTATGGCCTTTCACCTTCCTTTTCTCATATTTTCCTTTATTTTCATAAATAAGATTCAAATTAATGCCTCATGCCTTTACAAAGCCTTTTTCATTGCCTTTGCCAATTTCCTTACCATAATAACTGAAATGAACACCCAATAGGATGTTTTTCCCAACTTTCAGCTTGGAATATGTGTCCCACCAACTGTGGTCTTATATATTTTTACAAGTATTTTTAACCAAGGCCATTACAAACAACCTGTAAACATTTCTTGCTAGATAACCCAAATAGATGACATAACCAAACTCATACCTGAGTGTATCTCAAGGGAGGCTATCACATATGCACAACTTGGTCCAGATTAGCATGACAAGTATCACAATTATATTGACTCATACCTGAATAGCATAACCATAACCATATTCACAGGTTGATCTAGATTAGCATGATACATATAACATAAAGATATTAAATGAAATGACTATAATCATCATGTGTATGGCTGCAATGCATATAAAAACAAGTTAGCTATCTGGAATGACTAACTATCACATGTACATATGACCACACTGAACAACTAGCATCTATAATGTATGTAACCACAACAATAATAGATGGCATACATGCATATAACCACAAAGCATATAACAACCATTAACCATCATACATGCATGCCAAAAATATAACACTTGTATGATGATCTTCTCTTACCCTGAGGTCCAGTGTTGCAACCTCACTATAATAATATGCTTCTCCTGCTCCATCTCATCCAACATCTCAGCATCATAACATACCAATAGCAACATGATGACACAAACTAAATAAGAGCCATCATGATGCATGCCTAACCTACTAAGCATGCATAACCATAACCATAACAATGCATGCATAGCAACATGCATCTAGTCCATCCAATCCAAGTGTTTGAACCCGGAAGCTCTGATACTAACCTCTAATGTCTCCTCCCACATTTACCCACTATTAATCTATAGACCAAAACTTTACAGACCTTCCCCGGGAGCTACAGGACCCACAGAAGCTAAACAACCACTCTAGGTTCCCAAGCCCCGATATAAATTTAATTTAGAGCGATTTGGAATCCTAGTCACTTGCATAAAAAGGAAATTCAGTGGTTGTAACCCTCCATTCAGATGGATAATTGTGCCTGTTAGCAACTACAATCTAGATTTCCTAGTTCTGAGCATGTGACCCTAAAATATGAGCCACTTTTTAAGAGCTAGTAACCAGACCTCTTCCCAGAACTTGATAAAACTTATCATAACAATGAATGACACCAGGACAAAGTCATTAATACAAAACTTAGACAGGAACTTGAACTAACCAGGCCTAACCATGATATTCATTTCATCAAACACATGGTGAACATGAAATCTACACGTCATGAATTAATATTTGAACATGGGGGGCTAATACTTATCTGAGAATCATCAAGAAGGTATAATTCCCTCTCACAATAGTTGTAATAACAACTAATAGGTGATGCATTCAATAACCATTCATTTACCAATAAAAACTTGATAAGAGCCATAATTGGAATCTGTCATAAAACCATGCTTATAACCATCATATAACCAGAATAATAACAATCCTATAACAACCATCAAATCCACATCATAACAAGTACATTTTCTCATAAATTACAAGAGGAAAATGGTTCTTATTAACATATAAAAAATCCAACCAAGTCAAGGACTTCCACGTACCACCTAACCATAGATTGGGTTGAACCAAATCACAAGTACATTTACTCATAAAATAAAAGAGGAAAATAGCTCTTATTAACATATACAAAATCCAAACAAGTCGAGGACTTCCATGTACCACCCGACCATATATCAGGTTGAACCAAATTTTTCTGTCAACCAATCACCCGCATGCCATATTCTAAGCATGAAGGTGGGATCTCAATCATATAAACCAATACGTAGACAACCAAGGAAATCTATAGGTTAAACCACATCCACCCTCACACTACCTTGATCTCACCTAAACTGATCTCGATATCGCAAAACCAAACCAAGCTTGAATGCCGCATAATTCCTTCATCATCCCTTGAGGAATTTTCCTGTCTCCACCCATCTATTGAGGGATTCCTGGAGAAAAAAATCTCCACCCCCAACCATTGGTATTTTCCTTAGACCACCTCACCTAAATCCAAAAAATTCTATAAATCCAAATCTCAACCAAGAATGAATCCCATCACACCATGGTTATCCAGGAATTAGCAAGGTAAGGTTGAAACCATTGTCACACCTGGAAAAACCCACGTCTGCAACAACAAGAGAAACAAATGCACATATGCATGTACCATACATTCAGAAACCAGCTAGGAAATCACATATGCAACCTATTACGTATTCATGTTGAAACTTATTGATCCAACTTTTTGTTGCTTGTCTTTTACTTTCTTTCTCCCTCCTTTGGCTTCCTTTTTCTTTCTTTTCTTTCTCCAATGCTAGAGTGCTCCAAATATGATAGAAAAAAGTATATGAACTGATCTTAGAAGCCTTTTTGTCATTGATGCCTCTATTTTCTTCATTTTCCTTCATTTTTCCTCTAATTTCCCTTGCATGCAAATTTGTGTCTCTTCACCTTCCTTTTCTCCTATTTTCCGTTATTTTCATAAATAAATTCTAATTAATGCCTATTTTCCTTTTCCAATGTATTTTATAATTTCCTTGGTCATAATAAACCGAAATGAACACCCACTAGGATATTTTTCCCAACATATGGCTTGGAATACATGTCCCATGACCTTGGCCTTGTTTTTCCTTTATTATCCTTATTACATGAAAGTTTAACCCCGAGGATATTACAACCCCCCCTTAGGAGAACATCATCCTCAATGTTCTATGATTATTATAACTAGCAATATCGTTGAAACCAAAACACATTTCCCATGGAGCTTTATAACTTAGCTCGATACAATATTTACAATGAACAACCTGCTCAAAAGCAAAAGCATCATGACAAGCATGGCAACTTGAAAACCATACTGCTTATTGGAGCTTTATAACACATCTCGTTGTCGTATATACAATAAAAACCACATATACTCATGCACATTTTCCTCAACCAGCAAATAATCATACTAGATATGGAGGTTTATAAATCGAGGTTGATCTGAGTATTCATAATAAAATACCCATATATACATATGCACATTTTCTCAACTAGAAAATAAAATGATATGATGCCAACATTAGTGAACAAAGGAATCGAGAGGCTCTGTAACAACCTTGGTCAAAAATACATGTAATAAATTTAATAAAGGCAAAATAATATTGTGTTCATGGGACACATATTCCAAGTTGAATGTTGGGAAAAACATCCTAGTGTGGTTTTTCATTTCGTTTCTTATGGATAAAGGGAAATTAGCAAAGGCTGAGGAAAGGAAAGAGGCATTAATTAGCATTTTATTTATGAAAATAATGGAAAATGGGAGAAAATGGAAGTGAAAGGTCACAGGTTGCACGTGAGGAAGAAAATGAAGGAAAATAATGGAAAATTGAAGAAATTAGAGGCCTCATTAATCAAAAGGCTTTTGAGGATCGGTACACATATTTTTCCAGTTCACTTTTGAGATATCTCTCTATTCTCTCTACTCTCTCATACTCTTGCAAACCTGGAGTTTTCTTGGAGCATTCTAGCATTGGATCAAGAAAAGAAAAGGAAGGACAAATAAGGCAAGGGGAAGTAAAGATCAAAAAAGGAAGAGTAGGATCGAGCAGCTACAATGGGATTACTTACATGTATCAATTTTCACGTGTGATTTCCTTGCTAGATTTGGCATGCACGGTACATGCATGTGCATATTTGATTCTCTTGATATCATTGGCATGGGTTTTTCCAGGTGTGACAGTGATTTTCAGCCTGCTTGCCATTTCTGGATAGCCATGGTGTGATGGGGTTCTCTTTACTTGCTTGAGTTGGATTACCGGATGGTTTAGAAACTGAGTGGGGTGGTCACTAGAGAAGAAAACAAGGCCTATGAATGCTTGGAATGGTGAAGGTGGTATTTCGGTAACATTGGATTGTGTGTACCTTGGTGGGCGTAGGAATCCTCGACCGGTGAATGAAAAGATATACAATAAATCTTAGAAGTGTGTGCCCTCTATTAGGCCTAGTAATCCTCAACCAGTGAGTGGCAGGATATACGATAAAGCCTAAAGACTAGAGACATACAAATTCCTCACAGTGTAGGTGGAGAGATATGGAGGCATATATGCTTATTTAGGGCCAAATAATCCCTTGGTGGGATTTTGGTAAAGCATGTATTGTATGTTACTTGTTTAGGGCCTGGTGATCCCTTATTGGGATTCCAATAAATTTTGAGGAAGCCTTCACTGGTTTTGTTGTGATTCGCACATTAATTCTTGGAATATGGCACGAGGGTGATTAGGTGAAAGAAATATTTGGTTCATCCAAATCTATGGTCGAGTGGTATGTGGAAGTCCCTAACCTTGTTTCATTTTGCATATGTTAATAAGATTTTTTTCCTCTTGTGTGTTATGGGTAAATGTGCTTTCTATTATGTTTTCTTAATGGTTGTTCTATCATTGTTATTTTGTTGGTTATATGTTGGTTAGAAGCATGGTTTTATGACAGATATTAGCCATGGATCTAATTATGTTTTGTTTATTAAATGAATGAATAATGAATGTATGACATAATAGATGGTAATGCAGCTATTATGAAAGGGCATCAGTCCTTCTTGAAGATTATGATATAAGTATGAAGTCCCTATGTTCAGATGTGTTTATATGACCTGTAGATTACATGTTCATGATGTGTTTGATAGAATTCTTGTCACGGCTAAGCCTTTTAAGATCAGGTCCTTATTCAAGTTTTACATTAGAGTCCTTTTCATCAGGTTATTTATCATTTATGGAAGTTTAATGGAGGTCCTGGCAATGGCTTAAGACCTAGCCCCGAAAAAGTTGCTCAAAATCTGGGGTTGATGGCACAGAACTACCTGAAAAAGGTCACAGTCGCATGGATGCCTTGTTGTGGGAGCGATTGGAGGGTATCAACCACATGCATTCCTTTTCATCAATGCGATTTGGGCTCTAGTTTAGCAAAAAATTAATTTATCTTAGGGGTTGAGCACCTAGAAGGGTTGGTTGGCTCCTAAAGGTCCTATAGCATCTGAGGAAGGTTCGATTCGTCGTCTTGTCAATTCCACCTCCTTAAATATACCTAATGAGTTCAATCACATCATAGTAACTATGTGTCACTTGTTTATTAGGGGAATTTTGAGGTCTAAAATTGGCCTCCTAAAGAAAATGTACAATAAAAATTCACTTCATGAGAACCAATCGCATTTAGGGGATGACATCATCGCTAATGGTTGAAGTGGCATTGGTTAAGTTAAATGTACTTACTTGTCACATTCTCAATGGTGGATAAAAATTCATGGTTAATCATGGTAGTGCTCTAAACACTTTTAAAGTCATAAAGTAAAGTACTCATAATAAATGTCATTTCACATTTTTTGAATAAAATATTATTATTGTCATTTCATATTTCTTGAAAGAAACAATGCATATCCCTACACAATCTTCATGTATTCACACACTTTTCAATAAATATTATATTTGTATATTTTCATATATTTATTTTTAAATTATATATTCATCTCATTTTATTTAATATTACAATTTCAAATTAATTATAAGTTAATATCTATACATATATACTATACATATGAAATCAAAATAAATCAAAATTTAACCTTGTAATTTTAGGATAAATCAAATCTATAACTAATATTATTATAATATTAATAACAATACAAAAATATTAAAATTAAAGGGAAAAAAAAAACATTTTAGTTTTGTATGATGAAAAAATGTATATTAGTTTTGTATATTGAAAAAAGTTATATTAGATTAAACATGGTTTGGGGCAAAAAAAAATATAAATTTCAATGTATATAAATCTTGTATTATACTTATAAATATAAAATATTCTTAATTGTAAGGAAGAAAAAGGTACTTCGTCAATAAATTGAACTAGGGCTAATGAAGGAAGAGCTAAATTTGATGGAATTACAGCTTCTTTCCTGTAAACTAGATTAAATGGAGAAGCTCCTATAGAGGCCCTCTAAGTAATCCTATCTGCCCTTAGTGAAAATGTTAAAAACTTGTGCCAAATTTTTTGGCTCTGATCAATAGTTCTTTTTGTGATTCTTATGAGATTTGTATTTGTTGATTCTGCTAAACCATTCCCTTGGGGATAATAGTTAGCAGAGTATTTAAGTTTAAAACCTCTTTTGAGAGCAAATTTATTCATACTATTTCCCAAAAAATAAGATGCATTATCAAACATAAGTGTATTAGGTAAGCCAAACCTAGTAATAATGAATTGATCGATAAATTCCATAATGGCCTGAGAGTTAGATACCTTTAGTGGAACAGCTTCCACCCACTTAGTAAAATAATATGTTGCAGTGAGAATGTATTTATGTTGTTTGGATGAGTTAGTAACAATCTCACCTATGATGTTCAATCACCATTGTTCAAAAGGTTGTTCAATGTTGACTGGCTGCAAGGGTAAGGCTGGTTTTCTTTTTCTTCCAGCAAACGTTTGGCATGTTTTACATTTTCTCACATATGCCTAAGCATCTTTAAACAATGTGGGCCCGTAGTATCCTGCATGAAGGATCTTATGTGTGATGATATCTCCTCTAAAATTTCCACCTGTAGGTCCATCATGGAGTTCCTACAAAACCCTTTGTGCTTCAAATTTCTCAAGGCATCTTAGTAGTACAGAGTCAGTTCTTTCTAAATAAAACATTATTTATTATCTGATATTGAATAGCTTTCAATCTGAAAGCTCTTTTTTCTTTTGTAATTGAGTTTTGTAGGAGCATATCCATTTTTTAAATAAAATATAAGATCAGTATATTGTGATTCAGAGTCATTCAACCTTACCTCAACAATGTGTACAATGTTACCTGACTCTTCATCATCTGATATCTTGGATGATCCAGATAATAAGCTGCAGAGACCTTTCCCTCTGATGATTTTGGTTGGTCTTATTTCAATGTCATATTCTTGCAGAGCAGTTACCCAATTTTCTCTATTTTCTCCCAATTCCTTTTGAATAAGTATTTCCCTTACTGTCGAAAATGGAACTATTACCTTGGTGTGTTTATTTAGGAGAAAAGGTCTAAAATGCTTTAAATATTTGTAAACAAAAAATGCTTGTTTTTCCACTTCTAAATAATTTAGTTCTACACCTTGAAGATTTGAAATAAAGAAAGAATTGGGTGCTTCAATATTTTGATCATGATTTGTGTTAACACAACAGCATAAGATGTTTCAGATGAAAAATTATATAAAATGAAATGATTAGAAAATTTTGGGGTTGTCATAGAAGGAGCTTTGATGATGGCTTGCTTGATTAGATCAAAAGCTTCTCTTTAATTGTGTCCCCATTTGAAGAGTGATTTTTTCTTAATCATTACTTGCAATTGTAAAACGATTTTGGAAAAGTTCGGAACAAATATTTTGACAAAATTTATCTGTCCTAAAAAGGACTGCATGGATTTTTTGTTATGGGGATGAGAGTTCAGAAATTTCCTTTATCCTTTCTGGATCTATGCAAATGCCTTCTTTTGAGACAATAAATCCTAAAATTTTACATTCACTTGAAGCGAAATAAGACTTTTGGGATTTAAAGAAATTCCATATTTTAAACAATGTTCAAGGATTTGCTTAAGATCTTGATAGTGGTTGCTTCTTTACTTGGAGTAAAAGGTTATATCATCTAAATATAAAACTACAGTTTTATGTATTAGTCCTTTGAAAGCAATATCCATTTCTCTTTGAAAAGTTTCTCCTGCATTGATTAAACTGAAAGGCATTTTCTGGTAGGCATAAGTTCCCCATTTAGTTCTAAATGTAGTATTTAACCTATCTTCAGGATGAACCAAAACCTGATTGTAGCCTGAAATCCATCAAGGAAAGACATTAATTCAGATCCAGCAACTGATTGCAAAATTTGTTCCATCAGCGGTAAGGGAAATTATCTTTTAAGAAATCTTTGTTTAAGTTCCTAAAATCTATACAAATACAAATATCACCATTCTTTTTCCTAAAAGGGACTAAGTTTGAGACCCACTTTGAATGCCTAACAAGGAAGATAATCTTGGCCATAAGGAGTTTCTTGAGTTCACTTTTGATTTGAATTTCAAGATCAGGGTGAATTTTCCTTAACTTTTGTTGTTTAGGCTTTTCAGTGGATGTCATTGGGATAGTATGTTGGATGATGGAGGTATCATACATTTTGAGATCTTCATATTTCTATGCGAAGACATTCTTTTATTTCTTCAGTAAGTTAATTAAGGCTAACCTTTAATCAGGCGAAAGACCAAGTCCTAAGTTAATGTTCTGAGGGTTGAGATATGTGCCAATGTTTAATAGTTCAAACCTTAAAGTTGAACTTTTCAGTTTAGAATTAGTAACCTTTTTGAACCTATATTTAAGATCATAAAGGTCTTAAAGCTTAACCACACACTTAGGTATGGAATTTTCTTCAAGTTTCTGATTCAATTTCCTTTCATGTTCATGATCATCAATTAATTGATCATCATATGATCCTTCTGGTGTAAAAAAAGTTATAACATCTTCGTCATCAAAGAATATTATCCAATTAGTAACATTATCAGGAATATATGGGCGAAAAATCAACTCTATAGAAAATCTATCTGGACTATAATATTCTGAAGGAATAAGTTTGGATGCTACATTAGCTAGAATTTTTGCACTTGCATTCTGAATTCTTGGGACAGGCGAGATATTGAATGCTAAAAAATGTGAGCTAAGAGATTGTACTAATGACTAGTAATGTTTAAGATGACCATAAATACAGTGTATAGTATTTCTTACATATTTGACAACTATTTCAGAATCACCATATACTTGGAGATATTTGACACCAAGGTAAATTGCTTTGTATAAGCCTTGGACCAGTGCCTCATAATTTCCGGTATTATTTGTGCATTCAAATTCAAGCATGTATGCCAGCATTGTCTTTTCTCCTTTTGGATTAATTAGTATACAACCAGCTCTCGATCCTTCACCAGATTTTGATCCATCAAAGTATAATGTACAAAACAAAGTATTAATAGAATTTTTATATATGATATTTATACACTTGGAAAAGTCTGGCTGAGAAAAAATTTCGACCTGAGAATTGACTAAGTTGGTGAGAAATGGAGTTTATGAGCATTAAATTTCACAAAAAAATATTCAACAGAGTAATTGCCGAGAATGTTATTATTAAAAGCCTTCATTCTCATATTCGAATTCGATCGCTAAGTATTTCATATGTTTTTCATGGTCTACTCGGAATTGATTTGGCTTACCGTTATAGGGAAGCCACATATGAGACCAAGAACCCAAAAAGAAAACATATTTTTTAGAACCTTTTGTAATCCCTCAAGATCATGGATCTTTAGATGTTTTCTTTTTGGGTTCTATTGTGAAACTAGCTCCAAAAATAGAAGAAAAGAGATATCAACGCCTTAGAAATAAGCCACTTCGAGGGGGAAACCTCCAATACATTACATGAATGAACAATTCTTGGATGATACAAATTACAAAACCTCCTTTTTATATATAGGAGTCCATGGGGCCACAATGTAATCTTAGTGGGGCCATAATGTAATCCTAGTTGGCCTAACAATAATAATTTAAGGGCACAATAATAACAATATGGGGGTTACAAGGGTACAATAATAAAAATAATGGGGTTACACTAACAACAATAAGGGACTATACTAGTAATATAGGGACCTAACATGCCCCTCTACTTCAAAAAAGTGTTGTCCTCAGTGCTTGAGTAGCTCTGGATGCTTCTATATAAAATTCTCATCCTCCCATGTAGAATCTTCAATGGGTAAGTTCTTCCACTTGATGAGATACTCTGAAATTGATCGATTTCATAGCTATCGAGTTCTTGTTTCCGTGACCGCTTCAAGTTCCAATATGATTTTTCCTTCCTCATCAAGTTCTGGCACTATTGTTTGAACTGGAATATTTTCACCTATAACTTTCTTTAAGCATGAAACATGGAAAACTGGATGCACTCGTGAAGAAGCAAGAAGCTGCAATTTTTATGACATAGTACCAATCTTTTGCAACACCTTGTAAGGACCATAGTACTTTGGCGATAATTTATTATCCTTCTTAGCTTACTTGAGGGACATTTGTTTGTATGGTTGTAGCCATAAAAATACCCAGTCTCCTACATCAAAACTTCTCTTGCTGCGAGGGTTATCTATCTGTTGTTTCATTCCATTTTGTGCCAAATTCAGGTTATCCTTTAAGAGCTGGAGAACTTCTTGTTGATGCTCGATGTGATCTTCCACTGCTTGAACCTTCAAATTTTCTCTTAAAGATGATGTGATTGACGGTGGATGATATCCATAAAGTGCCATAAATGGGGTCATTTTTGCTGCAGTATGGAAGGAAGTGTTATACCACCATTCAGCGAGAGGTAACCACTTGACCCATTAAGTTTGTTTATCAGATAAAAAAAAATGAAGTTATCCTTCCAAACATCTATTTACTATCTCAGTTTGACCATCGGATTGAGGATGATAAGATGAGCTATGAGCTAATTGAGTACCCAAACAAGAAAATAACTCCGTCCAAAAATTTCCAGTAAAAATGGGATCTTTGTCGCCCCCAATAACCCTTGGGTTTCCATGTAGCTTTTGAATTGTGTCCATAAATGTAGTAGAAATTGTGCTTACTTTAAATGGATGAGATAATGCACAAAAGTGTGCATACTTGGTAAGCCTATCAACTACCACCATGATGACACTCTTTCCTTCGGACTTACGTAAACCTGTCATAAAATCCATTGAAATATCCTCCCAACGTTGACTTGGAATGGATAAAGGTTGTAGAAGACCCGGGGTCTTAATTGTCTCAACTTTGTTCTGCTGGAAAATCAAACATTCCGCCACAAACTTTTGAATATCAGATTTAAGGCCATCCCAAAAAAATTATTTATTCACCCTTTGGTAAGTTTTTAAAAATCCTAAGTGTCCTCCTAAGGGAGAAGTGTGCAATTCAAAAACAATCTTTTGCTTTAGTTGATCATTCTTACAAATATATAAGTGATCTTTGTACCATAAGGAATCATTTTTTCAACTAAATGTATCAGATGTACTAGGATCTTGTTGCAACTTTTGAATGAGTGTCCACACTTCTTCGTCCTTCTTCCATTCATCCATTTCTTCGGTTATCCAATATAGCTGGATAATATAAATGGCACAAAGAAATGCTTCCACCTCTTCATTCTTTCTTGAGAGTGCATCTGCAACAACATTTAGCTTCCCTTTTTTGTAGATTATTTCAAAGTCATAACCCAACATCTTTGTGACCCATTTTTGTTGTTCTTCTAAAGATAGTCTTTGTTCCAAAAAGTGTTTAAGACTATCATGATCAATTTTTACCTTGAAGTGTCTTCCCATTAGGTAAGTTCGCCATTTCTTTAGTGCATGCAGTATTGCTAACATTTCTTTCTCATAAATAGCTTTCTGTAAATACTTTCCTTTGATTGGAAAACTTTCAAAAGCAATGGGTCTTCCTTCTTGCATTAAAACAACACAAATTCCATTTCCTGAGGCATCACATTCCACAATAAAGGTTTTTGTGAAGTCTGGCATAGCTAAGACCGGTGCTAGGCACATTGACTCTTTAAGATGTTCAAAGGCCTTAGTTGCTTCAGGAGTCCATGAAAATGCATCTTTCTTCAATAATGTTGTTAGAGGTGCTGCTATTCTCCCATAATTCTTAACAAAATTGCGATAATACCCTGTTAACCCGAGAAATCCTCACAACTGCTTTATGGTTGTGGGGACTTTCCATTCTTTAATGGCTTTAATTTTGTTAGGGTCTACCTTAACACCCTCGTGAGATACAATATGACCCAGATATTCCACTTCTTATACTCCAAAGAAACATTTGGATGTTTTTGCATATAAATGTTTCTCTTGCTATAGTTTGAGCACCCTGTCAACATGTTGAACATGATCCTTCCAAGACCTGTTGAAGATTACTATATCATCAAAAAATACTAGCACAAATTTTCTAAGGAAGGGTTTGAAAATGGAATTCATCAAGCTTTTAAATGTAGAAGGTGCATTGGTAAGGCCAAAAGGCATGACCAAAAATTCATAATGACCCTCATGAGTTCGAAATGTCGTTTTCGGAATATCTTCAGTCTTCATTCTAATTTGATGATATCCTGAACGAAGATCCAACTTGGTAAAATAAATTGATCCATGTAATTCATCTAATAATTCATCAATCATAGGAATGGGAAATGTATCTTTAATGGTGAGCTTATTGAGCTCCCTATAATCTGGACACATACGCCATGGTCCATCCTTCTTGTGTACCAATACTACAGGATTAGAGAAAGAACTTTGACTAGGTTGAATTATACCAGCCTCTAACATTTCTGCAATCATATGTTCAATTTCAATCTTTTGGACATAAGGATATCTATAAGGCCTGATGTTTGGAGGAACACTTCCTGGAATCAAATGAATAGCATGATCATGATCACGAATAGGTGTGAGTCCTTTGGGAGTTTCAAAAACCTTGGAATGATTGTCCAAGACTTTTTGGAGATCTACAGAAATAGATGATTTTGATGTTGGAACTTCTAGTGAGCATAATTTTGAAATTACGCCTCGTTGTTCTTTCTTTAGAAGCTTTGTCATGACATTAGAGCTTATTATCTTTCCCAACTTCCCTGCAATACCCCGTAATTCGACTTCCTTTCCTTCTAAAAAAAAATTCAAGAAAAGTTCTTGAAAATTAAAAGCTATTGTCCCCAAAGATTGTAACCATTGTACTCCTAGTACAACATCAGCACCTCCCATAGGAATGGAAAGCATTGGACTATTCAATACATATTCGCCCATGGTTAGCTTGATATTATGGCATTTTCCAGAGCAATCTATAGTTCTTCCATTTGTAACCATCACTTGAAATTCTGGTGCTAGGTATAGGAAACAATTCAATTCCTTGGCTACCTTACAATGAATAAAATTATGAGTACTACTTGAATCAATAAACATTATAACCTTTTTCTTCTTGATATGTCCTTCTATCTTGAGAATTTGAGGAGTGGTAATTCTTGCCAATGCATTACATGATATGGTCAGACTCATTTCTTCCTCTTCTAGGGTTGTTTCCTGGTGTATATTCTCTTCTTGTTCATTTTCTTCTTCCTCTTCACAATCTATGTAAAATAATTTCTTCTCAACACACTTATGACCTTTAGTGTATTTTCTATCACCACTGTAGCAAAGCCCTTTTTCTCTTTTTTCTTCCAATTGTTGTGTTGTCAACCTTGTAAGTTGTGGAAATCTAGGAGTAGAAACACTGCCCTCTTTATAGAAGTGAGTGGTAGGCTTCCTTGTCGCCATAATTTTACATTCAAATTTTCTTGCCAACCTGAATGCCTTCTCCAATGAATCAGGTTCCAAAACGCGAACTTCATGTTGGATGTTATCCTTTAAAATACCTATGAAGAGATCAATCATGTGTACCTCTGGAATATTAGTTACCCTTATATTCAATTGTTGGAAGTCCTAAATGTGCTCCCCCACTAAACCCTTTTGTTTGAGATTTATCAATTGGCTAAAGAAGGTGTTTCTCTTTGTATCCTCATAATGTGCTATCATTTCCTCCGTAAAAATTGACCAAGTGACAATTTTTTTACGAGAGAAAAGCCATCGATACCATACAAATATATTTTTTTCTAAATGTAAAGTTGCAATGCCTACCTTTTGTGTGTTTTTCACATTATTGAGATCAAAATATTGCTCCATGTGTAGTATCCATGTTACATGATCCTTTCCATCAAAATTCCTCATATCCATTTTTGGAATATGGTGGCTCTTCCCGCCAACGTTAGAGTTTATGAAATCACGATTAACAATTATTTTGTTCTCATCATGAGTTTCCTCTACTATCTTTTCACCATTAGGAAACATTTGTTGTATCAACTTTGTCAAACCTTCCATGTATTCTTTTAGATCATTCTTCATGTTTTCCATTTTTTCATCGATCTTAGCTTCCATGACATCCATCTTAGATTCCATGCCAGCTTCCATGCCATCTATCTTAGCTTCCATGTCATTCTTAAAACCATCCATCTTAGATTCCACGCCTTTCTTCAAACCATCCATCTTAGTTTCCACGCCTTTCTTCAAAACTTCCATGTCATTTTTTGTTTCTCTTTACGAGAGCGAAATTTGTTGCACTTGCTCTTGTAAATTTGATATGTCATGTTGCCATTCTTCGTCTTCATGAGTCATAGTAGAGCATTCTAAAGGCTTAATGGGTGTTGAATTCTTTTTAGGGGCCATTTTAGAATCCAATACTGATATCTATTCTACAATATGCCCTTGGAATCAATTCAACTTGATTCTTCAAACAAGACTTATGCAATTCGCGAAAAAAAATACACACCTTTTACTTTATTTTTAGGAGCTCTATATTGAAATTGAAATATCTCTATAATTGAAAATCCTCAATATCTGAAATTTGGTCTTGTAGTAGCCATCTGAAGCTTATTTCAAGTGTCACAGGTATGACCTGATTTGGATTCTTCAAGGTAAATTTATGTCCAATCTCCCACAATGACCCAATTATGGACTGGTTCAGTAGAGCGACTTTGTACGACTTACCATGTGTCACTATTTCCTTCTTTGGCTCTGAAATTGATAGATAGGAAACTACAGTTTGTTTACTTACGGCCACTTTTTATAGAATTCCAATCTGATGCTCAGAGAGAGAGTTATGAATATTTTCCCACGATAACCTCTTTGAGATGAAATTCGAGAGCCTGAAAAAGACCTAAATTCCACAGATCATATCTCCAAAAATATTGCGAACCAAGCTCTGAAATTGTGCGAATATGTTCCTCCGGATTTTGGCTTCACTCTCTAAAAATTTCAGCTTCTAAATCTTCATAGAAAAAACATTATAGCGCAAATTCCGCGATGACCTGTTTAGGTTAAATTCAAGAGCCTGCAAAAAGCCCTAACTTCCATAGATCATATCTCCGAAAATATTGCAAACCAAGATCTGAAATTTTGTGAAGATGTTCCTCAGGAGTTCAAATTTGCACTCTAAAAATTTTAGCTTCTGAACCTTCGTAGAAAAATAGTTATAGCGAAAATTCCACGATGACTGGTTTGGAGCAGCGAAAACCCTAGAATCCAAAGCTCTGATACCAAATGTTGTGAAACCAGCTCCAAAAATAGAAGAAAAGAGATATCAACACCTTAGAAATAAGCCACTTCGAGGAGGAAACCTCCAATACATTACATCAATGAAAATTTTTTGGATGATACAAATTACAAAACCTCCTTTCTATATATAGGTGCCCATGGGGCCACAATGTAATCTTAGTGGGGCAACAATGTAATCCTAGACGACCTAACAATAATAATTTAAGGGCACAATAATAACAATATGGGGGTTACAGGGGTACAAGAATAACAATAAGGGGGTTACAGTAACAACAATAAGGGACTATACTTGTCATATAGGGACCTAACAGGTTCATCCTTAAATGAAACTTTTTTAGTTTTTGTATCTTCTTGTGTGGTTTTCTTCTCTGAAGCAAGAATTATTTTTTCAACAGAAAGAGATTCTTTCATATTTTCTACCAATGTATCATTATTGGCTCTATAAAAAAATAGCAATATTATAAGGAAGAAAGGATATGTACCATTCTATTTGTACATATACCCAGGCTTAGACGTGGTTGGGATTTTATTGAGTAGCTTATTAAATATAGAGCTAAAATCATTGATATTTTCCCCTAAATTTTCTTTAAGATTGGAAAGATCATTGATAAGAGTAGCAGTAGTACGACCATCACCAAATTTATTAAGGAATTTTTCTTCAAAAATATCCCAGCTAGTAATAGTGCCTGATGGTAGTGAGAAATACCATGATCCTGCTGATCCTTGAAAATTATAAGGAAATAATCTAACTACACAATCTTCTTCAATGACATCATTAAGATTCATGGAAAGCATAAAGTTATGGAGATTTTCTTCTGCAAGTAGACCATCATCTGGGTTATCCTTAGGCAACCATCTTTCAAGATGCTTGGGTAAAGGATGAAGAGGACTTGGTAATTGAACAGCTTCGGGATTCGTCCAAGTTCTAGCTGCCATTGTGTGAACTGGAGGATTATCTCGCCCTAAAGAAGGATTTGCAGTGGAAGAAGTAGTTCTAGTAGTGTTTGTTGGTGTTGAAAAAACAACTATGGAACTAATACTACTTGAGGCAGCAGTTGTAGACTGGGAAGAAGGAATGTGAATTGTTGAAGAAATTATTTGAGAAGATGTAAAAGAAGGAGGAATAAAGATGGAGTTTGAAGGGTAGAAGAGGATTGAATCGCACTAGCAAATGATTGAGTTTCAGATATTGGAGATTTCCTACGGTGATAATGGAGAGGAAACTCAAAAGTGATTATTCTGAGCTTTTCACTCTTAGAACGGGTTAATACACCATTTCCCTCAAATATTGAAGTAACACTTCCTTCTGAGGCTTCAGAAAGTACAGGTTTCTCTGTCGAAATATAAATCTATTCCAATTTCTTTATTAAGGTTTTTAATTTGGGTGATTCTGGATTATAATCCGAAGAGATTTCTTTATGAATAGAACTAGGATATTTGGGGGGAGAATGAACAACTTATTGTCTAAGAATAAGAGATATTGAACCAAGACTAGAATTTTTAGGAGACTTGGAGGGAGAATGACTCTTTTGATGGTATTTGCTTTTTGGATAAAGCTTTGGTGCCATTCATAGTCGGATTCCCTCCTTCTAGCGCCAAAAATGTTGAGGCCCCGAAAGTCGGTGCAACAACATTGGGGAAAACCACCCGGTCGAGGACTTAAAAACCATCCCTTTACTGTTTGGTATGGTGGCTCTGACTAGATTTATGGGACTAGTTTCCCAGCGAAATATAATTGGGTGAATAGATGGGATTATAATTGTCTGTAACGGTAGATTGGAGTTTAGCAAGATTGAAGTAAATAATATATCAATCTATATGTATCCTGGGATGAAATGTATTCTCTGTGTGATTTATAAAGATGATCTTTCAGCGAATGCAAATAAATATTATACAAACACTTATAGATATGAAAATGATTTGAAATAATTGATTTAATTAAATAGTTAATTAAATAAATTGGATAAGACTATAGAGCAACTGTTTACTGCCTGTATTGAATTTGTACCAAAAGCTAACAATATAACATGTTCAAAAGTGAGTTAACGCCTGACTATTTTCAAATATATATATGAAACAAAACATCATAAGAAAAATTAACCATCTATCATTTGGAAAAGTTGTAAAAGGAAAAGAGGCTCACATTGTAGATAAATTTTTCCAATTCCATCCATGAAAATCACAAAATCTCTTGAACCAATTGATTCAGTAGATGACACATTAAATGAAAAACTAAAGTTGTTATATAGTACTTTGGAACATAAATGATATGACAACAAAACTAATTTTGACCATTTTTTAGAAAATTTACATTTAACCAAGACTGGTTACATCCTTGCAATACAAAATACATTGAAACAACCAATGATTTTATTGGAACGAAAACCCTCTCACATTTGGAACAATACCTTTGCAAATAATATGTCACACTTATGGAATGCAAATATTGATGCTCATTTTGTCCTTAATGCATATGTGGTTGCATCATATTGCACTCCTTACATGACCAAAGACAACAAATCAATTAGAAATTCATTTAAAAGGATACAAATAGAACACTAAAAGAACAAAATACATGTTATCAAAATGATATGTTCATTAGGAAATGCTTTGCTTAACATTCAATAGCTTTCATCTCAATAAGTAGTCCATTTAGCACTTTCCCTTCCATTGAATCATAGCTCATGAGAATGCATATTTATAAACACAACATTAATGGATGAGAACATATTAATCCTCAAACAATTCTTTTTTGCTAAAACAAGAAGATAACTACTCTGAAAATGTTATATGCAATTCAATTATTAATTATTTCATTGGTCGGTTGTAACGCCCCCACCCATATTTACCAAATTTCACTGGCTTATCAGGGTAAACATGAGACAAAGAGTTACTATGACATGACCTTACCTCTAAGCTTCAGTTATGGAAGTGGGGCTGACAACTAAGACTTACTGACCACAAAATGACATCCTAGAGGGCTTACCGGACATTCGGGGGTCAAAGAAACACCCCAGGTGACCAAACCATAAGCTGGATAGCTTTTTTAATGATCTAGGCTCCCAACCACATGCACAAGCCTGCATGAGTGCGGTTGTGACCCTCCAACCGCATGCACAATCATGCCTGAGTGTAGTTGTAACCCAAAATTCTCAGTTCAGAAAGATATCTAAGCCACAATTCGAGGTCAACCTCCAGAACACTTCCAAAAACTTCTTGAGACTTTATATAATGATAAATGGACTGAAGACAATTCCAATCATACAAAACTTGATCAAGGACTTGACCTAACCAGGCCTAACCAAAATGGTCATTTTGTCAAACATATAGTGAACATGTAATCTTCAATTCTTGAATGCATGTATGAACATAGGAGTCTGAAACTTACCTTAGAATCACCAAGAAGGTCTAATTCCCTCTCATAATAGTTGCAATAACATTTGTTAGTCCATGCATTCATTAACCATCAAGTACTTATCAAATCTTGAACAAGACGTAGCTAGAGTACATCCCAAATCCATGCTTATAACCAGCATATAACCATATTATTAATCATTACACAACAACCATAAAATGACCATAATAACAAGTACAAGTGTTCATAGATTACAATAGGAAAATATCTCATATTAACTTATGCAAAAACCAACCAAGTCAGGACTTCCACGTACCACCCGACCATAGATTGGGTTGAACCAAAACTCTCTTTCAGCCAATCACCCACGTGTTATATTCCAAGCATGAATGTGGGATCTCAAGACAAAAACAACTAGGGCTTCCCAGAGATTAAACCACCTCCACCCTCAGGCTACCATGATCCCGCCAAAACTGGTCAAGAGATCATTAAGCCCAAAAACAAGCTTGGATGCCTCAAAGTTTCTTCGCCAATACCTTGAGGAATTTTCCTGTCTCCGTCTACCTATAGAGGGCTTCCCAGATATTAAGCCACCTCCACCCCCTACCCTTGGGAATTTTCCTGAGACCACCTCACCTGGTTCCAAAACCTTCTGGAATTCCAAATCTCAATGGAGAAAATAATCCCATCACATTGTGGTTATCCGAAAATGGAAAGGAAAGGATGAAACCACTATCAAACCTAGTAAAACCCATGCCAATGACATAAAAATAACCAAATACACAAATGCATGTACCATGCATTCACAAACCAGCTAGGAAATCACTCATGCAACCTATTATCTGTAAATCCTCCTGATGAAGCTGCGTAATCCAAACTTCTTTGCTTGTCCTTTGCTTTCCTTATCCTTACTTTTATTTCCTTTACTTTCTTGATTGCTTTCTCCTCTTGGTGCTCTTCTCCCTCTGAAATTAATTCCAAAGCCAAATTGACAAAAGTTGTGAACTGGTCCTTAGAAGCCTTTTTATTATTGAGGCCTCTCATTTTCTTCAATTTCCTCCGTTTTTCCTTCAATTTTCCTCTCATGAAAATATGTGACCCTTCAATCTCCCTTTTCTCCTATTTTCCTTTATTTTCATAAATAAATGCCAATTAATACCTCTTTTCCTTTTCCAATTTCCTTAGACATAATAAACCGAAATGACACCCACTAGGATGTTTTTCCCAACATTCAGCTTGGAATACGTGTCCCATGACCTTGGTCTTATTCTTTTGCCTTTATTAACCTTATTACATGAAACTTTAACTTAGGGTTGTTACAAACCCCTCCCCCTTAGTGGAAAATTGTCCTCGATGTTCTATGACACCTATGACGATCAAAATTGTTGAAAACCCAAACATATTTCCTACAGAGCTTTATAACTTAACTCGATGCAATATTTACAATGAACAACTTGCTAAAAAGCAAATCCAACATGAAAACATGACAACCATAACACTTATTGGATATTTATAACATATATCATTGTGTTATTTACAATAACAACCGTACATAGATATATACATATACCAAAACTCCTTTGCCTCAACAGATAAAAAATGAAGGGAACATAGCTTGCATATACTCAATAATCTCCCATGTAGCTTCATTGGGCTCAAAGTGCTTCCACTACACTTTAACTTTCTCGATTGCTCTATTCTGGAGCATGAGCTATTTTCCACTGCAATATGCATTTATGCTCCCATAGGAATTCTCCTTATGGCTCCACCTGCAATACACACCAATCAATCACATCATCAACATCCTTCACATCTATTTTAAGTAATGAAACATGGAAAAAATCATGGACTTTCATTATCGGTGGCAGTGCAATTCTATAGGCCACTGGTCCAATCCTCTCAAGAATCTCTAAAGGCATGCAATATCGAGGTGCCAACTTGGCACATGACCCAATCCTCAAGGATATCCTTTTGGGCTTGATGCACAAGTACACATGCTCCCCAACTTGAAACTCCTTAAACCCCCTATATTTATATGCACAACTCTTCTACTTGTCTTGTGTTTCCTTTAAATTCTTCTTGATAAATTTCATTTCATGTTCCATCTCTGCCAACATGTTTGGTCCAATCAACACCTTGTTCACTAGATCGCTCCATCTGATGGGACTATTACAAATCCCCCCATAAAGTACCTCAAATGGACTCATCCTCACGGACTCCTGATATACATTATCGTACGCAAACTCTACCAATGGAAGATACTCTTCCCACTTACTCTTCTGGTGTGTAACATACATCCTTAGCATATCCTCCAGAATCCTATTAACCCTCTCTATTTTTTCATCTATCTACAAATGATAGGTTGTACTAAAAGCTAACTATGTACCCAAACCTACAAACAAATCCTTCCAAAACCTGGAAGTGAACTTGGCATCTCTGTCAAATACAATCTTCTTAGGAATACCATGCAATCTCACTACGTTCTTGATGAATACCTAAGTTGCCTCACTCATTGAATTAGTAGACTTCACTAGAATGAAGTGAGCTACCATGGTCAAATTTTCAACCACAAACATGATGGAATCATGTTTTATAGATGCCTTTGAAAAACCTGTAATGAAGTCCATGGAAATGACCTCCCATTTCCACTTTGGAATCAAAATCGGTTGTAATAAACCACCTGGACGCATACATTCTACATTTACTTGTTGATGATCCAAACACCTTGGGACGAACTCAGTTACCTCTTTCTTCAGATTTGACCAATAGTAGAATTTATTCATATTTTTTAGAGTCTTATGATATCCCGAGTGACCTGAATACAAATTAACATGAAATTCCCTCAGAATAATATTCATGAGTTCACTATTTTCTAGGACATATATCTTGTCCTTTAATCTCACTAAACCATTTTTTGTGAGATGATAATTCAAATATTGATCATTTGTACCCTATTGTTGTAACCTATGCTTCAGCTGCTGATACCTATTATCCTTATATCCTACCTGTAAGATCTGATCCTGTAAATTTTTCCCATATGAACTCATAGATGCTATGTGATTTACCTGCACTCTTTTTCTAAGAGCATCTGCAACCCTTTTCTCTTTACCCTTAATGTGTCTGATCTCGAAGTCAAACTCACTAGGTGTATCCAACCATCTAGCTTGCCTGTAATTCAGATTAGGTTGGTCAAACAAGGATCTCAGCCCATTGCGATCACTCATCAAAACAAACCTCCTACCAAGAATATAGTGTCGCCACATCTTCAAGGCATGGATGATCGTTGCCAACTCAAGATCATGAGTCACATAGTTCTACTCATCCTTATTCAGTTTCCTTGACTCGTAGAATACCACCTATCCCTCATGCATCAGGACTCCACCAAGTCCTCTCTAGCAGGAATTTTTACACACCATCAACTCTTTATCTAGATATGCAATCCTTAGAACTTGAGTATTTGTAAGAAATTGATTCAACTACTCAAAACAAGTTGCACATACCTATGTCCATTCAAATTTCTTTCCTCTCCTCTGCGAAGATGTAATAGGATAAGAAATTCATGACAAGTTTATGATGAACCTCCTATAATAACATACTAACCCCATAAATTATCTGACTTCATCTACTTTCCTAGGAGTTTCCCATTCCATGATAGCTCTGATATTTTCCAGGACCACTGTTATGCTTTCCTTGGAAACAACATGTCCCAAGTAATGTACCTTTGTCTGAAAAAAAAATACACTTGTTAATATTGGCATACAATTGATGCTCTCTCAACAATCTTAACATTTTTTCTAGGTGGTACGCATGCTCTTCCTTGTTCATAGAATATATCAATTATCATCAATGTGTATTATCCCAAACTTGTCCAGATAAGGACGCAACACATTATTCATCAAACACATGAAAGTAGTTGGATCATTAGTCAAATCAAAAGGAACCACAACAAACTCATAATGCCCATACCTGGTTCGGAAAGTAGTCTTGTAGATGTCCTCTTCTTTGATGCGTACCTTACGATATCATGATTTCAAGTCGATCTTCAAGAACATTGTTGCTCCCTTCAACTAATCAAATAAATCATAGATCCTCCATAATGAATACATGTTCTTAATTGTCACCTTGTTCAATTGTATGTAATCATGCACAACCTAAGTGTATTTCCCTTCTTTTTTACAGACAACAGTGGTGCACCCCAAGGCGACACACTTGGCCTAATGTATCCCTTGTCAAGCATTTCCTTCAACTACATCTTCAGCTCCACTAACTCTAGAGTGCTCATCCTGTAAGGTGCCTTTGATGCTGGTGTTTCTTTTGGTACCAACTCAATATAAAAATCCACTTGCCTGTGAGGCAGCAACTATGAAATATTTGTTGGAAATACATCCTAAACATGTTGTAAAACTAGATTCATATTCAATACTTTCGCATCCTCAATATCCTTATCTTTATCACTAAAAACATTCACTGCAAATAATACACACCCTTTCCTACAACTGTGCTTTGCCTGCATAGCTATAACATTTCTTATTGTTGTAGGTTTCTTCTTACCCTGTAAGATTCTATTCTATCCATCATCATCCAAGCACTCGATACGCTTCTCATAACAATCCACCTTAGTCCTATGAAAGTACAACCAATACATACCTAGAATAATATTATATCATCCCAATGGAAGCACATTTAGATGTGTTAATGTAGGCATACCATTCAACTCAAATGCATAATCTCTTGCCCAATGATGAACTCTTTCCTTAGTACTTGTATCCAACTGCACCAACCAAGACTATGCATGCACTTATTTTCTCAAACCGCACTTATCCACCAAGTCAATATTAACATAAAAATAATTAATCCACGGTCAATTAAATTGGAAACAATTCAGTCGCAAATCTTACCTTCCATCTCAATAAGGGATGCTTGGTGATCAGCCTACTTGTTATCATATTTTTCATAGATCTGAGGAATGCTTTGGCCCACATCTCTAATTTTGTGTGCCTCCTTAGCACTGTAGGTCTAAGGCCTACCACCCCGATACAATGGACAATCCTTCTTGTGATGATCCTTTCCACATATCCAACACTATAATGATTTTTTTCCACTACCCTTATCCACATGCTCTCCTGGCTAAGGTCCATGCCCCTTCTCAACTACATTAAACTTCTTCTAAGGAGAAACATTTTCCTTATCACCTACATCCTGAGGTCTTCCCCACTTCAGTGGCCACTTTCGTTTAGTCTTTTCATTCCCTTTCCAACCCTGCTTAGACTCTGACTTGTACTTCAATTTCTAATAACATGCTTCAACTTTCCAATGACTTCTTCCAGCGACTGAGGCTCATCATACTCAATTTGATCCTTAAATGTTGATGGCACTCTACTGATACATATTCCTTAGGATAAGGCACATACCTCAACAACTCTAGGAACTTAGTTGTGTACTCCTAATCTGTCATAGATCACATCTTCACTCATAGAACTCTTTGGACTTTCCATCATAGTAAATTTATAATAAAAACTTATTCCTGAAGAGTTTTTTAAACTCATGCCAACACAACTCCTTTGTGTTGATGTCTCTGACACGCTTCACATCTTCCCACTAGATGTCTTCTTTCCATTTGAGGATAAAAATAGCTATCTTGGCCTTCATGTTCTTTGTGTTATCATGTAGCTCAAATAACTTCTTCATTCCAAGAAGCCATGCCTCTGCATCCTCTGGTTTCTTCAAATCTCCATCGAATGTAGGTGGTTTTGCTTTCTTGAACTCATCTGGAAAGTATCCTCTCTCACTCCTTCCATTAGGATGATATCGATGATGACCATGATACTTGTCTGAACCAAAACTAGAATAGAACTTGTAGCCACTGCCTCTCCTATCAGGTGTACCCAAGAACCTATTGTCTCTAACTATGTATCATGTCTAACGTATGCCCTCCATGACACCCGCTACCATATGCCCCATTTTTCTTTTCCTCTTTTCCATAACTAATCTGTGGTTTTCCATGTCTCTGCAAATCTGAAAAACTCTGAAGGAAACTACATTGACCTTTGCTTGTTTTTCGTATGCCCTATTAAGTCCTTCCTGTGACTGAATGATTCTATTATCATCCCCTTGTAGATTTTGATTTATGCCTTTATACTTCTCAGGGTATATTTTATGTCAAGAAATTACTCATCTCTTGGTTGTTCATCTCATATATAAGAAGAGTGTCATGAACTGTAATACACTATTTTTCTAGTCATCTTTGATCTTCTTCTTCCTGTAAACATACCATGTCAGATAAACCAAATATAAACATAATCAACATACCTCAATGAAGTTCAGGGGAGGTTACCTCATCTGCAAAATTAATCCAGATTAGCATGATATATGTATATAATTTTGAAATGATGCATGATAACGATGACGTCATAAAATGACCTCATGCATGACAATCATAACCATGAAAATGCATGCATAACAACCAAATATACATTGACATACATTATTGATAGTCACTTTTACCCCGAGGTCCAGTGTTGCAACTTCACTCTAATACCACCTTAAAATGCCCCCAGCACACATTTACCCAATTTCACTGGTCTGTTAGAGTAAACATGAGACGAAGATTTAATATGACATGACCTGAACTCCAAGCTTCAGTTATGGAAGTGGGGTCGACAGCTAAGACTTACTGACAAAAAACTGACATCCTACAGGTCTTACAGGACACTGAGGGGCCAAAGAACCACCCCAAGCGACCAAACCCTAAGCTCGATATATTTTTCAATGACTTGGACTCCCAAATGTATGCACAAGCTTGCATGAGTGCGGCTGTGACCCACCAAATGTATGCACAAGCTTGCCTAAGTGCGGTTGTAACCCAAAATCCTCAGTTCAAAGGGTGTGGTCCTGAGATCTCAGCCACAATTCTAGACCAGCATCCTTACTATTAGCGCAAGGGGTCACTCCTTGACTGCAAAAGCAGTAAGCCTTACACATCATATTTCATTTCAAATTTTAAAGGGTTGTTTGAGTGGTGGGATGGCTTCTCAAATATTTTGAAATGATTTTTTATATTCCTTAAAACTTTCATGCATTTGGAAAGTTGTGGCAAGTATAAATTGTATGGGTAAATTGATAGTATAGGGATAAAAGTGTAACAAATGAAGAAGATTGATAGTTGGTACCTATTCTAGGAAATATTCATATCCTAAATCAGTCACAACTATAATGATGGCTCTTTACACAAACTCTGTTTATGGAAAGTAAACAACATTCAGAAAATAGATTGCATGTATAAAGTATTCCACAAATCCTTTATGAAATCTTCACTAACATGTTCTACAACACATATATGATTTGCAGAAAGCTGAAAGTAGATAATTTACTATTAAATCCTTTAATATTTTCTCACTCACATTTACTAGCTTCTGCAACTCATAATTAGAAGAAATTAAAAAAGAAAGAAGACACGCCATACATTAGATGGTTCTTGAGTCACAAAATCCTCTAGCATGAAGTAAAAAAAGGCTTTTCTTTATTATATTCAATCTTCAGGTAGACCAACATCCAACCTGGAAATGGTATTTAAAAATGGCATATATAGAAAGAGAGGCACCAACTCCATATCTTCTAAAAAGAAGGAAACCCTACTCCTATCATTACATAGGTGTCATAATACATCACAACCATATTCCATTGAACTTTAACTGAAAGGACAGATGTAGAAGAAATAAGAGAAGAAATATGGGCTGAACTGCTGAGTGTGTTGTCATGCTACCCCTTTTTATGCTTATTTGTCTCCTTATGTCTTTGGTCTTTAAATAACCATGTATCTTATTTTAATGTGACCTCCAACAACCTCATAACCACAATTCACCATCACTTGTTATATCCATTGGTTATGAGTTTGTATCTTTCCTGATGTGGCTCGAAAAATTTCCTAATGGGTGTCAAAATTCAGTTAAAACAGGCGCTACCGGAAATTCCAAAAAACACCTATAACTGTGCAAAAACTGGAATGCTACTGGAATTTCCGATAGCGCTCTGTTTATTTTTAAAAAATGCACAGAAAATCATGAAAACTTGTGCAGACTTATATTCTTTGACATCTAATATGTTGTTCAAAATTGTGATTGATAACAAAAAAGGTGTTTGTATCAAAAACATGTTTACCTTCCTTCCATGTGGGTTGCAGCTTCAGCAAGCTTAACCAAGTATGTCTTTTTGTCAGTCATTGATCTTGATCTGGTTGTTCTTGTGGCTCCTTCTTTTACAGTGACCTTCTCCTCCTTAGAACCCTTTTGGATCTTTCTTCTCTTTGAGGTTTCTGAGTGTTGCACTGAATGGTTTTTTTTTTATCTTTCTTCTTGGTTTTCTTTGTCTTTAACCCTTCATATTTACCTTCTATATCAATGACCTTTGTCATTAAACTTGGCTTGTGCAAAGCCTTGGACTTAATCTTGAACTTGTTGTTTTCTCTGGTATGCCTTTTTCCTGGTACCAGCAGCAAGTTTAGCTTCCTCTTTCTTCTTATTACTACTGATCTCATATCCAACATCTTTGAGGAGTTCTTCATTAGAATTTTTAGGTTGATAATATCTCTACATTTCCTGTTTAATATCTGCTTCCGTGATTTCCGATAGCATCTACGCTTAGATTTCCCTGTAGTTGCATAAATTCCTCTTCGAGCTCTGGTGTAGACATTAGGAAAAGGAGGAACGAGGGGCACCATCTTCATAGACTTTGGTTTATCAACTGAGGAGATCTCTCATTTCTCCAACTTTCTCTCAACCTTGACTGAAGAAACATTTTCTTTCCTGCTCTTGGCCTTATG
Organism: Pinus albicaulis; assembly: GCA_034641835.2. Lineage (NCBI taxonomy): Eukaryota > Viridiplantae > Streptophyta > Pinopsida > Pinales > Pinaceae > Pinus > Pinus albicaulis. The sequence continues at coordinate 1,432,694,022 of CM076578.1, read as the reverse complement.
GATGTTCTCCTTTTTAGCCTTCCTCCTGGTTCGTTTTGCAAGTTGACGGTGTTGTTGTGAGGGTGGAGGAGTAGGTGCAGGTTGGCCTACCCTATAAAACAAGAAATGGTCACATGTCTGATTTCTTTTCCTTAATCTTCTTCAACTAAAACCTTGATGAGAGCTTGATGATACAAGCTATATTCTAAAGCAGCACAGTGAGTTTGGATCCTTTCTGACATCTTTGTCAGAAACTTTAGCAAGAAGTATGGAAAATTTAGGGTCTTCATACCTACAACATGAAAAAGAAATATCATATGATAAAGAAACACAACTGTATACCTCCTTTCACAAGTGAGGTAAATTTTGATAAGTTTAACATCTTCTGCCCAATCATTTTTGAGATAGTTGCTAGGAATTCCCTTGGCCCAGTTGGGATCTTTGTGTGCATCCTTGAGGAAATAGTTGATGTCTCCTCCAGTGATAACCTGACCTCTAAACCACCTCTCTTCTTCTTGTGGAAGGTTAAATGCCTCAAAAAATGAGTCTACTGAAACCTACAATGTAATACCATAGACCTTGGCTTCTTTTCCATTGAAAGAGTTTTCAAACTCTTGATCTACTCCTAAGTGAGAGGTTCCTAGTATGGTGCACAAATAATACCACCATGCCTAGATAAACAATATTCTCACCTTCGAATTTGCATCCACTAGATCAGCAACCTGTGGCTCAATTCATTTTATCCTCCCTCCTATTTTAGTCATATTTAGAAATTAATAACTCTGTCTCTGAAAATAATAGGTGGCAAAGCTAGAGGAGCTTCACCTAACAAGTGTTGCTTGTATTTTCCTCTGAAATCCTATCTGAAATATATACTCCTCCTTAAACTGCAAATCTATGGAACTCAATCTCCAACAACTAGGCTCACAACTGATAATGATCCTTCTTTTTCGGTGGTTTTGAAATAGAAGCCATGGTTCATTACCCCATGCAATATATTTCCATGATGGAAAATCTCCTTGACCGTAGTGTGCACCATGTGATGGCCATCATAATCTTCAGATGGTTTCATAACTTTGAATAGAACACTACAGATTGCTTGAGGAAATTGAATTTGTGACTGGCAGTCACCTCCGTTGTCTTGTTGATTATTGACCTAAATTTTCGGCAGTGCCACTATGCAACAAACCAAACGGTCATTGCATTAAGTCTGATGGACCACGATCTTCTCCGTTCGAAAAACATATACCTTGACATGAGATTAAACTGACTTGGCTGACAGACAGGACAGGATTAACAGTTGGGTTTATTGCTGTGGGTTGACACCTATGAATTATACCACATACTTGACCACATATGACTCCAATCACATGATATAAATCATTTAAAAAACATGTTAAATGTATTTACACCATAACATGTGGCTTGACAAAACACAGATGCGCTTTTTTGTTTATTTTTAAAAACAGGGAAATTATCGAAATTTCTGGCAGCATCAGAATAAAGAAAAATAGACAGAAACATGAATATAATAGACTTCCTGAAAAGACTAAAACAGACGCTACCAGAAATTTTGGTAGCGACCAATTTTTTAATGAAATTTTCAAAATTTAATCCTAAAAACAAAAAATTTAAAATGAACCCATGACTTAACAAAGAACTGTGCTAACACATACCACTTCCCAGAACTTCTTGAGAATTTCTAGAATGATAAAGGAATTTAATACAATACTAGATACAAAAATTGATCAAGGAATTGACCTAACTAGGCCTAACCATAAGAATCATTTCGTCAAACATATGGTGAAAATGTAATCTTCAGGTCATGAATGCATATCTAACATAGGAGTCTGAAACTTATCTGAGAATCACCAAGAAGGTTTAATTCCCTCTCATAATAGTTGCAATAACATTTGTAAGCCCATTCTTTCATTAATCATCAAGTACTTATTAAATCCTTAACAATATATAACTAGAGTACATTGAAAATCCATTCTTATAGCCAACATATAACCAGATTATTAACCATGACATAATAACCATCAAATCACCATAATAACTAGTACAAGTGGTCATAGATTACAATATTAAAATAGCTCATATTAACTTATGCAAAATACAACCAAGTCAGGGACTCCACTTACCACCCTACCATAGATTGGGATGAACCAAATCTCTCGTTCATCCAATCACCCCCGTGCCATATTCCAAGCATGAATGTGGGATCTCAAGACATAACCAACCAGGGCTTCTTGGAGATTAAACCACCTCCACCCTTAGGCTACCATGATCCCACCAAAACCGTTCAAGAGATCACTAAGCCCAAAAACAAGTTTGGATGCCTCAAAGTTCCTTCACCAATACCTCAAGGAATTTTCCTGTCTCCACCCACCTGTCGAGGGCTTCTCGAACATTAAACCACCTCCACCCCCAACCCTTAGGAATTTTATTGAGACCACCCACCTAGTTCTAAAACCTTTCGAAAACCTAAATCTCAACCGAGAAAGTAATCCCATCACACCATGGCTATCCAGAAATGGAAAGGAAAATATGAAACCATTGTCAAACCCGAAAAAAACCATGCCAATGATAGCAGAAGAACCAAATACACAAATGCATGTACCATGCATTCATAGACTAGCTGGGGAATCACACATGCAAACTGTTACATGCAAATCCTCATACTGAAGTTGTTTGATCCAACCTTTCTTCCTTGCTTGTCTTTTTCTTTCCTTGTCCTTCCTTTTCTTTCCTTTGCCTACTTGTTTGTTGTCTCTTGTTGGTTCTCTTCTCTCACTAAAACTAATTCCAAAACCTAACTGACAAAAGCTGTGAATTGATCCTAAAAATCCTTTTTATTCTTGAGGCCTCTATTTTCTTCATTTTCCTCCATTTTTCCTTCAATTTTCCTCTCATGCAAATTTGTGACCCTTCATCTCCCTTTTCTCCTATTTTCATTTATTTTCATTTATTTTCATAAATAAAGGCCAATTAATGTCTCTTTTCCTTTGTCAATTTCCTTAGCCATAATAAACCAAAATGACACCCACTAGGATGTTTTTCCCAACATTCAAATTGGAATATGTGTCTCGTGACCTTGTTCTTATTATTTTTCCTTTATTAACCTTATGACATTAACTTTTAACTTGGGGTTGTTATATCAGCCTCATGCCATTAAGCATATCTGTCTTGCTGAATTTGTGTCAAGATACAACAAAAATGGCACATCCATTTCAAAAAGGAAAAAACCAAAATTCATATGGCTCATCAGATACAAAAATCACATTGACTTTGAAACTATTGCAGAGAGAAACTTTTTCTATATGTCCCATTTAAAATCATCGAGAATACAGAGAAACAAGGCTTGGAAACATGGGAAGCCACTTATATTTTACATGAGAACACAATAAAAATAATTAAATCTAAATTCACATATAATATCAACCCACTATAGGGTTATTTTTTAAAAATCCATTGAAGAACTCCATAATAGCTCTGTAGATCCCACTAGGAAAATGCAAAAACAAAATACCTTAAAAACTTAGAGAAAAGTCTGATTTGCAAATAAACTTACAATATTTCCATCACCATGAAAAATAAAGACAATTGAATATGGGGTTTCACTTTCCAAAACACCCATTTGTGCTTGAAAATGAAGAATATCATAAAATTAGAAGAATGGTCAATAGAGAACAACAAGAAATCATTAAAGACATTGTAATAAAAAAACCTAAGAACATATAAAAACCATTGTATTTATTCCTAACTAGAGGATCCAGCACCGGAAAACATTTATAACAAAAGCAATATTCCAAATGCTCATCCACCTCTATGATGCACACCATTCAACTAATCCTTTGAAACCAAAGGGGATAACACTATTATACATAAGCAAAGCTGTATATAATGCAGGTGGTACAATAGTCCATTCAAAATGGCTAATGCCTTTTAAAAAGTCTACCCTCACACTGCTTAGCAATGAAACACAAGATGCACTTGGAAAACTTTATCAAGAATTGAGAATAGGTTGCATTAATGAGGCTTCTTTGCTTGAAATTTGTTTCTTGTATTGCATTGATGATTAATCGAGAACATAAAACATGTCAAAATAAAATATTTTGGAACGTTGATATGATATTTCACGGAGATCTCTAGTAAGCACAACCTATACAATATTCCTTGATATTTGAACAACCGATTGTCAACAAACAATGAGTTCCATATGACTACTAGCAAGAAAATGTAAAGTACTATGAATTGCATATTACAATGTGCCAAACATATGAGAACTTCATCTCGATATTGAATAGAATGCGAACAAACACTCAAACAGAAGATGATTTACCTATCTGAACAAAAATTGTGTTAGACCTACACCTATCGACCCCACTTTCCCCTATTTTTTTTATAAAAAAAAAAAATATGTTGCTTTTCACAAAAAGAAAAAAAATTATTTTGTTCCTAGTGATGAAATTGTCATCAACGTAATCGATCAAGAAGAAGAAAACCATCGTGATTTCCCTTCCCATTTACATACATCAACATTTCCTTCACAGATAATCATAAAATTAAATATGCTAATTTAAGATATCTATGCTGGAAATTATGATTGATAAGATGGTTTTGTTAATGGAGAAAATGGAATCATCAAGGCATAAAAAAATAAACAAATATGATGTCATATGGATCAAGTTCTTCAATGAAAAGATAGGACATCACCAAGCTAGAAAGTTGGATTACTTATATAGTGATGACATTTGTCAAAATTGGATCCCCATATTGCAAATAGCAAAACCAGTAACACTACCAGCAAAAACATACCATATGAAAATTTGAAAACAATATCATATTCAATTGGCATGTGCACACACAATCCATAGATCACAAGACCTTACACCAGATAACCTTGCATTTTATCCTACTAGAATATAGACTCGTGGATTAGTATATGAAAATTTTTCTTGTGTAAGGAATATACAATCCTTGTACCTATTAAAACCTCCGAAGAAAGAAAACTTCAAAGTTAAGTAGAAAATAAAAACTAAAATGGAACATCAACAACAAAATGCAAAATGGTAAGTAGATTGCAATTATGAATCAATGCATAGACACTCATGCACATAAATTATTTCTCTAAACACTTGTAACCTACAAACCTATATTGACGATGTGCTCAATGACTATGATCTAATGGAGGTCGACATTTTATATTTATAGGATACACAATTAAAACAACATATGTTGCTACAAAAGTTAAAAAGTTTAAATTGCATATCAAGCTACAACAAATATGGACTATTTATATGCTTCAAAAAGTACTTAATAATTCTTCAACATATGCAATTTCAAGAACACAATGTAGAATCCATAATGGCAAACATCATTTTTCCATGAAATGTATATTGCAGTTGTTAATATTTATGCAGTGCCTTATGTCACATTGTCCAATACTATATGTTCTTTAGAAACCACTTTGCAATATGTCTTTTACTAAACCAATACTCATCACTGGAGATTTCAATGTCAACATGTGTCAAAGTATCAATAGAACAAAGATACTAAAAGACTATATGCATAGTCGCAACCTCCATTTCCTTCTGGATACAAATACCTATGCATTCACATCCATCATTGATCATGTAACAAAGTTACCAACTTAATGAGAACTGTAACCTCAAAACGAGAACTCTAGCCCTAGAAACCCATATTTTTGCACAAAAACTTGAAAAAAAACCCTCAAAACGAAAAGTGTTGATGTTGCATCAACATTTTTTTTGGGTTAAAATTCCAAAAAAAAATTGTAACGACATTAAAAACCATAAATTTTGTGCACTAAGCATGAAAAACACCCAGAAAATGGAAAGTGTTGATGATGCATCAACAAATTTTTTTAGTTCAAAATTCCAAAAAAAAAAAATAACAATGGCATTAAAAACTAAGTTTTGTGTAATAAATGTGAATAAACACCCCAAAATCGAAAAGAGTTAATGTTGCATCAACGCCTTTATTTTTTGTTAAAATTCCAACTCTTTTTAGCAATGTCATTAAAAATAAAATATCATACCTATGAAAACCTTAAAATTCCAATATTTTCAATGATAACATTAAAGATAAAATATCATGACTCCAAAAAACCTAAAAAGTCCACCAATTTTCATCCATGTGTTAAAGATAAATATCATGACTCTGGAAAACCTTAAAATTTTTACATTTTTAAATAATAGTGTTAAGGATAAAATATCACAACTCGAAAAACCTTAAAATTTCAAAAAAAATCAGTCATTCAATTAAAACTAAATATCATGGCTAAAAGAAATCTAAAAAATGAATATGTAAATCAAAGAGTAATTATACCAGAAGTATTTTTTTTTAAATGCTAAAAGTATAGCTCTTTAAAAAATTTAGCCTTAGACTAGAGAGGCTAGATTTGCTTGGGGTTAAGGTTAAGTATCAAACAATCGAGCTGAATTTGTAGCATTATGGAAAGGCATGGATATTGTTAAAAATAAGGGAATAAGAAAGATTAAAATCCATGGGGAATCGATGATCGTTATTAGAATGATCTCCAATGAAATTTCGCCATATGCCTCTTCATTCCCTCCTTTGGTAAGAAGAATTGCCTATAGTTGGAAATTTTTGAAGAAGTCTCCCTATTCCATATACTTAGGCATCGAAATGGAGACGTCGACAAAATGGAAAATTTTGGGGTGGAGCTTGAAATAGTGATTCTTGCAATAAATGAAGAGTATAAGAAATTCACTCCCCTACCTTAACTCAATTCGATTAAACATGGAAACAAGGGTCATTATCATTGGCATCATCATGAATAGATGGCCTACATCAGTGAAATTTTGCATGAATAAGGGATTTGCTTTGATAATGAAGGATCTTCCACTTGGAAGCTCTAATGAAAATATATCTTCACGTGGTAATCCATCGTACCCCGTGCTTTATCCTAAGATTGTTAAGTTCAAGATGGTGGACAGATGGACGATATTGACTCTTGGTTTTATTGGAGTTCACCTAAGCTCATTAATATCACAGATCCAATCGCATTTCCTTTGTTTATCATTCTTAAATAAGTAAGGAAATAAAAAAAATTTTGTTCCTTTTGAAGCTTAGGTTTACAACATAATCATGGATTAATAGAGATCTTGTTTCAATGGAGCCAACAATGTTCAGTATCAGGAGAAATAACGAGGAAATCCTATTTAAAAATACAACTTATTCCATATGGTCATCTCCTTCTATTGTATCCTAGTGTTTTCATTGTCTTTGTTCAAACTTGAAGTGATTAGCAATAGTGTCAGAAGAGGGTCAAGCTACAGAGCTGGAGTTGGTTCGTTGGAATAAATCCATGGATATTTTGTTCAATTTGTTGATGGTAAGGGTGTAGCTACTCTCAAAAAGGCTATACCTCATGGAAAGTGAGAGGGAGGTGAGAGAAAGTTTGGTAGATGCAAAATTCGAGGGGTTAGAAGCAGTAATCAAATGGAAATTTGCAAGACTGGAGGCAGAGCTGCTATCTATCAAGGTGGAGATTTCATACATCGATTTCTTTACATATTTCTAGTAGATCGTGTTTAGCAAGTCAGGACTTGATGCAGAGGCGCAACTGGGGCAAGTTGGCAGTGCCAAATCAAGCAATGGAAAAAATAGAGGAGAAGAGGTGCTCTAGTATAGATTTGATTAAGTTGAACCTTCAAAGACCATTTGATTTTTTTATTATCAATGTATCGTAAATATGTTTTGTTTGTGGGTCAGTTATTTGGATTTTATGGAAGGTATCAATGTAGAACTATAATGCATAGGGTTCATAGAGGCAAAAAAATCTATGTTATGGATTTACCAGAACGTTGAGGTTGCAGATATCACAGAAGCAAGTTTTGTATTAGCATATGTGAATGGTTCTACCAATGCAAATCATTTTTTATAATATAAAACTAACCATTCTATTAAAAAAAAAACTAATCCTTAGACAAATTATCGCATTGCAACGAAAATTTAAAAATAAGTCATCAAACTGACACATAGTGGGGGTCGACTTGACTTATTGCAATGAAAACTTAAAAATCAACCATGAAATTGATACAAAATGGGGGGTGACTTGATCCATTGTAACAAAAACTTAAAAATCAACTAACAAATTGACACATAGATGGGTTGGTTTGCTACTCGAGCATCAACAGAGCTCCTATAACGAAAAATAAAAATAAAAATAAAAAATATATAAATAATTGAAAACCCAGGCATTGTTGGGGCAGGTGATTTCATAAGAAATGAACATTGCAGCGTTCTGATCTCCTTCAAATGGGGGTTGGGCTCTCTGCCTAACAATAGAGCTGAGGCATATGCTCTATACAAAGGGCTCCAAATGATCAAGAAACTAAACCTATCAAACATAATGATATTCAGTGACTCTGCCATTATCATCAGCATGATGAAAAATGGTAAGCAATATCCCAATATTTCCCTCTACAGACTAATTAGCAAATGTCAAATCCTGAGCAAAGATCTGCAAGATCTTTCTTTCTATCATATCCTCAGAGCCAACAACAAGCAAGCTGATATTTTGGCTAACAAAGCCTGCAGAAGACCAGCCGGTCAAATTCACTGCCAAGATGGCACATCTTTCTCCTCCTTGTCATGATTTCGTTTCCTGACATGCTGATATATTGTAAGGCCCTCTACAAGATCTTGTCTGAGCATATTGGATTTACCCTCAGCAACAGATTCGTCTCTCCCGTGACCTTATCTCCTCGTATCTCTTGCTCCGTCTTTCACTTCCAGCTAGCCTACCTTTTTTATTCTCCCTCTCCCTATGATATGTCTCACCCTTCCTGCTCCTGTGTTAGCTCCCCATTGCCTTGGTTAAGTCTTAGATCTTGCTTCCTCAGGTCTCTCTCTCCTGAGTGGTCACTTGATCTCTGCGACGTGGACTTCCCTGCCCCTTATTTCTCTGTGTTTCCTCCCTTTCCTTACAGTAACTTTGACCCTACTCCTTCGCGATACAGCGCACTCCCTCTTGGATTTGTAACCGTTGTTTTATCTTCCTACTATTCCGGTCCACTTGGGTATCAAATCATCCCTTCTCAGCCGAGTGTTATGCGCTCTCCGTCTCAGACTATGAGAAGTGAAAATTGTTTTCATTGTGCTGACCTTCAAACAGAGATGGCTCTGATTCGAGAGAAATTGAAGATCATGGAAGAACAGCACAAAGTGGACACAGCTTTTCTCCAACAGCAAGCTTAGTCTTATCAGAAGCAACTTCAGCTGCCACTAATCGATGTGCACACTTGGAAGAATCCCACTAGATTTTGAAATATATGATGGAAAAACACTATGCACCTAGTTCCAGCTCCAATAATGTTAGAAATATCAATCCAGAAGACAATCAAGAAAACGTTGATGCATCAACTAGATGACCAATCAGCATTGATTGATCCTCATTCCTCCTTTCTCTCTTTTGCTCATGTCTTTTAAGTACGCTCTTATGCTTTCGCAGTTTGTTAGAATTTACCTTGAATTTGCATTGCAGCTTAGTATCAATAGTCGACACAATGAAGGCTTGGTATTTTGTTTTTGTACCCCTCCTTGGCTGTCCTCATCTACAATAGAATGTAACAGGAAACTCTCCCTCTTCTTTTTCAAAATATAATATAGCAACCAACTTTATAAAAAAATAATAATAATAATTGAAAAAATAATAATAATAATAATAATAATAAATAAATTTGAAGAAATAATAATACTAATAATAAGCATAAAATATTTATAAAAAAAAACCAAAATTAACTCATAAAAAAATCAAACATAAAAAATAAAGAAAATAAAAACAAATTTTTTAAAAATTAAAAATAATTAAGAAAAAATTTGAGAAACATAATTTATAAAGAGTAAAATAAACTCTAATAATAATAATAATAATAATAAATTAAATAATTAAAAAATAAATAAAACAAAATAAATAACATGTAAAAAACGATTTTCCAAAAAATTAAAAAAAAATTAAATTGTGTATTGTGTTGCGCTACCACGGCGCCAAAGGGTCAAGCAAAGTGCACTGACCTGCCAGCCATACTCGCAACCCTTTGGCACCTGGTGCGGCAGAGACAAAAACCTATATTTTTTAATAATAAAAATAAAAATAAAAATAAAAAATAAAAAATTAATTGTTTAAATTGTTTTTAATAATATTTTTTTCTTTTATCTTTAATTTGTTTTAAATTAATTTACAATATGTTTTTTTCATTTATTTTTTTTAAATTTTTATTTTTATGTGTGATTTTTTTTAAAATAATTGTATAAAATTTTTATTTATTTGATATTTATTGTAATTATGTTTTTTATGCAATATGTTTGTTGTTTATGTTTTTATTTTTATTTTTAAATATGTAATAATTTTTTAATTATATATATATATATATATATATATATATATATATATATATATATATATATATATATATATATTATTTTGTGTATAAAGGGAGTTCCAGGTATTAGATCTCAATGTATGTTGTTTATATTCATTTAAATTGATTACATATATACAAAAAATCTGGTCTCTTTCCTTTAATTGGCTCGGAAAACTATCAAACAAAAAAATCATTGCAATTTAGATTGAGGACACGCCCAAAGTTCCAAAGTGGGCATCGCCTTAGCTGCATCTTGCTCATCCACGAACGCCGACCCATTTGTCGCAAGGCAAAAACCCCTAGGGCGTCACTACCGCCACCACACCGTTGAAACAAGAACACCATCGTTAACCAACCAAACCACTGACCACGAACACCATACTATATATAATATATAACTTTATTCCAATTTTTTTAAATATATTTCAATTTTAACTAGTTTATAATGTTAAATTTTTATTTAATTATTTCCCCATTTCGGGTTTTTTTTTCACATTTTTATTTAAATGTTTTTATTTTTTTATTTTTTATTTTTTTAATACCTTTTTTCTTGTTAAAGTTGTTTTTTTGCGCTTTTTTTATTTGAAGGTTTTTTTTTAATTACATTTTATTGCTTCTTAGAAAGCAGGTTACATCACAAAATGAAAAAACATTCATATTACAATCTTATAGGTTACATCACAAAACGAAAAAACATTCATATTACAATCTTACACTTCTTGGTAAGATATTAGGATGATTCGGGGGATTTTATGTGAATCATCATTTTTGGAAAAAAAATAAATAAATTATCATCTTTGGACATCAAATTCATAATAAAATAATATTTAAAGTTTTTATATTCAATTTTTTCCATAAAAATCTTTTATTTCACATGTCATTTTTAACGAAAAGGTCTCAAAATGTGTATTTTTTTGTCAAGTGTTTAAAATAATCATTTTTTAGTGACAATTATTTTATGTCTATTGAAGCATGAATTAACGATACATAAATATAACCTCGATGGGTGTGTGTGAACAAGATGTACAAACAGTTGGGTTGGGGGTGGAAGGGACCCCTGTGGTTGACGCATGCAACAAAGGTAAAGGATGGCAAGACAACTGGCATTGGCGGCATCGAAGCCTTGAGAAGGCGGAAGTGAGGTATAACCCATGGATGGCATTTGGTTTTCTTTGTTTGTGGTCCTTTGGTACGGGCGATAGTAGAGGTGTCATAATTGGTGTTGAATATGCACAGGCCACCAACCTGTGCATTCTCGCTTGGCTAGTAAATTGTGACTATGTCACTGTTATTGGGTGGGGAGAGCTTAAGATGGCATCAACTTGGAAGCCCTTTCGCATAGTGTGGGATTTGGGGGAGAGGGGTTGCAACAGTCTATAGTGCATTCGCTTCATGTTGACTGGGGATGATCTGGTGTTGGTCAAGTGAGAGGAGCTTGGTCGACGACTTGTTTTTTGCAAGCTTAGTGACACTCTAGTAAGTTTTTAATTGTGAAATTTGGTTCGAAATAATTTGTTCTGTCTTAATGTTAGTAGAGTGTTATTTGCGTAGTTTAATTCTCTTATACTAGTGTGGGGCCTCTTTGTGGAGAGAATTTAAGCCCGTGAAATTTAGGCACTAAATTTGTGGGTGTTGGGACGTGGGAAGTTGGAGCCTATTCTGTGATATTGGTTCTCTTAGGGGATACTTTCCTTTGGTGGTTAGTTGTTCCAGTGCCCCAAAAGGGTGGGGTAGTGTTGGAAATTTGAGTGTGGAGTTTAGACGCTTGAGTTGAGAGGTGGGAAAATTCTTGTGCATGTGGTCCATAACCTTGGGGTTTATTGGAGTGGGTATTGTGTTTGTGTTGTAGCCGAGTTATTTTTCTAGTGCTTTGTTTCCAATTTGGAGATGTTGAGGAAACGAGGTCAATCCAGGAGGGGAGTGGGGCCTCGCGACCATCCAGTGGGCAAGGATGAATAGGCGGACACAATTGAGGATGAGGGGGTTGCAGGTGCTGTGTTGGTGGGGGAATTGGCTCAGGATTGGGTTCAGTCATAAGGTCATGTAAACCAACCACCTTCCATGGAGTCTCTCGAATTGCAAATGATAATGATAATGGCGAACTTAGAAGGAATGAGGCTACAAAGACATGATGATTTTCATGAAGTCATTGCATTTATGAATGACTTGCAGCAAAACTAACAGGACATTCTTGACTGACTGAAATCTTTGCGAAGTAGTCAAATGCGCACCGATGACAAACTCGATGAGATGGAGGCATGCCTAGCTCATGTGGAATTCCATGCCCATTGTGACTCAGGACATCCTGTTGCTTCGGGTGCTAGTCATGCACTTGATTTTCCCCATTAATATGTGATGATTGTTGGGTATATGTTGATTCTCTGTGTTTTGGGATATATGGTATTCTTGCTTCTGGTTATTATGTAAAGCATGGCAATTTCTTCTCAGTTTTTGTATCACTTTCCTGGCCAACAAATCTAGTCAGAGTGAGGTCGAGAGAGCAAGGCTCTTCATGTATATCCTATGTAATTTTTTGACTAATTAATAGAAAATGTTGGTTGGAAAAAAAAATGATGCATAAATATATACAAAATAATAACTTCAAAATTTTATTTTCATTGTCGTTTTTTTAACTTTGCAAAAAAATTGAAAATTTCATTACAAAAAATATATATTAGAAAGAAAAACAAAAAATAAAAACTTGAAAACCCCTTAAAAACAAACATCTTAGGAAGAAATAGAATAAGAAGATGAAGACAACTTGAAAATAGTTAAATAACCAACATTTAAAACAAATTGTGCATACTTAAGACATAAGAAGATTTAAAGTGTCAAAAATATGCCCCTTCCGAAAAAATAGGTTGTTGTTGCATCAACGTGGAAATCACAAACATTTTAAACAAAATTATCCATACTTAATACATTAGAAAATTTGAAGTGTCAAAATTAAGGCCAAAAAAAGGGGTTGATGTTGCATCAACACTTTTCGAAATCGCCATGAAAATCGCTAACAATTTAAAAAAGAATGTTCATGCTTGATACATAAAAAAATTTAGAGTGTCAAAAATATGCTCCAAAAAAAAAGGTTGATGTTGCATCAACACTTTTCAAAATCGGCATGAAAATCATGATTTTTTGCGACCTCTAAAAAAGTAAAAACTCGATACATTTCTCATTAAGTTGATAACTTTAGTATGTATGATTTAACATAACAAACAACTACAAGATTTTCAAACTAGATACATATTGGGAAGATCATGACACAATTTGTCTCATAATGAACCATATAAATGAAAATGAATCATAAAACATATTCAACTATTTCCATATTTGCAATTAACATCACTTTTCTTTTTGTTTCCATTTAATGCTAAGTATTTAGTAATCTCTTTTCCAAGCATTCTTTTAATCCATAAACAAGCAATATTTTAATACATTTTCCTTTGTATTTCAGAAACAAAATGAATCAAAGCTGCAATCAACGAAAATGCAAAAGGAAAGTACCTACATATATCGTTTCTACCTATATTTGGTTGTTTTTTTCCTTATATATACATATATTGTTGGTAACATAATAAATAACAGTTGCTCTATTCTTAATTGAACATATCTATTTACCAAACAAATACGAAATTAGTTTCCATGTTTCCATTGTAACTGATTTCATTTTTGGCTTATCAGCGTTTCCAATGCAACAAATTCCTTACAGCTCTTAGCAACAAAGTAGTACAACATCATAACTAGAAACACCATTACAAAAATAAGCATCAAGGCAAGTAATTCTATACCCGAAACTTATTTTCATTTGTCATATGTGCAATATACACATCCACATTCTTTCCCTGTAATTGATTTTACTTTTCTTAGTATGCACTTTATTTGTATACAAGCCAAAGGCATCATCAACAATTCCAATATCAATTGAAGAATTGAACATCCACAAAATTCCAAAAGTGTCCCATGGTGATGTCATGGTTGTCTATAGCACATTCCTTGAAAAAGCATAAAAAACTTGTCAAATACTACATGAAGATCTAACAGATTAGCAGGGATTGATGATAGTCACGTTGGTTCTTCCAATTGACCTAATCGAAGAACACCATCAAAAGATCTTGCCAGGAAAAGGCATTGCAGTGAAAATTTTCTATATTCTACCAAAAACAAGGTATGACCATAGTGATTGTGACAACATTTTGTTGTTAGATAATGTGAGTATTATAGAAAATATCCCTTCAGTATGTACAGATTACAAATTTATTCCCAACACAACAATAAATCAATTGGGAGAAAGCACAAAAAAAATCACAACAAGAGCAACTAGAGCAATTGTAACAACAACTCAAAAACTTAGTCTGCAATATACATTATACATTAAAGTGGGAAATTATGAATATGACAAAGTAACGGTAATATGCTCACCCTTGCAACATTTACCTGTGAATCTTATCAATTTCAATTTATTACATATATGTAATGACAACAATAACATTTTGGTTCTTCTATGTCACAACTTTAACTATTTGAAAATTTTGCACTTGTATACAATGAAATGGAACAAAGATTGCAAAATGGTGATATGCGAATTATGCTCTTCAAAAACATTACAAAAAAAAAGAGAACTCAAGGAAAAAACATTACGTAAAAACAAATCCACATTCATCACACATTTAAATATCGAGATAGAAAAAGATATCAAGAAAATGATTCACAAACAAATCAAAATAAGTACATATTTAATAATCCATTCATCCTTACATGTTCAATTATCTCTATAATTACTTATATTTCATTATATATGTGCTAACTAGTCATCTTTCTAACAGGTACAAGGATCACTCCTATTTTTAAGTGCATACTCTACACCATTCTATTCTATCTGTGCACTCTCCAACTATCCAATATCACCATCTGTGGTGATAAAAGATATGTCAATATTATATGATAAATGCAAACAAAAATCTCCTTTCCTTCATCTACATTGTGTCAACTACATTATAAAAAATAATGACAACACTCTGAAATTTTACTTTAAAAACAAACTAGCTCTAAAGTAACTGCTACCCACACTAGCTCAAATGTCTTACCAATAATATATACATAAAAAAAACACAACTACAATTTATATGCTACACATTCTTCAAATCCATGATCTTTTCCCTTTGAATGGCGACAATGATATTTTGCAGGCTCATAACAAGAAGTAAATCAAACTCAACCATAAATCCAACTAGCATCTTTGTCTTTTTTCTTAAGTATGATCTCAATACTTTAACCTTCAATTTTTAATGTTTATATGGAAATTCTTTAGTTTTATGTTTATGCATTCATAGTCGTATTTATTTGATGTCTTTCATCAACACCTGTCATTGTATATTATATCAAAGGATTTTGTATGACAGATTTTGAGCGTTGTTGTTGAAAGGAGCTTGAATATAAAAGAGAATAGTTCTAAATTTTCTGCTTCAAACTTGACAAGGAATATTGTTATTATATGTGCATTGTAAGACCACGAGAGATTTTGAACATTATTGTTGAAACGAACGTCAATGTAAAATTGAACAATTCAACATGTTTTGCTTCAAACTTGATAAAGAATATTGTGTGATGTATTATTGCAAATAGTTAATTATGTTGTCATGGTTGGTGGAGGCATGGAGCTGAAACTTTGATGGTTGAATTTCACTCAATTAAGGATTTTGGTATCTTGGAGTTTGAAACTTCGATTAAGGAAAACTTATGTTTCATTGGATTTATTGATTTTGAATCTGCGTTTTCTTAATTGAAATATATGTTAGTAGCATATCACAATGCAGTTTCTCTTTCATAAGCATATGATAAAAAATCCTTTCATCCCTTTGATTAAACTTTAATATCATTTAGATTTTCAAAGAGCTTTCGATTTTTTTTAAATGTAAAATGTAACTTGAAATTGAGACATAGTTGAATTTAGAAATTTTGATATGAACTAGAGGGTCCTAATATAACCAAAACTTTTAGATTAGAAATAAATTTAGATTTGAATTAGTGTTCTTAACAATAAATTTAGATTTGATTTAGTGTTCCTAATATGATCAAGATCTTTTTACTATAGCAAAATGAAAATTGATTTTTTTCGTTTAAAACAGTTGAGATATGTAGGAAATGTTTTTTCCCGCTTTTATGGGTTTGAATATGAAGGAGATGCTTACTCTAATTAAGTAGATCAATTAAGCCCATTTTTTTAGGTTGTTTCTTGTTGGATTAAAAGCATGTTGCACATGGTTTCTACTTGGTATTTTGTTTTGATATGTTGAACGGAGATAGTTTCGAATTTGCATTTTGTTTTTAAATTGAGTGGAGTGTTGTTAATTTGAAAATTGTTTTAAATGATGTGGTATGATATTGAATTTTGTGCTTATTAAGGTAGATTACTTGTTAAAATTGGAAATGGATTTAAAATAAAGAAAAATTGGATCATACAATGGTTTAAGGATTATGGGAAACTAAATCCCTTTAAATGAATCCAACATATTGGATCTAAAATATTATTAGTTCATTCACGCAAGGAGTTCGGTCTATTTTGAGCACATCATTCAAATATAGAAAATGTTTTCCATATACAATATTCTTAAAATAGGAGGCCTCAATTGGCCACCTAAATATCCAAATGACCATGTTGCTAGCCTTTGTGGATGAGGGCAGGTGAGTTTTTCAATTTACATCGAATATCATGTGTTTCCGCTCAGGCTTCTGCTGCCTTGACCAACAATGGTTATGTATTATTTTAGACAATGGCAATGATAGATTAATCCTATTTTATACTTAGATGACCAACCACTGAACTAGTCAATAACATTTTATTTTTATACTTAGAATGGGTGTAGATGATACCATTATCATTGAACGAGACAATGGAAAGAGTACCATCATCTTTGATGTTTTCTATATTATGTGCCATTTTCATCATCTTCCCAATAATGTGTTAGCCAGCCTTTTAGTAACATATATGATTTCTTATTGTTCTTGATTGTCCATGGATTTTAATGTGCAATGACTTTGCTTATTTGATAATTCTTATGGTTTAATGTTGTAAGAGCATAGGGTGGGTTCAAATTATTTCTTTGTGATTTTGGGCATGGGTTTTTATTTTTGTTTTTGTGGAATATGATATTTTGTTTGTCATTATTGTGGAGAGATGAATTGATTAAACACATGAATTTTTCAACAACCAATCACTACGTTTGTTAAAGGTAACATTAGCTTCTTCTTTTTTAATGGTTCCTAATTGTTGTGATATTGTTCTGCATTCGCTAATGTGAGGCATACATAGTGATATGTTTTCACTAATCTGGGTAGCATAGGGAATTGATGATTCATTGTTTAAGTTAACTCTAGGTTGAGACTATAATATTGAGACATGTGGAAGTTTATGTTGACTTAAGCAATACAACACTCCAAGTTGATTTAATGTCAATTACAATGTTACTTGATATGTCGATATGATTTTTGCATGTGAAAAAGACAATGTGAACCGTTGCTAGTGTGTCGACATATTAACATTAGAATTTAACAAGGGACTTTGACTTCAAATTTCTCATATCTTCCTACCTAATGATCTATAAACTGATTTGGATATTCCACGGGATAGTTCTTCACAAAAAATATGATAATATTATATTTAAAATCCGAAATTTTACACTATTACAGTTTTATTAGATTTCTAGATTTATAATTTTATTGTGAATAATGCATGCATGCAAATGAAAATTATCGAGAAAATAGAGAAACAAAAAAAAATCTGACACACACTCATTAGACACAATATTTTCTCAACGAAACCCTTTTGGGAGAAAAACCCAGCTAGAAAGTGAGGTCGCTTCGCTCTCTTTCTCTATCTAGAAATATGGTTGTGAGTACAAAGAAGTATGGTTTGCGGCCTATGGGTTGCTACAGTGCAGAAATCCTTTCTATGTGCTCTACCTCTTATCCCTCTTTTCTATTTTTGCTTAGCTATGGAACAAATGCACTCAAAAGAATGGAATCATTTTTCCTCCTAGTGACTCGCTTATAACACAACCTGGTAGCCTACTAGTGGTTAGGTTTGACTACCTCAACTCTTAACCAAAGTTACAATATAAACTCTTCTATAATTTTTGACATCATAATCACATGGATAGCCCCTTTTCTATGAATAATGGGGGCTGATGTGGCATCCTCTCGAACCATTGTTGTGAAAATAGGAAGGTAATTCTTAGTGCCATAACTTTCACATAGGGAATCTAATTGATGTGCTTCTAATCCGGATTTATGCAGGAACGCAACAGAATACAGAAATAACCATAACATATAAATACAGTGGAAATAAGGCTTCAATTCATTAATATCAAATCACAGAAATATGCTTACAAACATGATGGAAATAAAATATCTAGGGTGTTGGTAGAAAATCTCTGAGAAGATATGTGGCGGCTACAGACCTCTGAACTGTGTTACAATGAGACTCGAGGGCCTATTTATTATGGAGAAACAATGGAGAACTCTAAACGTCCAAAAACCTAACCCTAGGAGATGAAACGCCAAAACTATGGGCCCCGTTTGGGTAAATTGGTGTTTCAACTTCCCGGGGACGTAACTTCAGCATACTATCTCCATTTGGGGCCTCAAAATGGCTCCAGAAGTTCAGGACCCAAAAAATTGCTAAAAATAGTAAGTTGTGAAAAAAACTGAAAGAGACAATGGTGGGGCCCCAAGTGGAATAGGCGGGTGGCCACCAATATCCACCTGGATCATTCCTCCCCCCTTAAGAAGCAATGGTCCCCATTGCATTGAGTTCCTCCATGAGATGAGGAAACTTATGTTGAACTTGGTCCCTGGTGAACCACTTGCCTTGGTGCAGGAACTGGCCAGCTTTGACAACTCGATACAGTTGGATCTTCTGTCGGCGAGTGTTCTTGATTTGCATGTCCATGATACAGTCTTTGGTGGCCTGTTCCATGTAGTCTGGGTTTAACTCTTTTGGTGTGAGTTCTTCTGCAATGTCAGAGGTGTCCAATAGAGGTGGGAAGTAGGGACGAAGGCGGTCTACATTGAATACTAGGTGCAAACCAAGGAATGGTGGAATAATGAGCTCAAAGGCATTGTTCCCTACAACCTTGGTGATGATGTACGGCCCATATCGGAACGGGCGAATCTTGTGGTGGGGTCCAGTGAGGCGCTCCTTCTGCAAATGTAGCCACACTTTTTTGCCCACCTAGAAGTTGTGTGGCACCCAATGTTGATCATGTCGTTGCTTGTACTTAGCATTGGCTCTGTCCAACATGTCATGAACCTGTTAGCGGATGTGCTGAATGAGCTCGATGAAGTTGTTTGCTTTGTCAGCTTCAGATTGGACGTGAGCCGAATTGGCCTGAGTAGCTACAAATGGTATGGCTACGTCAATGGGACACAGTGGCTGGAATCCCATGCCCACCTGAAAGTGGCTGTGGCCGGTAGAGCTGTGGAGAGCCCGGTTATAACTGTGTTGTACAAAGGGAAGGCTCTCATCCCATGTGCATGGATGCTTTGAATTTTACATGCGCAGAATGTGTATAATCATCCTATTGACGACCTTTGTCTGGCCATCAGTTTGGGGATGGAAAGTTGTGGACTTGGTGAGCTTGGTGTCCAACATTGACCAGAGGCTGGACCAAAATGTGCTAAGGAATCTGCTGTCGCGATCTGATATGATAGACTCTGGGATCCCAAAGTGCACCTACACTTTTTCAAAGAAGAGTTTAGTAGTGGCTTCTGCTGTGATATTCTTCTTGCAGGCCACCATAATGGCCATCTTTGAGAATCTGTCGACGACCACGAAAACACAGTTGTTTCCATGCTTAGTGGAAGGAAGGCCTGACATGTAATCCATGGAGATGGATTCCCAAGGTCGACTAGGGGTAGGTAGCGGAGTATATAACCCTCGATTATTGATGGTCGGTTTGGCAATGGCGCAAGAACTACAGGATCTAATGTACTTCCAGACATCCTGTCGAAGGTTCGGCCAATAGAAATACTTCTGCAGTACTACCACTGTTTTCTCGACCCCAAAATGCCCAGCAAATCGACTGTAGTGAGCTTCCCATATCATCTTGGCATGCTCGCTTGAATGAACATAAAGGTGTCCCAGGTGACATAATAGTGCATCTTAGAGGTGAAATTTTGGAACTTGCATACCCCCCAAGAGTGCCTTGTATGTGTAGCTGAATTCTAGGTCACTCTTATAGAGAAGCGGCCAATCAGAAGTCTCATGCCCACAAGAGTTGAGAACGGTGGTTATGGCCACGATCAGTGGTCGGTTGAGGCATTCTACAACATTATTGGTGCTACCCTTCTTGTACTTGATGTTCAAATGAATTTTTTGCAGATATGTGGACCACTTCTGATGGCGATCGTTCTGCAACTTCCCTTGTGTCTGTATGAACTACAGGGGTTGGTGGTCTGCGTGGATGATTGTCTCCTTCCCCAAAATGTAATGCTTCCATTTTCGATAAGCCTGCACAATGGAATACATCTCTTTGTCATAAGTGGGATACTTTCGAACTATGTCGAACAATGTCTCACTGTGATATGCCACTCGATGCCCCTGTTGAGTAAGAACTGCCCCAATAGCATAGTCAGAGGCATTTGTCTCGATCTCAAATGGTTGTTGCAAGTCTGTTAATGTGAGCACTGGGGCAAAACAGAGGCGATGTTTCAATTCTATGAACGCCTTTTGTTGAGATTCCGACCAACATAATTTTTCTTTCGCTCCTCCCTTGGTGACTTGACTCAAGGGCCAAGTGATATGAGAGAATCCCAACATGAACCTGCGGTAGAAATTAGCAAGACCCAGAAAGCTGCGAAGCTCTGTTAGGGTGGTTGGGGCTGGCTAATCCCGAATGACTTGGATCTTGGTTGGATCCACATGCACCCCCCTTTCATCAATAATGTATCCCAGATATTGAACCTGGGTCATGCCAAAAGTGTACTTCTCCAAATTGGCACACAACTTATGTAGCCGCAGTGTTTGGAGGACTTATCGGATGTGGTGGGGTGCTCTTCCCAAGTCTGGCTGAAGACCAGAATGTCATCCAAGTATACCACTACAAATGAGTTGGTGAATGGATGCAAGATGTCATCCATGAGTTGGTGAATGGATGCAAGATGTCATCCATCAACCTCATTAAGGTTGCAGGAGAATTTGTCAATCCGAAAGGCATGACGAGCCATTCGAAAAGGCCCTCCTTGGCTTTGAAGTAAATATTCCACACATCAGAGGGTTCGATTAGTACCTGGTGATACCCAGACTTCAAGTCGATCTTGCTGAAATATTTTTCCCCTTTGAGTTGGTCCAGAAGGTCATTAATCTGTGAGATCGGGTACCTATTCCAGACAATGATCTTGTTCAGCGCCCAATATTCAATACAGAGTCTCCAAGTCCCATCCTCCTTCTGTACCAACACGATCAGGCTCCCACAGGGTGATGAACTTGGCCAGATGTGACATTTTTTCAGCATCTCCTAAATCTGCCTCTTGATTTCATCATTCTCCATAACAGAGCGCCTATAAATCGGTCCATTGGGTAGCGGTGCACCTGGGGTCAGGTCAATGGGGTGCTTGACCTGACAGTGTAGAGGCACCCCTATGGGTGAGGTGAAGATGTCCCCGTACTCCTCCACAACCTTGTCCATTTGCTGTTGTCATGCAAAGGAGCCATGTCTGGAGGTCATGGCCACAATATTCTTCTTGCCCTGGGGGCGGATCATCCGGAAAACAAATTTTTTGGTTTGGGAAATGAGCTTACTGCATTGTTTTGCATTAAACAAAGAGATAGTGGGAGGCGGTGGTACCTCTGGTATCTTGTACAATTTATTTCCCAAAGTAACAATAACAGCGCAAGGCAGGGACTCATACACAGAATTTTACTTCCACAAGTATGGTTGGCCTAATAATACATCAGAAACATCAATAGGAGCAATGTCACACAATACCTCATCCATGAAGGGCTTGATGCTATAGGGAAGGCGGCACTGCTAGCTGACGCGGAGATCTCGTCCTTGGTGAAGCCACCCGATGGTGTATGGTTGTGGGTGCGTTATGGTCAGAAAGCCCAACCGCTTCACGACATCTGCTGAAATGAGGTTCTTTTGGCTCCCATTGTCGATAATGAACCATAGCGGGGAACCCTTTACCCACATCTGGGAGTGGAAGAGACGCTCTGCCTCCTCTGGATCTTCTAGTTCCTCCTTCTGGATCTTCATAGTGGAAACAGTGGCGTTGGGCTCTGCATCAATAATCTGCTTCCCTTTGTCATTCACCTTGTCAGGTTCTGATTCAGAGTCGAAGCATGCATCTGATTCCGAAGCCCTCATCTCGGCCACCAGCGACTACTTGGCCCGACACTCACTTGTGTTGTGAGTGGAGCTCTTATGGAACTCACGCCACTTTCCCGTGTCCTTCTTTGGTTTCACGGTGTTGTTCTTTGCTTGTGTCTTTGGCAAGTTGTCTTGGGTCGCCATGCCTTGGCTTTGTCCTTTGTTCTGCGGTTTGGGGGCACCTTTCCCTTGCTTTTGATTCGCAGGTCCAAAGTCTCGCTTCTTCTGTTTGAATTTCTGCTCAATATTGGCGGCATACCGGTATGTCGTACCAAGCAAGGAGACGTCAAGGAACTCCATTTCCTCCTGAATGTATCTGTGCAGACAACCGCGATACGTTAGCACCAAATTTTTCTCTGAATCTTTGATACCCAACTTTGTGAGCAGAGTATGGAACAGATTCATTAGCTCATGCACATCTTGATTCCTTTGTTTCCGCAGTGTGGTCCATTGTATGTACTTGTCCTCATATCTCCCCACGGGATAGTATTGTTCCTTGATGGCATCTCGGAAAGAATTCCAAGTGGGTACGGCTGAGAACAGAGAGGGTTTTGTCTCGTCCTTTTTCTCACAGTACGTTTCCCACCAGTCCTTGACATGAGTGCAAAAATAATCTTATCTCAGTCGGAAAAGTCATGAACCGAGAAATATCCTTCTAATATATTCAACCATCTATCTACGGCATCTGCATCTATTTGACCCTCAAATATGGGAATGTCAAAGTTTACTTGTACCTTAAAGGGAGTCGTGCCTCCAGAGTGGCCGTTGGATGCAGATGCGCCGCCGGAGAGCAGTCGTTGAAGGATCTGGGCAAAGTTATCCATCATCGCGTTCCTTTGTTTTTCGAGGGCCTCCTCAAGCAATATTTTGATAGGATATCCTACTCCCTCATCTTTCTTTTCGTCCCCCATGGGCGTCCGTCGGGGTTTGCGAGTTTGATCTTGCAAAGGTTCCACCAGATCGAGCCCTAACTCCTTATACCCCGACCTCGTTGGGGACATGCAAAGAAGGATCGAGAAAAATCAGACCGCTTTGATACCATTGATCCGAATTTATGTAGGAACGCAACAGAATACATAAATAACCATAAACATAGAAATACAGCAGAAATAAGGCTTCATTTCATTAATATCAAATCACAGATATATGCTTACAAACATGATGGAAATAAAATAGCTAGGGTGCTGGTAGCGAATCTCTGAGAAGAGATGTGGCAGCTACAGACCTCTGAATTGTGTTACAATGAGGCTCAAGGGCCTATTTATTATGGAGAAACAATGGAGAACTCTAAACATCCAAAAACTTAACCCTAGGAGATGAAGCGCCAAAACTATGGGCCCCGTTTGGGTAGATTGGTGTTTCAACTTCACGGGGACGTAACTTCGGCATACTATCTCTGTTTGGGGCCTCAAAACGGCTCCAGAAGTTCAGGACCCGAAAAACTGCTAAAAATAGTAAGTTGTGAAAAAAACTGAAAGAGACAATGGTGGGGCCCCAAGTGGAATAGGCGGGTGGCCACCAATATCCACCTGGATCAGCTTCTTGAATCATTAGAAAGCTCTCCCTTTGTAGAATAGCATGAAATGGTGAAATATTAATGCGGTAAATTTTTACCCCCTGTTGTCACTCCTAGAGACAGCCTAGAGTTGTGATAGACCAGTGCCTAGGACATCTTAGCATAGCAAGGAGCGTATAATATAATGCATGAAGTTGTCAACTTCGGCTCACATGCTATCTCCTGTAAACAGGGAAATTAACTAGAATGGGACCAAACTCTCAGAAACTGACTCAGGAAAAGAGATACTGCAGAGGCAAGATGTAGAACTCTAATACAAAAGCAACTAACAATTCAGAGACAGTTTACTGCAAAGCGGGTCGATTCAGAAATACTTCACAGACATAAGTTATCAGAAGGTGTATGTAGTGAATGAAATGTAGAGGAGATATTAGTTAACATTGAGCTGATACCCAGATATACAATACCACCATGCATGGGCTTACCAATCTAAGAATCCATACATGATAATAGCATTTTAAAAGCACCCTCCCAAAGAAACTACTATAGCAGAAATACGATTTAGTTGAATAATGGAACAGAATATCATGCATGAGCCATATTTAAAGCGCTTGACTGATCCGAGCATGGGCATCAACTAGGATGAATCCATACCAAAGATCAGTGAGCCACTCGCATTCCAAAACATGATACAAGAAGCATGGATGAAATGAAATGATATATTAAAATAACACATAAGAGAAAGTTACAGACTGTGAAATACCAAAGACCATAATCCTCTTTAACAGATGGAACTCCTCCTCACTGAGACCCTATGGGCTCTGAGCCTCCATACAAAAGTTTTACATAAATGTATACAAAAAGCCTTTCACTGCATAATTTTCTGATAAAATCTGGAATCCTTCATAATCTGTTCGTTCTGGTTTTTATAGGAAACAAAGAATACTAATAAAGAAAGTGGGTGATGAACATTTAATTGTATCTTTAAAACAAAATGGCGGAGACGTGTACGCTCATACTGCTGAAAGGTTCTGAAGTGATGCATGTATTTTTAGGCCGGCGTTCTGAAATAAATGCACTGGGTGAAGATCTCTTCAGGAACACGGTAAAGGAGTAAAATCATATAAAAATTCCGTCCTTTCCTAAAAGAAAATAGTGTTGAAAGGAAAGCCTCAAGGTATTTTATCTGTGAATGGTATCCTCTACCTTCTAAGTCCTAGACTACGGCTGAACATCATTCAATGTTGAACGTTGAATTCCTCGATCATTTGCTGATGTTTTTCTGCTGCTCCATAATGTTTTCATCTGTGAAATCGGCGCCTTGAATGTCCCTGCAGGGTTTGACAGATTTGAACCCTGCTTCTTTAATTGAAGTCTTGTCGATTTGGCTTCCAGGGAATTTCTTCATAATTCTACTCTGAAAAATGGTCCTTTGACGTGTCCTCTGCTACTGAAATCGAGACTGTAAATCACAACAATCTTTAGTCGCTGAAACCCTGCAAAAATCCGCAAACTTGTTAAGAAAAACCATGCGTGGAGATGGAAGCGCGGTGGGGATGACTATGTAGCAACGCGGCATGACGAGATGGCGAAAGGATGAGAGGTGATGATGAAGAATGCAATGGAACAATGGCGGATGGGCTGGCCAAAGTTATAATGTGAAACATTAAAATATAACATATGAATGTAATGTATAAATGGCGGAGGGAAGGATACGATGAACACGTGGGATGGTGACGTGGAGGAGGACCGAGTCAATGGCGGGGTAAGTGGACGATCTGGACCATTCGATCTCAAAGCGAGATCGACAGCTGAAAACGCATCGGAGGGCAATGAGACGGTGGGCCAGGGGCACTGTTGACATGGACTAACCCGCGTGCAGCATTGGAGCGCGACGACCGTTGGATGAAGATCTCCAGATCCGACGGCTGACAGCGATATCGCTGTGCATCCTTTACCGAACGATAGCGTGCGATGAACGGCGGTTTTGGAGCCGTACACTGGGACGCGTGGCAAACACTGTATGGAATCGCTGGCCAAAAGGGAATTACCGCCCATCGCCGAAAGGTGGTGCGATACATACCACCCGGTTTTTGCAATGGGAGCGAGCGTGGGGACCACCAGGCCAGGCGGGCTGCGAACCGTTGATTTCTCAGTTTGATCGGACGGCTAAGATGCGGTTTGGGTGATGAATGGAGTATTGCGAATGTCGTTCGATCTGTACAGATCAACGGCCGAGGGCACGCCCGATATTCATATGCGATAGGCGCCTAGTGTTTTTGCGCCTAGTTCCAACACTGGGTTACGTGGAGGAAACGACTGAGGGGCTAGGGCCGAGAAGGGCTAAGCCTTTAATATTTCAAATGTGTATTTTCGACCCTTTTATGAAATTTTGAGGCTGGAAAAGGACAACGATAGGCAGCAAGAGGACTACTTAGGCTATCAAAAGAATTTTGAAGGGTTCAAATGGAAAGGCCTGCCAAAAATTTAATAGGAGTTTGACATGGTCAACATCGGCTCCGTCTGGGGACGGCACGTTCATCCCTGGACGTGTCGAGAACCTCGCAGACCATCAGATAATCTTCTATACAGACTTCTTCTCCTCAGCACCTCTGTTTTTCACTTTATGATTCATCACGACACCCACATCATTCAAACAAAAATGAAACAACAAAACTAATACACAATATAATACACGAGGCTTTCTTGGCCTGAGTCAGAATTGAAAGTAGGGCTTGAGAAATTGACCATTTACAGGGGCATCCAGCAAGTCGCCCTATAAATTCTCCTACCTGAAAGTATTATTGCCCCCCTGTTCCACAATTTTGAAAGGGCCAAACCAGAGGGGGTCTAATTTACCATGTTTTCCCTTCTCAGCTCTCCGGATGTCCCATCTGAGCACTAGATCACCAACTTGCAGATTCTTGTCTTTAGCATGCTGATCGAAAAGGTATTTCATCTTCTCCTGATATTCCATCAGCCTTGAATTCACCTGATTGCGTGTTTCTTCCAATTCCACCAACTGGTTTATTCTCCTGGTCATATCATCAGGCTCTTCCTGACTTTCCTACATGAATCGAGCTACTGGTAGGGCTAATTGAATAGGAAATACTGCTGCCCTCCCATATACTAGTTCATATGGGGATTTCCTAGATGCTCTCTTGCTGGTAATTCTATTAGCCCACAGAGCAAATTTCAATTGGGAATCCCAATTTTTCTGATTTTCATTTATAGTCTTCTTCAGGGCCCGCACCAGGGTTTTATTTGAAGACTCTGCCAAGCCATTTCCCTGTGGATAGTATGATGTAGAGTGAGTTAGTGTGATATTATATTGCTGACAGAAACTCACAAATTTTGCAGACTTGAAAGCTTGTGCATTATTAGTCACTATTCTGGCAGGGCAACCAAACCTGGATATGATGTTTTCCTCCATGAACTTTATGATTACGGTATCTGTAGCATTCCTTGCAGGTATGGCTTCCACCCATTTAGTGAAATAATTTGTGGCTATTAATATCCATTTATGCTGACCACTAGATGGAGGATGTATTTCACCTATAAAATCGATTCCCCACAGTCTGAATGGTTCATCTACATGCACAGGAATCATGGGCAGAGGTGCTAACTTCTGCCTTTCAGCAAATTTCTGACATTTTTCACATGCTCTAACCTGAGAAAAAACATCTCCAAAAATCTTGGGCTAATAAAAACCAGCCTTCAGAATTTTGTGAGCAGTGGCCCTCTAGCTGTAGTGACCCCCACAGATTCCTTCATGAAATTCAGCTATAATACTCCCTACCTCATCCTCTGTGAGACATAGCAGTAAGATACCTGAGGGATCTCGCCAATATAGCCGGCCATTTGCGACTATGTACTTTTGTGATTTCAATCTCAACGTTCTATATTTAGCTTTATCACAGCTCGGTGGGCAGCTGAGTGTGAGGACATATTCTACTATCTCTTTGTACCACTGACGGGTGAGGTACTTTATATGTGTTTCTAGAGTAGCTACTCCAATTCCCTGTCGTTCTTCTTTCTCTTCAGATTCCTCACCTGCTATAATGGACAGGTTGATACCCAAAGCTTGATGGTTTGATTCAGATAACATTTTGGCAAGCCCCTGTCCTTTGATCAGCTTAGTAGGGCGGATGTCTAAGTCATACTCCTGTATTTTAGCGATCCATTTACCCCTTTTTCCTTCACTATCCCCCTGAATAATAATATCTTTTACAGCAGCTGCAGGCACAAATGCAATGATATGGGACTGTAAGATATATACGCGAAATGCTTTGAGGGATTTGACTAGGGCGTAACCTTGCTTTTCCAATGTGTTGTACTTTAATTCTGCATCACGAAGCACTTGACTGAAAAAGGCAATAGGCTGCTCATACCCTTCCTCATTTTTCTGCAATAAAACTCCTGCTATTGTATGAGGTGATGCAAAAGAAAAAATCATGAAAGGTTTATCATAATCTGGTCCAACTAGCACAGGGGCTTCTACAAAAGCATTTTTTATTCTGGTAAATGCCTCTCGTGATTCCTGGGACCATTTAACTTCATTATTCTTCTTCAGCATGTCCGTTATGTGTCTAACTATTTCAGCATAGTTAGGAATAAACCTTCTCAAGAAATTAATATGCCCTAGGAATACTTGTACCTCTTTCTTATTTCTGGGAAAATCAATACCATTTATAACCTCTACCCTCTTAGGATCTATCTTCACCCCATCTTTGGTCACAATATGGCCCAAAAGTTTTCCCTCTTCTAATGCAAATAAAGACTTTTGAGGATTCAGAGAGAGACCATACCTTCTGCATTTTTCAAAAGTTCTACGCAGATGCTCAATGTGCTCAGCATCATTCTTTGAAAATACAGTGATATCATCGAGGTAGACCACCAGGAATTTATCCTGCTCCCCAACAAAAGCAATGTCCATTGCCCTCTGAAAAGTGGCCCCTGCATTAATAAATCCAAAAGGCATCCTGGCATACATAAATGTACCCCATGGTGTGGTGAAAGCAGTCTTCTTTTGGTCTTTTGGAAGTACAGCCACTTGATTATAACCAGAGAATCCATCCATCATTGACATTCTGGAAGATCCAACCACCCTCTGCAAGATGTAATCCATCTTAGGCAATGGATAATTATCCTTTAAGGATTCTCTGTTTAAATTTCTAAAATCCACACACAGCCTTATTTCTCCATTCTTCTTTCGTACAGGGACAAGGTTTGCCACCCATTCAGAGTACCTCAATGGTACGATTATTTTGGCCTTTAACAGCTTCTTAATTTCCTTCTCAATAGAAGGAAGCAGAAGGGGATTGATTTGTCTGAGCTTCTGCTTATGGGGCTTTGTATCTGTCTTCAGTGGGATTTTGTGCTGCATAATACTGATATCAAAAGTTTTCAAGTCCTAATAGGACCATGCAAACACATCTCTGTAAGACTGAAATAATTTCTGATATAGCTTTTTATATTCTCCGGGGATCTTCCTTGACAGTTTTACAATTTTGGGGTCAGCCTCAGTACCAAGATTCAGGTCTTCTACCTAATTTTCTTCTACCACTTTGCTTGGTTGTAGTGAGACATCATTCTTGTCAAATAATATTTCTAGAGGCACCAGCCCTCTAGGTATCACGTTTCCCTTCAATTGCAATACTTTATTACCTGCCACTTTCTCCTCCCAATTTCTTTCTGGAGTGTTTTCAGACTCAACCTCTTCATCATCATCAATCTCCATATTGGAGAATTCTCCTACTGTTTCCAGGAATCTCTTCATCTGTTCTTCGTCCTCAAATACCTGCCAGTGTTTGATGTTATCTGGGATTGAAGGCCGATAGCGCACCTCAACTTCATATCTTAAAAGGGGGTTCTGAGGTGGTCGAAATGTACTAGCAGCCACAGCAAGGGAATCAGCCATCCTATTCTATTCTCGGGGCATGAACTGGATATTAAATGCCAAGAAGAAATTCTCTACCATGTCCCAAACTTCATTCCTATAAGCCCTTAGCCTAGGGTGTTTGGTCTGACACTGATTCCTGACTTGTCTAACCACCAATTCTGAATCTCCCAGAACTTTTAAGCTTTGTATGTTCATATTCCTGGCTGTTTGCAATCCTAACAGAAGTTCTTCATATTCAGCCACATTATTATTAGCTTCATATTCTAGCTTGAAAGACAATGGAACCCACCTTCCTGTAGGAGAAATCAATAATATTCCAACCCCATTTCCTTCCTTTGAATTTTCCCCATCAAAATGGAGTGTCCAGATTTCTCATTCAATGCTCTCTGAGGGCTGCTCAGCCTAAATCTAGCATAAGGATGGTTCATTAGCATAATCTTGATCTTCTTCCAGCATTAAGCATGAGAAATCTCCTTCTTTACTGTAGACTGGTGAGTTTACAGAATTGTCAGCCTTAGTCACCATCTTGACAAATCTAGTCTCCCTGTACAACCTCCTCTCTTGGCCACCAAAAACTGGGATTGTGGCATATGTTAAATCCATCTTGAGTGATCCACCTATTTTTTTTCCCCAGGACCTTGACAGCAACATACCAAAACGAGCTGGGATGTCAGCCACCACGATGTCCATTACCACACTTTTTGCCGGGATTTGGGCCAAATTGACCACCAAATCCTTGATCATCCCCAAGCATTTAACTCTTTTGGAGTCAAATGAAAAGAGGTCCTTATATGGACGTGTGATTTGTAATCCTAGTTGTCCCGTGACTGACAGAGGCATAAGATTGTGGGAAGCTCCAGAATCTAACATACAGTTATGTAGTAGCAGGTCATGAATCACTAGAGACACATAGAAGGGAGGAGAAGAGGGATCTAACTCCTCAACATGTGGGCCAAAAACTACCATGGGTCTTTCTTCTTGGAGGTTGAGACTATCTGGGATGATTGCTGCTTCTGGAGGAAGCATCAAAGAGGTGACTTGAGATTGATATGCTGGCTATTTCAACAGTTCAGTCAAGGGGACTAGGATTTTGACCTTTTCGAGTTCCTTTTGCAGACTGAAAGCAGGAGGGGACTTTTCTATCACAACCTCTTTTGACTCTTTATTTTCAGCTGGGGGCTTGACTTCTTTAGACACAGACTTGACATTAGGGGGGATGACTGCTTTTGAAGAGGAAGGAATTTGATCACTAGACTGCAAAGGTTTGTTTAGAGGTCCCTTACCTTTGTCTGTGACTTTCGGCATTGTAGGCTCCTGGTGAGCAGGTGCTTCCTTCTGATGTGGCTCTTCCTCTTACTCTTGAGTGCGAGTTCTCTTCTTAGAATATCTGAGGTCGTATCTTCTATTGATTTGTGCTTGCATGAGGTCGAAAAATTGCTTACAACAGTGATCAATCTCTGAGTCTTCCGTGTCTCTAGCCTTTTCTTCTTCTTGCAATGAGCATCCCTCTTCTTCTCTATCCGAGAAAGCAAGATTTTCATCCTCCAGTCCATAGGTAGTATCTCCAGTGGGGTCATCTTCTAGACCTTTTAGGTACAATGGATGTGGTACTTGATCATGTTTCTCTTTTGATTCCCTTGGCAATATTTGCAGGGGTGGTCTTCTGTATTGAGGATTCTAACCTATGTTTGGAGCATTCTGGAAACTCTTGAAGGCTGTGTTCTTGGCTTCCAAGTCAAGCTTGACCATTTTCTTAATCAATTTGCTCATTTCTTTCATTTTGTCTGAGTCTCTGTCCTGACTAGAAGTGGATACCTCCTCTTTGCCTCTTCTTCCGGTATCTTGTTCAGCTTTTCCCTTTGATTTACCAGTGGAGGCGAAGTTTGCTTCTTGCTCTAGTGCGTCTGCCTAAGCATCATCCAGAGTAGCAAGCTTTCTTTCTCTGAGAGAGAAACCAAATTCTGAATCAAAGGCTGCTACAAAAACAACTTTAGCAGCAGTTTGATGGGGTTTCATATCAGCAGGGAGACTCAGATACAATTTATTAAATCTCTTGATAAATTCTGACACTCCTTCATTGTGTCTTTTCTTTAGTGTATTGAACTCAATGAGACAATTTACATGATCTTTCTTCTCTCCCCATTTCCTGAGAAAAGTGTCTTCC
This sequence comes from Pinus albicaulis, assembly GCA_034641835.2. Lineage (NCBI taxonomy): Eukaryota > Viridiplantae > Streptophyta > Pinopsida > Pinales > Pinaceae > Pinus > Pinus albicaulis. The sequence continues at coordinate 1,432,661,675 of CM076578.1, read as the reverse complement.
ATGTTATCCCAAGTGGTAATAGAATAGCCAGCCAATGTCTTAAACCATTTTCGAGCTTCACCATCAAGATATTGCACAAACAGTCTTAAGACCACATCTAAATGTTCAACATTAAAGTTCTCAACAAAGGAGCAGAAAGTATCAAGATGTTTTTGAGCATCAATCTTGTTTTCCCCATTGAATCTGGGCAAGATCTTCAGATAATCCTGGGGCATATCATTCAACACTTGGGGTAATGCCAGGGGAGCATATTTATTCATCAAGAAGGCCAGAACATTGGCCATTGGAGGAGGTGGAGGTAGTGCAATAGTTTGATGAGTAAGAGGAGGAGGAGGAGGTGGAAGTGGAGTATGAATAATAATAGGAATATATTCAACTGCAGCTTGAGGGGTTTAGGGGAACAAAGGTCTGTTAACAACAGATACTTCAGTTACTTCCTTGACCTCTTCAACCTCAGGAGTAGGATGAAGATTGTTTTTATTTCTGATACCCTCCCGGGGTGGACTATCTGAGTAATATTCAGGATTTTCCTCAGTGTAGTATGGATTTTCTACTTGTACTTCTTGAGAGGAAGGGGATGGATAGTCTTCCTGAGAGAATTCGGGAATCTCAGAATGGACTGATTTTCTTTCCCTCCAGTTTCTTCTATGTATGATATTTTTAGGGTCAGACGCTGAAGGTGTCTTTGGCTTAGACGTATCTGACCTCAGGTGTGGCTTACGGGGAGCCAGGGTTGACAATAGATTTATCAAATGAACAAATGTGGAGTCGCCAAGGTGAGGGATCTAAAACTCTCAACTCTCCATACTCGCCTACTTGAAGAGTGAATTAGATTTTGTCAAGGCCCAAGGATTTAAACTTCTCAATTTCGTTCCCCGGCAGCGGCGCCAGAAAGATGTTGTCACTCCTAGAGACAGCCTAGAGCTATGATAGACCAGTGCCTAGGACATCTTAGCATAGCAAGGAGCGTATAATATAATGCATGAAGTTGTCAACTTTGGCTCACATGATATCTCCTGTAAACAGGGAAATAAACTAGAATGGGACCAAACTCTCAGAAACTGACTCAGGAAAAGAGATACTGCAGAGGCAAGATGTAGAACTCTAATACAAAAGCAACAGACAATTCAGAGACAGTTTACTGCAAAGCGGGCCGATTCAGAAATACTTCACAGACATAAGTTATCAGAAGGTGTATGTAGTGAATGAAATGTAGAGGAGATATTAGTTAACATTGAGCTGATACCCAGATATATAATACCACCATGCATGGGCTTACCAATCTAAGAATCCATACATGATAATAGCATTTTAAAAGCACCCTCCCAAAGAAACTAATATAGAAGAAATACGGTTTAGTTGAATAATGGAACAGAATATCATGCATGAGCCATATTTAAAGCGCTTGACTGATCCGAGCATGGGCATCAACTAGGATGAATCCATACCAAAGATCAGTGAGCCACTTGCATTCCAAAACATGATACAAGAAGCATGGATGAAATGAAATGATATATTAAAATAACACATAAGAGAAAGTTACAGACTGTGAAATACCAAAGACCAGAATCCTCTTTAACAGATGGAACTCCTCCTCACTCAGACCCTATGGGCTCTGAGCCTCCATACAAAAGTTTTACAAAAATGTATACAAAAAGCCTTTCACTGCATAATTTTCTGATAAAATCTGGAACCCTTCATAATCTGTTCGTTGGGGTTTTTATAGGAAACAAAGAAGACTAATAAAGAAAGTGGGTGATGAACATTTAATTGTATCATTAAAAAAAATGGCGGAGACGTGCACGCCCATACTGTTGAATGGTTTTGAAGTGATGCATGTATTTTTAGGCCCGCATTCTGAAATAAATGCACTGGGTGAAGATCTCTTCAGGAACACGGTAAAGGAGTAAAATCATATAAACATTCCATCCTTTCCTAAAAGAAAATAGTGTTGAAAGGAAAGCCTCGAGGTATTTTATCTCTGAATGGTATCCTCTGCCTTCTAAGTCCTGGACTACGGCTGAACATCATTCAATGTTGAACGTTGAATTCCTCGATCATTTGCTGATGTTTTTCTGCTGCTCCATTAATGTTTTCATTTGCGAAATCGGTGCCTTGAATGTCCCTGCAGGGTTTGACAGATTTGAACCCTGCTTCTTTAATTGAAGTCTTGTCGATTTGGCTTCCAGGGACTTTCTTCATAATTCTGCTCTGAAAAATGGTCCTTTGACGTGTCCTCTGCTACTGAAATCGAGACTGTAAATCACAACAATCTTTAGTCATTGAAACCCTGCAAAAATCCGCAAACTTGTTAAGAAAAACCATGCGTGGAGATGGAGGCGCAGTGGGGATGACTATGTAGCAACGCCACATGACGAGATGGCGGAAGGATGAGAGGTGACGATGAAGAATGCAGTGGAACAATGGCGGACGGGCTGGCCAAAGTTATAATGTGAAACATTAAAATATAACATATGAATGTAATGTATAAATGGCGGAGGGAAGGATGCGATGAACACGTGGGATGGTGACGTGGAGGAGGACCGAGTCAATGGCGGGGTAAGTGGACGATCTGGACCATTTGATCTCAAAGCGAGATCGACGGCTGAAAATGCATCGGAGGGCAATGAGACGGTGGGCCAGGGGCACTGTTGACATGGACTAACCCGCATGCAGCTTCGGAGCGCAACGACCGTTGGATGAAGATCTCCAGATCCGACGGCTGACAGCGATATCGCTGCGCATCCTTTACCGAAAGATAGCGTACGATGAACAACGGTTTTGGAGCCGTACGCTGGGACGCGTCGCAAACACTGTATGGAATCGCTGGCCAAATGGGAATTACCACCCACCGCCGAAAGGCGGTGCGATACATACCACCCGATTTTTGCAATGGGAGCGGGCGTGGGGACCACCAGGCCAGGCGGGCTGCGGACCGTTGATTTCTCAGTTTCATCAGACGGCTGAGATGTGGTTTGGGTGATGAATGGAGTATTGCGAATGCTGTTTGATCTATACAGATCAACGGCCGAGGGCGCGCCCGATATTCATATGCGATAGGCACCTAGTGTTTTTGCGCCTGGTTCCAGCACTGGATTACGTGGAGGAAACGACTGAGGGGCTAGGGCCGATAAGGGCTAAGCCTTTAATATTTCAAATGTGTATTTTCGACCCTTTTATGCAATTTTGAAGGTGGAAAAGGGCAACGATAGGTAGCAAGAGGACTACTTAGGCTATCAAAAGAATTTTGAAGGGTTCAAATGGAAAGGCCTGCCAAAAATTTAATAGGAGTTTGACATGGTCAACATCGGCTCCATCTGGGGACTGCACGTTCATCCCTGGACGTGTCGAGAACCTCACAGAACATCATATAATCTTCTATACAGACTTCTTCTCCTCAGCACCTTTGCTTTTCACTTTATGATTCATCACGACACCCACATCATTCAAACAAAAATGAAACAACAAAACTAATACACAATATAATACACCAGGCTTTCTTGGCCTGAGTCAGAATTGAAAGTAGGGCTTGAGAAATTGACCATTTACAGGGGCATCCAGCAAGTCGCCCTATAAATTCTCCAACCTGAAAGTATTATTGCCCCCCTGTTCTACAATTTTGAAAGGGCCAAACCAGAGGGGGTCGAATTTACCATGTTTTCCCTTCTCAGCTCTCCGAATGTCCCATCTGAGCACAAGATCACCAACTTGCAAATTCTTGTCTTTAGCATGCTGATCGAAAAGTTATTTCGTCTTCTCCTGATATTCCGTCGGCCTTGAATTCACCTGATTGTGTGTTTCTTCCAATTCCACCAACTGGTTTATTCTCCTGGTCATATCATCAGGCTCTTCCTGACTTTCTTGCATGAATCGAGCTACTGGTAGAGCTAATTGAATAGGAAATAATGATGCTCTCCCATATACTAGTTCATATGGGGATTTCCCAGTTTCTCTCTTGCTGGTAATTCTATTAACCCATAAAGCAAATTTTAATTGGGAATCCCAATTTTTCTGATTTTCATTTATAGTCTTCTTCAGGGCCCGCACCAGGGTTTTATTTGAAGACTCTGCCAAGCCATTTCCCTGTGGATAGTATGATGTAGAGTGACTTAGTGTGATATTATATTGCTGACAGAAACTCACAAATTTTGCAGACTTGAAAGCCTGTGCATTATCAGTCACTATTCTGGCAGGGCAACCAAACCTGGATATGATGTTTTCCTCCATGAACTTTATCATTACAGTATCTGTAGCATTCCTTGCAGGTATGGCTTCCACCCATTTAGTGAAATAATCCGTGGCTTTTAATATCCATTTATGCTGACCACTAGATGGAGGATGTATTTCACCTACAAAATTGATTCCCCACTGTCTGAATGGTTCATCTACATGCACAGGAATCATGGGCAGAGGTGCTAACTTCTACCTTTCAACAAATTTCTGACATTTTTCACATGCTCTAACCTGAGCAAAAACATCTCCAAAAATCTTGGGCCAATAAAAACCAGCCTTCAGAATTTTGTGAGCAGTGGCCCTCCAGATATAGTGACCCCCACAGATTCCTTCATGAAATTCAGCTATAATACTCCCTACCTCATCCTCTGTGAGACATAACAGTAAGATACCTGAGGGATCTCGCCAATATAGCCGGCCATTTGCGACTATGTACTTTTGTGATTTAAATCTCAACGTTCTATATTTAGCTTTATCACAGCTCGGTGGGCAGCTGAGTGTGAGGAGATATTCTACTATCTCTTTGTACCACTGACTGGTGAGGTACTTTATATGTGTTTTTGGAGTAGCTACTCCAATTCCCTGCCGTTCTTCTTTCTCTTCAGATTCCTCACCTGCTATAACAGACAGTTTGATACCCAAAGCTTGATGGTTTGATTCAAATAACATTTTGGCAAGCCCCTGTCCAATGATCAGCTTAGTAGGGCGAATGTCTATGTCATACTCCTGTATTTTAGCGATCAATTTACCCCTTTTTCCTTCACTATCCCCCTGAATAATAATATTTTTTACAGCAGCTGCAGGCACAAATGCAATGATATGGGACTGTAAGATATATATGCGAAATGCTTTGAGGGATTTGACTAGGGCATAAGCTTGCTTTTCCAATATGTTGTACTTTAATTCTGCATCACGAAGCACTTGACTGAAAAAGGCAATAGGTTGCTCATACCCTTCCTCATTTTTCTGCAATAAAACTCCTGTTATTGTATGAGGTGATGCAAAAGAAAAAATCATGAAAGGTTTATCATAATCTGGTCCAGCCAGCACAGGGGCTTCTGCAAAAGCATTCTTTATCCTGGTAAACGCCTCCCGTGATTCTTGTGACCACTTTACCTCATTATCCTTCTTTAGCATATCTGTTATATGCCCAACTATCTCGGCATAGTTAGGGATAAACCTTCTCAAGAAATTAATGCACCCTAGAAATACTTGTACCTCTTTCTTATTTCTGGGAAAAGCAATACCATTTATAACCTCTACCCTCTTGGGATCTATCTTCACCCCATCTTTAGTCACGATATGGCCCAAAAGCTTTCCCTCTTCTAATGCAAATAAAGACTTTTGAGGATTCAGAGAGAGACCATACCTTCTGCATTTCTCAAAAGTTCTCCGCAGATGTTCAATGTGCTCAGCATCATTCTTGGAAAATACAGTGATATCATCGAGGTAGACCACCAAGAATTTATCTTGCTCCCCAACAAAAGCAATGTCCATTGCCCTCTGAAAAGTGGCCCCTGCATTAATCAATCCAAAAGGCATCCTGGCATACATAAATGTACCCCATGGTGTGGTGAAAGCAGTCTTCTTTTGGTCTTTTGGAAGTACAGCCACTTGATTATAACCAGAGAATCCATCCATCATTGACATTCTGGAAGCTCCAACCACCCTCTGCAAGATGTAATCCATCTTAGGTAGTGGATAATTATCCTTTAAGGATGCTCTATTTAAATTTCGAAAATCCACACACAGCCTTATTTCTCCATTCTTCTTTCGTACAGGGACAAGGTTTGCCACCCATTCAGAGTACCTCAATGGTACGATTATTTTGGCCTTTAACAGCTTCTTAATTTCCTTCTCAATAGAAGGAAGCAGCAGGGGATTGATTTGTCTGAGCTTCTGCTTATGGGGCTTTGCATCTGTCTTTAATGGAATCTTGTGCTGCATAATACTGATATCAAAAGTTTTCAAATCTTGATAGGACCATGCAAAAACATCTTTGTAAGACTGAAATAATTTTTGATATAAATTTTTATATTCTCCAGGGACCTTCTTGGACAATCTTACAATTTTGGGGTCAGCCTTAGTACCCAAATTCAGGTCTTCTACCTTATTCTCTTCTACCACTTTGCCTGGCTATAGTGGGACATCATTTTTGTCAAAAAATATTTCTAGAGGCACCAACCCTCTGGGTATTATGTTTCCCTTTAACTGCAACACCTTATTACCTGCCACTTTCTCCTCCCAATTTCCTTCTGAAGTATCTTCAGACTCAACCCCTTCATCATCATCAATCTCCATATTGGAGAATTCTCCTACCATTTCCAGGAATCTCTTCATCTGTTCTTCATCCTCAAACACCTGCCAGTGTTTGATGTTATCTCGGATTGAAGGCCGATAACACACCTCAACTTCATACCTTAAAAGAGGGTTTCGAGGTGGTCGAAATGTACTGACGGCCATAGCAAGGGAATCATCCATCCTATTCTGTTCTCGGGGCATGAACTGGATATTGAATGCTAAGAAGAAATTTTCTACCATGTCCCAAACTTCATTCCTATAAGCCCTTAGCCTAGGATGTTTGTTCTGATACTGATTCCTGACTTGTCTGACCACCAGTTTTGAATCTCCCAGAAATTTTAAGCTTTGTATGTTCATATTCCTGGCTATCTGCAATCCTAGCAAAAGTGCTTCATACTCAGCTACATTATTAGTAGCTTCATATTCTAGCTTGAAAGACAATGGAACCCATTTTATTGTAGGAGAAATCAATAGTCTTCTGGCTCCATTACCTTCTCTTGAATTTGCTCCATCAAAATGAAGTGTCCAGATTCCTGCTTCACGGCTCTCTGAGGGCTGCTCAATATTGATCTGGCAAAAGGATGGTTCATGAGCATAATCTTGATCTTCTTCCAGCATCAAGCATGAGAAATATCCTTCTTTACTGTAGACTGGAGAATTAACTGAGTTGTCAGCCTTAGTCACCATCTTGACAAATCTAGTCTCCTTGTACAATCTCCTCTCTTGGCCACCAAAAAATGGGATTGTGGCATATGTTAAATCCATCTTGAGTGATCCACCTACTTTTGTTCCCCAGGAACTTTACAGCAACATAGCAAAACGAGTTGGGATGTCAGCCACCACGATGTCCATTACTACACTTTTTACTGGTATTTGAGCCAAATTGACCACCAAATCCTTGATCATCCCCAATAATTTAACTCTTTTGGAGTCAAATGAATAGAGTTCCTTATATGGACGTGTGATTTGTAATCCTAGTTGTTCCATGACTGATAGAGGCATAAGATTGTGGGAAGCTCCAGAATCTAGCATACAGTTATGTAGTAGCAGGTCATGAATCACTAGAGACACATTGAAGGGAGGAGTAGAGGGATCTAACTCCTCAACATGTGGGCCAAAAACTACCATGGGTCTTTCTTCTTGAAGGTTGAGACTATCTGGGATGATTGGTGCTTCTGGAGGAAGCATGAAAGAGGTGACTTGAGATTGATATGCTGGATGTTTCAACAGTTCATTCAAGGGGACTGGGATTTTGACCTTTTCGAGTTCCTTTTGCAGACTGAAAGCAGGAGGGGACTTTTCTATCACAACCTCTTTTGACTCTTTATTTTCAGCTGGGGGCTTGACTTCTTTAGACACAGACTTGACATTAGGGGGGATGACTGCTTTTGAAGAGGAAGGAATTTGATCACTAGACTGCAAAGGTTTGTTTAGAGGTCCCTTACCTTTGTCTGTGACTTTCGGCATTGTAGGCTCCTGGTGAGCAGGTGCTTCCTTCTGATGTGGCTCTTCCTCTTGCTCTTGAATGCGAGTTCTCTTCTTAGAAGATCTGAGGTCGTATCTTCTATTGAACTGTGCTTGCATGAGGTCAACAAATTGCTTACAACAGTGATCAATATCTGAGTCTTCCGTGTCTCTAGCCTTTTCTTCTTCTTGCAATGAGCATCCCTCTTCTTCTCTATCCGAGAAAGCAATATTTGCATCCTCTAGTCCATAGGCAGTATCTCCAGTGGGGTCATCTTCTGGACCTTCCAGGTACAATGGATGTGGTACCTGATCATGTTGCTCTTTTGATTCCCTTGGCAATATTTGCAGGGGTGGTCTTTTGTATTGAGGATTGTAACCTCTGTTTGGAGCTTTCTGGAAATTCTTAAAGGCTGTGCTCTTGGCTTCCAATTCAAGCTTGACCATTTTCTTAATCAATTTTCTCATTTCTTCCATTTTGTCTGAGTCTCTGTGCTGACTAGAAGTGGATAACTCCTCTTTGCCTCTTCTTCCGGTATCTTGTTCAGCTTTTCCCTTTGATTTACCAGTGGAGGCGAAGTTTGCTTCTAGCTCTAGTGCGTCTGCCTGAGCATCATCCAGAGTAGCAAGCTTTCTTTCTAACACTCAGATACAATTTATTAAATCTCTTGATAAATTCTAACACTCCTTCATTGTGTCTTTTCTTTAGTGTATTGAACTCAATGAGACAATTTCCATGATCTTTCTTCTCTCCCCATTTCCTGAGAAAAGTGTCTTCCATGTTATCCCAAGTGGTAATAGAACGGCCAGCCAATGTCTTAAACCATTTTCGAGCTTCACCATCAAGAGATTGCACAAACAGTATTAAGACCACATCTAAATGTTCAACATTAAAGTTCTCAGCAAAGAAGCAGAAATTCTCAAGATGTTTTTGAGCATAAATCTCGTTTTCCCCATTGAATCTGGGAAAGATCTTCAGATAATCCTGGGGCATATCATTCAACACTTGGGGTAATGCCAGAATATCATGCATGAGCCATATTTAAAGTGGGTGATGAACATTTAATTGTATCATTAAAACAAAATGGCGGAGACGTGCACGCCCATACTGCTGAATGGTTCTGAAGTGCTGCATGTATTTTTAGGCCGGCGTTCTGAAATAAATTCACTGGGTGAAGATCTCTTCAAGAACACGGTAAAGGAGTAAAATCATATAAACATTCTGTCATTTCCTTAAAGAAAATAGTGCAGAAAGGAAAGCCTCGAGGTATTTTATCTGTGAATGGTATCCTCTGCCTTCTAAGTCCTGGACTACGGCTAAACATCATTCAATGTTGAACGTTGAATTCCTCGATCATTTGCTGATGTTTTTCTGTTGCTCCATTAATGTTTTCATCTGTGAAATCGTCGCCTTGAATTTCCCTGCAGGGTTTGACAGATTTGAACCCTCCTTCTTTAATTGAAGTCTTGTCGATTTGGCTTCCAGGGACTTTCTTCATAATTCTGCTCTGAAAAATGGTCCTTTGACGTGTCCTCTACTACTGAAATCGAGATTGTAAATCACAACAATCTTTAGTCGCTGAAACCCTGCAAAAATCTGCAAACTTGTTAAGAAAAACCATGCATGGAGATGGAGGCGCGGTGGGGATGACTATGTAGCAACACGGCATGACGAGATGGCGGAAGGATGAGAGGTGACGATGAAGAATGCAGTGGAACAATGGCGAACGGGCTGGCCAAAGTTATAATGCGAAACATTAAAATATAACATATGAATGTAATGTATAAATGGCGGAGGGAAGGATGCGATGAACACGTGGGATGGGGACGTGGAGGAGGACCGAGTCAATGGCGGGGTAAGTGGACGATCTGGACCATTCGATCTCAAAGCGAGATCGACGGCTGAAAATGCATCAGAGGGCAATGAGACGGTGGGCCAGGGGCACTGTTGACAGGGACTAACCCGCGTGCAGCTTTGGAGCGCGACGACCGTTGGATGAAGATCTCCAGATTCGACAGCTAACAGCGATATCGCTGCGCATCCTTTATCGAACGATAGCGTGCGATGAACGGCGGTTTTGGAGCCGTACGCTGGGACGCGTGGCAAACACTGTATGGAATCGCTGGCCAAACGGGAATTACCGCCCACCGCCAAAAGGCGGTGCGATACATACCACCTGGTTTTTGCAATGGGAGCAGGCGTGGGGACCACCAGGCCAGGCGGGCTACGGACCGTTGATTTCTCAGTTTGATCGGACGGCTGAGATGCGGTTTGGGCGATGAATGGAGTATTGCAAATGCTGTTCGATCTGTACAGGTCAACGGCCGAGGGCGCGCCTGATATTCATATGCGATAGGTGCCTAGTGTTTTTGCGCCTGGTTCCAGCACAGGATTACGTGGAGGAAACGACTGAGGGGCTAGGGTCGAGAAGGGCTAAGCCTTTAATATTTCAAATGTGTATTTTCGGCCCTTTTATGCAATTTTGAGGCGGGAAAAGGGCAACGATAGGCAAAAAAAGGACTACTTAGGCTATAAAATAATTTTGAAGGGTTCAAATGGAAAGGCCTACCAAAAATTTAATAGGAGTTTGACATGGGAAACACCCCCCCAAAAAACTTCATTTGATACCTCAAAATACTCCCATAAGGATTCAGACCTTATTTTTCCAAGCTGGGTCCCGCCGGTAAAACAATACCGTGAGATGATTCCTCCACTTTTTGTTGAAAATTTATGTAACTATGGTTGGCTTTTTTCATTGGAAATTTTGAAATAAAAAATTAATTTTGTCCTCCTATAAGTCGGCCCCATTATATATATATATATGACAATGGTGCCACTCATTTGGACATTGATCACAACACATATCAAGATAATTCGTTCTGCAATTCTAAGGGAGTATCCACGCGTGCGAAGATCAAAAGGAAGCTTGTTTGTAGCTGCGTTGACTTTTTTGGAAGCTGCCTTAGCTAATTTTATTTGGATATATTGGTATCTGATTTGAAACTTTGTATTGATCGTTTGGAAGGCCGAAAAATCTCAGATTTTATTTGTCTCTCTTAATTGAAGACTTCACTTATACATATTGGGGTGTTGACCTCATATATGGGTTGTTGGTTTGACTAAAAAGTTTGATCATTTTGTTGATTGTTCTATTTCCATCTCAGATCCGAATTATGTTCTTCATTAGACATTAAGTACATAATTTCAGCCTCTTTGTGTAGACTTCATTCATTGAACAAAAGTTGAATTTGTCTCTCTCTATTGACTGATTTTTTCAGGTAGTTTTTTTGAGGTTAGATTTGGACTTATTGGAATATTCTTGATATAATTTTGATGGACAAAATATCTCTCTCAAAAGGAAATAATTTTGGTTGGGTTTTCCCCTTGTGGGTTTTTCCCTGGATGTGAGCCTAATTCTTGGTGTCTCTTGCTTATTGTTTATTGTATACTGTGATCTCTATTTACTACTATTATTGAAGAATTTAATGGTTGAAATTTTTCATGTATAGCTATTTGTTGACTAAAGTATAAAGAAGGAACTAATTGCATCAATAGAAGTAGTTTTCATTGTGAAAAACTATTATAGTCTTAGGTACACTAGAATTTGAACATGGTATCTGAGCCTTAGTGAAGGAGAAAGAGCAGAGAGATCATCCTTAAGAGCACTTGAAGGGACTATAAAAGTAATTTAAAGGGTTTTAGGTTTTTTTCTGTATTTTGACTAGCAATTTTCATCATGAATTCTTTCATGAAGACGGAAATCAAGCTTGAAGGAGCTACTAAATATAGAGCATGGAAGGCCATGCTTGAAATCATTCTTGAAAGGAACAAGATTTTGGGAATTGTTATAGGTAAATTTACTGACCCATCTAATCAAGAAAGAAAAGAGAAGTTTCATGAATATGATATTTTGTCTAGAAGTATCATATTGGATTATGTTAGGGATCATTTGATTCCCTATATTGTTGAACATAAGAATAATAAGGATATGTGTGAAGTTATTATTGGATTATGTACCATTAATAATGTGAATCAATCCATCAATCTAAGAGGACATATTTTTAATATCAAGATGACGAAGAATGACATAGTGGCATCATATTTTGTCAAGATATCTCAAATTAGAGACCAAATCAAAGCCATTAATGAAGAAGTATCTGATAAGGAATTGGTAATTATCGCTTTGGGTGGTCTTCCTAGACCTTGGGATTTGTTTGCATTAGGTATTAGTGCAAGGAAAAATTCTCCAACTGTTGACAAGTTATGGGCAAAATGTACTCAAGAAGATTCAAGACTCTTTTCTATAGGAGGCATTGAAGATCCAAGTGTAGAAGCATTTACATCTCATGCTACGGAAAATAAGAAGAAACCAAATTTTGGAAAGTTTCAAAGAAATGTTGGAAAAATCAAATGCCCTAGATTTACTTCGGACAAGTATTCTACTAAACAAATAAGACCCCCTTATCCCTCTCAAGATAGAAGAGATAGAAAATATGGAAGAGACAAAAGAGATAAAAGGTGTCTATCTAACATTCAATGTTTTCGTTGTCAATCTTATGGTCACTATCAGGCTCAGTGTCCTCAAAAGAATTGAAGTGGTGAATATGAAAGGAATGATGATCGTAAATGAAGAGGAAGGCATCATGCATCTGTTGTTGATCTAAATGAGTCATATTCAAACAAGAAGCATATGAGACATGATTTTGAATATGAATACTCATTTATTTGTTCTCCTATAGGTTCCATTGAAACTCATGATGAAATTTGGCTTGTGGACAGTGGTGCTTCTAGGCACATGATTGAAAGTCGTGATCATCTATCGGAATTGAATAAAAATAAGTTTACTCAAAAGGTTGAGCTTGGAGATAATGGAAAATATGAATTCAAGGAAATTGGTATGTCACCATTTCAATTATAATCTATATGTAATGTATCTTTTAACAATATTTTATATGTTCCTAGTTTGAATATAAAAAAAAAAAAAAAAAATCCATATCATCTCTTGAAGACAAAGGATATATAGTTTATTTTGTTGATGGAAAAGTATTAGTATGGAAGAAAAATGCATCTCTTGAAACTGCTAAAGTCATTGGGGTATGAATTGGAGGACTATATCATCTCCTTGGTCACTCAATCCAAGCTCTTCTACACAACACTACTGAACTTGGTGAGATTTGGCATCAAAGGTATGCTCATTTTCACTACAAAGCTTTGGGAAGATTGAAAGATTTTGTTAAAGGTGTACCTGAACTTAAAGTTGGCTATGATGGAGTATGCAAAGGATGTGCCCTTGGGAAAAATGCTAAAGGAAGATGCACTATCAATGATAGTAGATCCAAAGGAATATTAGATCTTGTGAATTTTGATGTAGTTGTGTCCATAACTGATAAAACCTTGGGTGGATGCTTGTATTATGTATCTTTCATTGATGATTATTCTCGTAAAATATGGATATATCTTTGGAAGAACAAGGATCAATTATTTGAGAATTTTCATGAGTTCAAAGCTCATGTTGAAAATTTACAGCAAGAAGAATCAAGACTCTAAGGTCTGATAATGGTGGGGACTATGTATCAAATAAATTAATTGATTTCTCCAGGGGTGTTGGAATTAAGAGGGAGTTGATAGTTCCCTACTACCCTGAAAAAAATGGAGCTACATAAAGAAAGAACATAACTATATTGGAATTTTTCAAATCCATGCTTCGTGATCAATAACTTCTTATGTTTCTTTGGGGAGAAGTTGTCAGGACTACTATCTACGTTCGAAATTGGTGCCCACATGGAATTTTGGATTACAAGACTTCTAAAGAAATCTGTACAGATGATAGACCAAATGTTGAACATTTAATAATCTTTGGTTGTCTTATTTTTGTTCATGTTCCCAAAGAGAAAAGGACAAAATTGGAACCATCTGGAAAGAAGGAAACCTTTGTTGGTTACAGTGAGAATTCAAAGGCCTTTAGATTTTATATTCTAGGTCAATGATATATGGATACTTGCAATGATGTTATTTTTTATGAGGATGCTTTATTCTGGAATTCCAAGGGTTCACACTTGGACTCTGATGATGAAGTACAAGTATCCCCAAAGAATGTAGAATCGAGCTCCAAGTAACTTGAACCTATGAACAAAGACCCACATGCAGAAGACATTGATCATGAACTTGTTGAATCTACAAAATATCATGCATCTCATATAATAAAGAGACCAACCTAGTTAGAGAAAACATTGACGGAAGCTGAAGGTCATGTTATTGCTCGTGGAAGTTTCAGGGAGATTAAGAAGCCAAAGAAGTATTCTGGAAATACAACCTTGATGTGTAAAATCATTGAGTCTAAACCATATTTCTATGAAGAAGTTGTTCAAGAACAAGTACAAAAATAAGCAATGACTAAATAATATTAATCCATATTGAAAAATGATGTTTGGGAGGTTGTGCCTAAACCTAAGGGAAAATTCATTGTGTCTTCAAAATGGATCTACAAGATAAAACATGTTGTTGATGGAAGTGTTGAAAAATATAAGGCTAGATTCATGGCTCGTGGATTCTCCTATAAAGAGGGAGAGGATTATGAAGACACAATTTCTCCCATTGCCAGGTATGGATCTATTAGATTTGTTATTTCTCCTACATATATTTCCAGTTGGAAGTTGCATCAAATGGATGTCAAAACAAATTTTCTAGAATGGGGTCATTGAAGAAGAAGTCAATATTGAACAACCTCATGGGTTCGAGGTCCATGATATAAAGACACATGTTTGTAAGTTGAATAAGGCCCTCTATGGCCTGAAGCATACTCCTCGTGCATAGTACTCCCACATTGATGGTTATCTATTGAGTCTTGGCTTCAAGAAGAGTGATGTTGATCCATATCTATATTTCAAGTGTAACGGCCCTGGTTAAAAATCCATGTAAAAAAATATGAGACCAAGGTCATGGGACACGTATTCTAAGCTAAATGGTGGGAAAAACATCCTAGTGGGTGTTAATTTTGGTTATTATGGCTAAATTAAATTGGAAAAGGCAATGGAAAAGGCTTTGGAAAGGCATGAGGCATTAATTGGCATTTTATTTATGAAAATAAAGGAAAATAGGAGAAAAGGGAGGTGAAAGGTCACAGGTTTCATGTGAGGAGGAAAATGAAGGAAAACAATGGAAATTGAAGAAAATAGAGGCCTCATTGATAAAAATGCTTCTAAGGATTAGTCGGCAAGATTTTGCTCTGACTTATGGCTCTCATTCTATTCTCTCTCTCTCTCATACTCTTGGATACTTAGAGATTTCTTGTAGAACTCTTGGAGGATTGTGGCGTACTTTGGATTTGGAGCAAGAAGGCAAAGGAAAGGAAGGAAAGCGCAAGAGGATATTGGGATTAGCAGCTACATATGGATTTATTTACAGGTATCGAGTTGCATGTATGGTTTCCTTGATATTTTTCGCATGCATGGCACATGCATGTGGTTTCTTGGATATGATTTGTCATTGGCTTGGAGTATTTCCTAGATTGACAATGGATTTTCCTAGCCTTGCCATTTCCTAGAGAGCTATGGTGTTTTGGGTTCATTTCATTGCTTCTTCTTTTTTTGGTTCTCATGTGATTTTGGTTGTGGGTTGAGTTATTATTTCTTGGAGCCTTGGTTGGACAAACACTCTGGAAGCCCTGTAACAACTTGGCTTGAGTTACTAGCCTTGAAGCCTTGGTTGGAAAAATGTTTTGGAAGCCCTGTAGTAGCTTGGGTTGAGTTACTAGTCCTGGAAGCCTTGGTTGGAAAAATTCTCTGGAGCCCTTGGTGGGTTGAGTTACTAGTCCTAGACCCTTGGTTGGACAAATGCTCTAGAGCCCGACAGCAGTTGTGGGTTGAGTTACTAGTATTAGAGCCTTGGTTGGACAAATGCTATAGAGCCCGGTAGCAATCGTGGGTTGAGTTACTAGTATTAGAATATGGGTTGGAACAAATGCTCTAGAGCCCTGAACAACTTGGATAGAGACCGATCTGGTGATGGTTAATGATGTTTGACTGTGAGGTGGAATCACTAGTTGAGGGTTGAGGGTTGAGGTGGTTTGGCCTCTGGAATCCTTGGTTTGGTTTTGATTGATGATTTTTATGAGAACCCACATTCATGCTTGGAATATGGCACAGGGGTGACTGGATGAAGAGATATTTGGCTCATCCATGTCTACGGTTAGGTGGAACATGGAATCCATACTTGGTTGCATTTTTATTAGGCAATAATAGCTCTTTTCCTCTTGTATTGATGGGTAAATATTCTTGTTATTATGTGGCTTATATGGTTGTTATGTGCTCATCATTTTTGTTGTTTATATGTTGGTTATGAATGTGTTTTATGATGAAGATGATGTATGGTTCTCATCATGTTTTGATTGGTAAATGAATAAACAATGTATCTATGCCCAAATAGATGATAATGAAGTTAATGAGATGAGGCAACAATGCTTCTTAGCGATTCTCAGATAAGTATGAGACCCCTTTGCTCAGATATTTTATTAAAACTTGTACATTACATATTTGTGACATGTTTGATGAAATGTTTGTCATGGCTAATAAGGGTCCAGTCAATTCCTTGTTCAAGTGTTGGCTTGTGCATCATTGTTTTGTTGTTATATTTCACTTCTGAACTTGTCATTGAATTATGGGCAGTGACCTGGGCTCTAGGACTAAAAAAGTGGCTCAAATCTGGGGTACGTTGGAATAGGTATGTTCGAAAATGTCCTTGGAATCATGCATGCCCATGTTGTGGGAGCTTCTAGAGCCTCCTAGACGCACCATTTCCCATATCAAGGGATATTCCAGGGGTTAAATAGTCTAAAAGCTCAGTGGGACCCAAGGGTTGGTTACCTGAGAGATAGGGATGGCTCCTGGGAGTTTTTTTGCTGGTGTGGAGGGTCTATTTGATGTGTTTTTGTCGATTCCACTTACTTAAGGTCACCTAGGAGGTTGAATCATATCATAGTAACTCTTCATCACATGTTTATCCCGATTGGTTGATTACTTGGGTAGATGTGGCAGGAGGGTGTTACAGAGTGGTATTAGAGCATGGTTCACCCCTTGCACTAGATGGGTGGTGTGTGTTGGTCATGCATTCATATCGGTTGCATGTGTGTTAATCATCCATGTGGTCTATATGATTTTTGCATATGCATCGTGTCGATCATGGTTGTAGTGATGCTGCCATGTGAAATAGGATGTTGTTTTTGTGAAGTGTGTCGTCATGAATGTATGATTCATTATGCATTGCGATATGTTTGTTGTGCATACATGTCAGTTGCATATGTGTTTTGTATGTTGGTGGACTATCTGCTTGTTGTGTATGCATGGTGGTGGTAATTATTGTAGTTGTATCGCCATGTGGAAGTTGATGGTGTTTGTTGTTGGATGTGATCATCATGAGTGCATGTAGGTTATGCATTTTTTATGCATGTCAGTGTCTGTATGTTGTTATGCATGCATTTTTATGGTTATGGTTGTTTTCCATGAGGTCATTGTATGCAATTAGGTCATCATGATGTTTTTGGTATGTTATGATGCTAATGTGTTGGTTGAGATAGATCAGGAGATGCATATCATCAAAGTGAAGTTGTGGCACTAGACTACGGGGTAAGAGCATATCGTCATACAGGTATTGTATGTTTGGCATGCAGGTATGTTGGCCAATGGTTGTTATAATAATTAGGGTTATATACATGTTTTTCGTCTTATTGTTGTTGCAGTTACATGTATGACAAATGCTAGTTGATCAGTTTAGTTATATGCATTATGGTTATGTGTATGCCTTTCATTCTATTGATGTTATGGTTACATACATGATAGATGTTAGTCAAATGGTGTGATCATATGTACATGGATTGGTTAGTAATGCATGGTATTAACTTGAAGACTATGTTATATGTTATTAATGATTATGTTATATGATTAACTTGTTGTTGTTAAATGTTAGTTAACTTGATGATTAGTGTTATTGCCTTTAATATCTTCATGTTATATGTACCATGCTAGTTTTTTTGGCCTATGCAGATGGTTATGGTTATGAGATTCAGGTATGATATGATATAGTTGTGATATTGGGTTGTACTAATCTAGACTGGCCGTGCATATGTGATTGTTATGCATGAATGACAATTGTTTATGAGTTTATGATGTGAATACGTTAGCTAGTTATTGTTATGGATATTATGACCCTATTTATGTTTGAGTTGATATGTTGAGTATTTATATTGTGCTAATATAGATTGATTGTGTAGACAAGATAGCCTCCCTTGAGATACATTAAGGTGTGAGTTTTCTTATGTCATATACTTGGTGCTTCACTATTTGATTATGTCGTCTATCTGGTGTTGAGTGTTTGGTGGCTATTATGTCATCTAGTTGATTTATCTAACATGGTACGTGTTAGCACCGTTCTATGCTTAGTCATGAGTGAGTTTTAAATCTTTTTATTTTTATGATAAAAATTGTAAATTTCAAAAAAAAATACAACGTTGCCAGAAGTTCTGGTAGCGCCTGTTAACCCTGTGGGATATTATGTTTTAACTCTATTTTATGTCTATTTTTCCTTTACCTGATGCTACAGGAAGTTCCAGCAACCTCCCTTGTTTTTAAAAAAATAAAAATAAAGTGCATCCACTTTTGAATTAGCCACGTGTTCTCGATATCAACTAAGGTTTAAATCTTTAAATCACGAACCATGTCACGTGATAGGAAATGTTGCATGTTTGAATGATGTCGATTTAGTTGTGTTCATACGTGGAAGAGTTAGGTGTCAATGCGCAGTCGTAAAGACCAACTGTTGTTTGTCTTGTCTGACAGCCTAAGTCGTTGTGCCCACATGTCAAAGGTGTGTATTATGATTATCAATTTTAACTTGTGGATCTTCATTTTAATGTGGTGACCGTTTGGTTAATCATGCATGAGTGCTGTCGTAATTTTAGGCCTGCCATAAAATGCGATGGAGGTGATTTCCAACTCAAAAACCGTTCAGCTCCAGCCACATGTTGCAAAGAATCTGAAACAAAGTTGGAAACTAAAAGATATCATGAGGTGTGGTATACGGTTTCTGATATTTCCCATTATGAAAAGATCTTATGCATGGAAAAGTGAACCAACATATCACTTAGAAATACCGAGAAAAAAAAAAAAAAAAGGATTAGTTTTCAATTTCGACTGTTGGTGAATAAGCAGTTACAGTGAGCAGCTTGAGGAGGAGACTAAATTTTCAGACAGTTTGCATTGAACATTCAGCAACACCTGTTAAGAAATTCCTAATCTTGGCACCTTTCTAATCTAGCAGACAGCCTTCTTTATTGCTTAGATGACTAAAAAAGGAGGAAAACTTAAGCGTATTGAACCTCAAGGGGTTGATTTAATAGATGCCAAACCGAATGTGAGGGGATTATTTGTACATGCTGGGTGGTATCCATTTTGCTCAAGGTTAGGAAGCTCTCATCTAGGATTAGCCAAATAATTTTCCCTCTCTTTTGATGGACAAGAAGCAAATGTTTATGGCCTCAAAATACAGGTATCAACAGATTCAATTGTTGAATCTTTCCACCTCCCACAAGAAGGAGAGAAATGGTTCAAAAACTAACTTATTACTGGAGGCGACCTGAACAGCTTCATCAAGGATGAATACAGAGACCATAAATGGGCTAAAGGGGTTCCTAGTAGTTCTCTCAAGGATGAATGGATTGAAATTTTCAAGCTCAATAAGATCTACCTTACTTGTGAGAGGAGGTATACTATTGTATTTCAATATCACATGAGGTTTTTGTTTCACATTGCAGGTATGAAGACTCTCAACCTACCTTTCTTCCTGCTGAAAATTCTGAATAAGATATCAACTAGAATACAAACCCATGCGGTAGCTTTAGATTATAGCATCTACCATCAATCTCTTATCAAGGTGCTAATTGTTGAAGAACTCGGAAGAAGAAACCAGACTTGGGAGAATTTCCTATTTTATAGGGCAGACCTACCTGCACCTACACAAAACATTCCTGCTCAACAACTTCCAGCCTCATAGAAACATTCTCAACCTGCTAAGAAGAAGGGAAAAATTCAGAAACCAACTACCTCATTAGTTGGTATAAGGACTAAAAGAAAAACAAAGAAGGTGAATATCTACAAAAAGTAAAAGGAAAAGATTCCCCCAACCAAAGTTGAAGAGAAGTTGGAAAAAGGAGAAGGTTAATCAATTAGCAAGCCTAAATCGATGAAGATTGTGCCTCATGTTTCTCCTTTTCCCAAGGTATATGCCAAAGCATAGAGAAGAAAGACTGCAGCTGCAGAAAAATCAAAAGAACAGCTGTTTCCAGAAATTCTGGTGGAAAACATTTAGCATATGGTTCAGAAGAATTATCAGCCCACCAAATAAGATAAGGATCTCCTGAAGGATGAAGGATATGATATTAGCAGCAGGAAAATACAAAAGGATGCAAGACAAGTTGTTGACAGCTGGAAAAGACATACAAGAGCCAAAAACAAATTCAGGCTGAAATCCAAAGCCTTACATAACCCAAGCTTGATGACAGAAGTCATAGATGTGGAGAGGAAATATGAAGGGTTACAGACTGTAACTCCTTCAATTGCAAAATCTAGTGGGTTCAAGAAGAAATAAAATGGTAAAACCCCTTCAGGCAAGCAAACACGAACCTCCAAGAGAAGAAAAATCCAAAAGAGCTCAAAAGAGAAAAAGGCCATTGCAAAAGAGACAACCACCAGGACTACAAGGTCACAATCATCAATTGATAGAAAAATAGATTTAGACAAGCTTGCAGAATTTGTAGCTCATATGGAGGAGAGGTAAAAGGGTTTCCCAATGAAGTATCATCTTGCCTATTAGTTATATTTTGGAACAACTCAATTTTCAGAATGTTTTAATTTGCACAAAATTTTTCAAGTATCTTGTTGTGCATTTTTGAAAAGGAAACAGAGTGTTACCGGAAGTTTCGGTAGCATTACAGTTTTTGCGCAGTTACAAGATTTTACTGAAAGTTCTGGTAGTGTCTGTTTTTAATGATTTTTACAGTTGTCAGTGGAATTTTCGAGCTAGTCCAAGGATGATAAGGACTCCTAATGATATGGACTTGTCAAGTGATGTTTGATAAGTGGTTTTGAGGTTGTTAAATGATACATTTAATGAAGCTACATGGGTTTTAAAGAATGAATATTATGGAGAGACAGCTCAGCAAAAAAGTAGGCAGGTTTCCAGCACACCCAGCAGCACAGTTCGAATTGTCTTCTTTCTTCCTATCTACATTTGTCATGTTAGTTATATTTCGATAGGATATGTCTGATATAACTCCTATGTAATGAGAGGAAGAATGGATCCTTCTTTTTAGGAGAGATGGAGTTGTGCCATTTCAAGGTTGGGATTTTGGTCGACCTGAAGACTTTTTCATAATAAAGAAAACTCCTTGTGTACTTCATGTTGGAGGACTTTGTGTTTCAAGTATTATCTAATGTATGGTGTGTTTCTCTTGTTGCTTTATTCATCTAGTTTATGAGTTGCAGCAGCTAGAAAGTAATATTAAGTGCATTGTTAGAGGATATAATAGTTAATTATCTATTGTTCATTCTTCTGCAAATCATTTACATGTTGTGTAGAGCATACTAGTGAAGGTTTCATGAAGGATTTATGAGATTATTTATGCATGTATTTTGATTTCTAAATGTTGTTTATTTTACGATAAACAGGTTTTATGTAAAAGGCCACTCTTATATTTGTGTGACTAATTTAAGATATGTATATTTCTTAGACTGACTACCAGTTATCTGCCACCTTTCATCTGTCACAATCTTCTCCCCTATACTACAAATTTCTCCATACAATTTATACTTGCCATAGCTTGCAAAATGCATGAAGGTCTAAAAGAGTTGAAATCATTTCAAACTCTTTAAGAAGCCATCCCACCATTCAAAATATTTGGCTTTGAAATGAACTATGATGTGTAAGGCTTACTCCTTTACAGTGAAGGAGTGACTCCTTGCGCTAACAATATGTTTATAATTTGCTTGTATGTTTGATTAATTATATGATATGATCATGTGTCTATAAGATTGCATGAAGTAATGATATGCTTTTAAGATGGTTGTAATAACATGTATGCGTTGAGACATTTGATATGTACTTGAGTGAAAATAGGTGATAGATGTGGCATCATGTATTATGAGTGATGATTGTGAGTTGATTGCTGATTATGACATGGTTTTAGACTTGGTAAATGTTGATTCCAAATTAATAGATATGTTGTCTTGATATTTGGAACATGTGACTGATATGTGTGTGTTCAGTTACAAGGCAGCGTGATTGGCACAACAAGGTAAGGTAACTAGCTTGTTGTTATGTTTATTTATGCACTGACAGTTATGTGTTTATGGCAGTATGATGCAGGGAATTGCATGGAAAAAGAGACTACCATGAAATCTTTGAAAAGGCTCGGATTGAGTCATGGTGTTCGTTGTGAGTCTTGTGCTTTTGGTATTTTGTGGTTTGTTGTGATTTATTGGCGGTTTTGTTTATGTCTAGTGTATGGCCATACCAATTTAGTTGTAGTGTCGTATTGTTATTGGTTTTCATGGTTTTCTTCTTGTTTGTTTCTTGTTCTTGCCTTTTATGTTTTGAGGGTCTTTGGAATTGGTTGGGAAATGTAACAAACCTGGTGAAAATTCCATGTAATAAAGTTAAAAATAATAACCACGGTCGATGGGACAATTATTCCAAGCTGAATGGTGGGAAAAACATCCTATCGAGTGTTCATTCATTTTATTATGGCTACGGAAATTAGCAAATGCAAAGGCAAAGTATTTGAAAAGGAACGAGGCATTAATTAGCATTATATTTATGAAAATAATGGAAAATAGGAGAAAATGGAGGTGAAAGGTCACAGGTTGCATGTGAGGAGGAAAATGAAGGAAAATAATGGAAAATGAAGAAAATAATAGAAAAAGAATTTTGAGGATCAATTGGAAAGTTTTTTGTTGGTTCAATATTTTTCTCACCTTTTGTTAGTGCATTTTTGAAGCTTTCTCATTATTCTCTCTCTCTCTCTCTCTCTCTTGGACACTTGAATTTTTTGGAGCACTTTGGCATTAGAGAAAGAAAGGAAAGAAAGCAAGAAGTAGGAGGAAGCAAGCAAGGAGGAGCAAGAATCAAGCAGCTACAGCAGGATTTTTTGCAGGTATTGATATGCATGCATGATTTCCTTGCTAGATTTGGCATGCATGGTATTGCATGTGATTCGTTTTTGTCTTGGCATGGGTTTTTTCCAAGAGTGGCAGCGTATTCAGCCTAACCTTTCCATTTCTAGATAGACATGGTGTTGTGGAGTTCTAATGTTTGGTTTAGTTGGATTACCAGATGGATTCGAAGCTGAGTGAGGTGGATCTTTGAATGATTATGGAACTAGTTCATGTGTTGCCTCGGTTTAGGGCCTAGTAATCTAGGTTTGGATTGCGGTAAAGCCTGAGAGGTGGTTTTCTCTCCATTTCAGGCCTAAGAATCCCGCGTTTGGGATATACGGTAAATCCTAGAGAGTATGTCTCGATTTAGGGCCTAGTGACCCCTGATTAGGACTATGGATTGCGGTAAATCCTAAGAGACTAGGAGACAAGAAAATTCCTCACGGTTTAGACAGAGAGAGTCCGGTGATATCCATGCTGGTGTTGGCCTAGCGATCGGGTGTAGATCACGGTAAAGCCGATTATGACATGTTTATTGTGTTGGCATAGTGATCTGGGATGGATCATGGTAAATCTTGATTTCTATTGATGGGGGTGAGGTGGTTTAGCCTCGCGATGCCCTGATTAGTTCTTTCGGTTTGGGTCCCACATTCATGCCTAGAATATGGCACGGGGGTGATTAGATGAAGAGAGATTTGGCTCAACCAATCTATGGTCCAATGGAACATGGAAGTCCCATCTCTGGTTGGTTTTTACATTCATTCATGAAAAGCTCATTCCTTTGATATTTGATGCATAATTTCATTGGTTATTATGTGGATTCTATTGTTGTTGTACCCATTGTATTTTTGTTGTTATTATATTGGCTATAAGCATGTATTTTATCAGTGATGATGTATGGTTCTATCCATGTTTTTTCTTGTAAATGAATACACAATGTGTCTATGGTCAAATAGATTGTATTACAGCTTATGATGTAAGGGATAAATGCTTCTTAGAGATTCTCAGATAAGTATGAGACCTTTATGTTTAAATCTATTGTTTACACTTGTAGATTAAATGTTTGTGACATGTTTAATGAAATTCCTATCATGGCTAGGAGAGGTCCAGATGAGTTCCTGATGATGTGATTTCCTATGTCGATCATAGAAACAATCACATCATCGGGAACTCATCTGGACCCCTCCTAGCCATGACATGAATTTCGTCAAACATGTCACAAACATTCCATCTACAAGTTTAAACAATAGATTTAAACATAGGGATCTCTTACTTATTTGAAAATCACTAAGAAGGATTTCTCCCCTACATCATAAGCTACAATACAATTTATTTGACCATAGATACATTTTGTATTCATTTACATGTAAAAAGATGGATAGATCCATGCATCATCATTGATCGAATACATGCTTATAACCAGCACAGTAAAAACAGAAATATAATGGATACAACAGCAATAAAATCCATACATAAACTAGTACATTTGCATATCAAATACCAGAGGAATGAGCTCTTCATTACTGAATGTAAATAACACCAAAAATGGGACTTCCATGTTCCACATAACCATAGATTGGTTAATCCAAGTATCTCTTCATTCAATCACCCTCATGCCATATTCCAAGCATGAATGTGGGATCTGATCAAACACATCAATCATAATCAGTCCATGGCTTCCAGAGACCAAACTGCCTCAACCCTAAACTAGTGATTCCAACTCACGGTCAGACCATCACAAATTGGTCTCTATCCAAGCTGCTCCGGGGCTCCAGAGTGTTTGTTCCAATAAAGTCTCTAGGACTAGTAACTCAACCCCAGTTGTTTCTGAGATCCATATTGTTTTTCCAACCAATGATCCAGGACTAGTAACTCAAACCACCTAGGGCTCCAGAGCATTTGTTTGACCAAGGCTCTAGGACTAGTAACTCAACCCAACAGTTGTTCATTAAGCTGGATCCATAGCGTTTGTCCAACCAAGGCTCCAGGAACTAGTAACTCAACCAAACAACTAAAGGAATCATGAGAACCAACCATAAAAATTAAATGGAATAAACCCACAACACCATGGTTATCCAAGAAATGGCAAGGCTAGGCAAGTCCACATGCATACACCATACATGCCAAAACTAGTGAGGAAAACATACATGCAACTTGGTACCTGGAATCAAATTCCATTGTAGTTGTTGATCTCGATTTTTGCTTGTGCTTTCCTGCTCTTCCTTTCCCTTCTTGCTCCAAATGACCAAGTATGCCGCACTCTCCAAGAGTGCTCCAAGAAAACTATACGTATCCAAGAGTATGAGGGAGAGATAGAGAGAGATCAAGAGAGAGAATAATGAGAGAGCTCCAAAAATGCACTGACAAAAAGTTTACGAATTGATCCTCAAGAGCCTTTTTATTAATGAGGCCTCTGTTTTCTTCATTTTCCATTATTTTCCTTAATTTTCCTCCTCACATGCAACCTATGACCTTTTACCTCCGTTTTCTCCTAATTTCCATTATTTTCATAAATAAATGCAAATTAATGCATCATGCCTTTCCAATGACTTTGCCATTGCCTTTGCCAATTTACTTAGCCATAATAAATCGAAGTGAACACTTGCTAGGTTGTTTTTCCCACCATTCAGCTTGGAATGTGTGTCCCATAAACCGTGGTTATTATTT
The DNA here is from genome assembly GCA_034641835.2 of Pinus albicaulis. Taxonomy (NCBI): domain Eukaryota; kingdom Viridiplantae; phylum Streptophyta; class Pinopsida; order Pinales; family Pinaceae; genus Pinus; species Pinus albicaulis. The sequence continues at coordinate 1,432,635,809 of CM076578.1, read as the reverse complement.
TTAGCTTTTATTACATGGAATTTTAACCAAGGTTGTTACAGAACCCTCCCCCTTGGGGGAACACCATCCTCAGTGTTCAATGACACCTACAACCAACAAGACTATTGAAAAGCAAAACATACTACCCATGGAGCTTTATAACACAGCTCATTGTGGTATTTACAAGGACCACTTATTAAACATGACAAACATACAGTTTACTAGAGATTTATAACACATCCCATTACGGTATTTAAAATACAACCACATTTACTTCAACCAACAAATAATCATATTGTCTATGATGTGATTACTTGTGTAGATCATGGAAGCAATCACATCATCAAGAACTCATCTAGACCCCTCCTAACCAAACTTATCACAAACATTGCATCTATAGGTGTAAACAATAGATTTAAACATAGGGGTTTCATACTTATCTGAGAATCGCTAAGAAGCATTGTTCCCTTACATCATAAGCTACAATACAATCTATTTGACCATAGACACATTATGTATTCATTTACAAGAAAAAACATGGTTAGATCCATACATCATCATTGATAAAATACATGCTTATAACTAGCATAATAACAACAGAAATACCATGGGTACAACGGCAATAGAATCCACATAATAACCAGTGAAATTATGCATCAAATATCAAAGGTATGAGCTCTTCATTAATGAATGTAAAAACCAACCGGAGATGGGATTTCCACGTTCCACCCGACCATAGATTGGCTAAGCCAAATCTCTCTCTAGCCAATCACCCGTGTGCCATATTCCAAGCATGAATGTGGGACTCAAACCAAAAGAACCAACCAAGGAATCCCGAGGCTAAACGACCTCACCCTCATCAATAGAAATCGGGCTTTACCGTGATCCATCCTGGATCACTAGACTAACACAATAAACATGTCATAACTGACTTTACCATGATCTACTCTCGATCACTAGGCCAACACAAGCATGGATATCGTTGGATTATCTTCGCCTAAATCGTGAGGAATTGTCCTGTCTCCTAGTCTCTCAGGCTTTACCGCAACCCACAGTCTGAATCAGGGGTCACTAGGCCCTAAATCGAGACATACTCTCCAGGATTTACCGTATATCCCAAACCTGGAATTCCTAGGCCTGAAATGGAGAGCAAACCACCTCTTAAACTTTACCACAATCCAAACCTAGATTACTAGGCCCTAAACCGAGGCAACACATAAACTGGTTCCATAATCATTCGGAGATCCACCTCACTTAGCTTTGAATCCATCCGGTAATCCAGTTAAACCAAACATGAGAACTCCAAAACACCACGGCTATCTAGAAATGGCAAGGCTAGGGTGAATACATTGTCACACCTAGAAAAAACCCACATTAAGACAACAAATAACAACATGCAATACCATGCATGAAAAATATAGCAAGGAAATCATACATACAAATCAATACATGAAAAGAATCATGTTCTAGCTACTTGATTCTTTCTCCTCCTTGCTTCCTCCCTCTTGCTTCTTTTTTTATTGCCTTTCTTGCTCCAATGCCAAAGTGCTCCAAAAAAATTCGGTGTTTAAGAGTGAGAGAGAGAGAGAGAATAATGAGAGAGCTCCAAAAATGCACTGACAAAAGCTGACCAAAATCTTGAACCAACAAAAAACTTGCGAGTTGATCCTCATAAGCCTTTTTATAGAAGATGCCTCTATTTTCTTCATTTTCCTCCTCACATGCAACTTGTGACCTTTCACCTCCCTTTTCTCCTATTTTCCATTATTTTCATAAATAAAATACCAATTAATTCCTCATGCATTTTCAAATCCTTTGCCTTTGCCTTTGTCAATTTCCTCAGCCATAATAAACAGAATGAACACCCACTAGGATGTTTTTCCCACCATTAAGCTTGGAATAAGTGTCCCATCGACCATGGTTATTATTTTTAACTTTATTACATGGAATTTTCATGAGGATTGTTAGAATACCCCCCCCCCCCTTGGGGGAACACCATCTTCGGTGTTCAATGACACCTACAAACTAGCAAGACTGCTGAAAACAAAACATAGTGCCCATGGAGATTTATAACACAACTCGTTGAAGTATTTACAATGAATAACATGCTCAAAATAAAAAATCATCATGACATTCATAATGTGTACTAGAGCTTTATAACACAGCACATTAAGGTATTTACAATAATAGACACATATGCACAAATTCTCAACCAACAAATGAAAGGATATTATTCCCATATCAGCATCAAGGGAATCCAAAGGCTCACACCTCCATCCTCAAAGTAGTACCTGGATTCACTTCCTTCCCAGGAAGTCCAAAATCCACTGTCAAAGCCAAAGTTGCATCCAATGTCTAGCGTTACAATCTTGCACCACTTGTCCTCTCAATGAACAGTTACCGACTCATTGTTCTAGGGCACACTCCCAATGTGCATTTGATTCCATCTAGAAATGCTAATGACCAAAACAAATCCATGCTCGACCTTCCCTTCTTTGGTACACAGTCCCTCGAGAAATTCGGTCACCCCCTTCCATGCAGTCACTCACCTTCCAAGTTCCCCAGCATCCCCTATCCCTGGCGATCCATCCCTTGGCAAGGCTTCCTCGCATCAGAAGAGAAAAAAACCAAGGCATATACCTGCCTCAAAACCATCATACCAGTCATAGCATGCTCATGGAAACTAATGGACACTATTGGCTACCAGTGTCCCACAATGGCCATGCTCCTGAATTGTGTTACTAGCATATTACTGCATGTTTCAATTCCTTTTCACTATTGTTTCTAATTCTTGCAATCAGTTTCAACCACCCAGGCAGGCATTGCATGCTTTCCTATACCAAGCACATAATTTCCATTAGATTATAAAAATAAAATAAAAAAATTCAAATCATTCCTCATTGGTATCTCATTAGTAAGGTACACTTGCAATCATGTTTACTTCCTATCACAACAAGTCAAACTAATTGTTTGATCAAATCATCATGTATAAACATATCACATCTGCTTAGCTCAAAACACAACAATCATAGGTCAACATCATGAATCGCATGAAATCATCATAAACCATAATCATAAATCACATGTAATCATCATAAGTCATAATCGTAGATCATGTGCATAATAGAACTGAAATAAAATTCTCATACTTATCCTTTAGCTGGTCCTTAGTTCTGCCTTTGTTCTTTCTGTACGCACACCAAATCAACTGCCACACTCGGCGAGCACCCATTTCCTTTGCTACTCTTCAATCATGTACACATACACACAATGTACTTCACAATACTTACACCCACATATGACATACAACACCATACAATACACGCATCCACACCGGCATGCGACACATACACCTACACCTTGTGTAAAATACAACACAATACACACGCCTACACCGGCATACAACACATACACCCACATCAGCGTACAACACAACACAATACATACACATACATATACAGAGTACAACACAATGAATACATATGTCACGATACCAGGACTACACCATGCACATATGTAGTACCACATTCTCGCAACGCAGCCTGCACGACATGCACACAATACCACATGTATACCAATACCATATGCATAGCATGTACACAAACCGACTGTACACAACACTACCCGCACAACATGTGCACAAAATCACGTGTACACGGGACCACCTGCACAATGTGTACACAGCGCCAAATGTATATCACACCACACAATACCAAATGTACACAGCACCACATGCACGATATGTACACAACGCCACATGTACAAAGCTCCACCTGCACACAACACCATATGTACAACATGTACACAGCACCACGTGTAAAATCATGCACCCAAAACCATATGTACATAGCACCATATGTACAACATGCACACAACACCATATGTACATAACATTGCATATTCAACACGTACATAGCATCATACGTACACAACATCGCATATCCAACATGTGCACAACACCATATGCACACAACACTACATATCCAACACGCGCACAATACGATATGTACACAACACTGCATATCCAACATGTACATAGCACCATCTATACCTAGCACTAAATATGCAATATATACACCACACCATATATATACAACAAGAATACAACATCATATGTATACAACACTACATATGTTACATGTACGCATCACCATAGGTATAATCACTTAATATAAAACATGTGCAACATATACACAACAATAGTACCGCACATCCATAGACCACACACTGACCCCACAAGCAAACTTGCTTCTAGTGTCTTTCCACTATCTGTGCTTATCCTAGCATGTCACAAATCACACTACCTTCACTTCGCTAATGTCCCCCTTAGCACTACCTGTCCATAACATAAACATAGGCAAGTACAAGCATATAATATCAATTCATGTCCACGTGATATTGACCTCATAGACCTGTCATAGTTACTCTTCCCACTTGATTCCTCATAAGACCAAGAACCTCTTCATGCCATTCACCTCCATAAGAAATCATTCCTCTACAAGAATGATCCTTGAAAACCTTGTCATACATTTACATAGATACATAGATACATACATATATATAATCAGTAGCGTAAAAAAATCATCATCCTATCAGAAAATGACATACATACACACATACATGTATACATATATAAACATTATCATAATCACGATCACAACATTATTACTAGATAACATAAGGTCAATGTTAAGAGAACTTCCTTTATCCGTGCACAATATGCATAGTGTTGATAACAATTGTTCCCAACATAGCCAAGGCATCTAACACCTCATCTTCATTCACTTTACCTACTCTACCACTGTCCATTTACCCAATCGACTCAACCAATCCAACTGATTGTCATATTATTACCTTCTGTTGCGCTTACTCATGCACCGAGCTTCATCTGAGTCTTACATTAACTATTGGGTTTCATCCAGCTCTCCCCAAGCTCCATTCTTCCTTTCCCAACCAATTCCAAAGACTCAAAACATAAAAGTAAAGCACAAGAAACAAAAGAAGAAAACCATGGAAAACCAATAGAAATATGACCCCATGAACAAAGTGGCAAGGCATTGCACGAGACATAAACAAAACTGCAAATCAAGTGCAAGCAAATCATAAAATATTGAAATCACAAGGCTAGCAACAAACACCATGACTCAATCCCCATGGTTTCCAATACTTCCAAAGGAAAGCTCAACCCGAGCCTTCTTCAAGATTTCATGGTGGTCTCTTGCCATATAATCCCCTGCATCATATTGCCATAAACACATAATTGTCAGTACATAAATAAACATAACAATAAGCTTGTTACCTTACCTTGTTGTGTTAATCATGTTTCCTTATAACTAAACACACGCATGTCAGACATATGTATCAACATCAAGAAAACATATCTATCAATTTAAAATCAACATTTACCAAGGATAACAACCATTTACTAATCCACAGTCAATTCACATTCATCGGTCATAGTACATAATGATACAACTATCACCTACTTACACTCAAGTACATATCAACTATCTCAATGCATACGTGTTATTACAACTATTTTCATGCAATCTTACAAAAACATACTCATATCATATGATTGATCAAACAATCAAGAAAATTACAAATCTACCATGTTAAATAAATCAACTAGATGACATAATAGACACCAAATAGACGACATAATCAAACATTCAAGCACCAAGTATACAACATAAGAAAACTCATAAGTTAATGTACCTTATTGGAGGCTATCTTATCTGCAAAATCAATATATATTAGCACAATATGACTTCACAAAACATCAGCTCAAACACAAATAATATCATAATATCCATAACATTAATTAACTATCATGTTCACATCATAAGCTCATAAACATTTGTCGTTCATGCATAATAACCACAAATTACACAATAAACCTAGATGCGTATGACATAATATCACAACATAGTAAATCATACCATAATGTCATAACCCTGACCATTTGCACAGGACAAACCAAATTATCATGATACATCTAACATCAAAATCTTAATGCAATAACCCTAATCATCAAGCTAACTAACATATAACAACAATGAGTTAATCATGTAACATAATCGTTAACAACATATAGCATATTCATCAAGTTAATTAACATAAAACATCAACAAGTTAATCATATAACATAATGATCAAGTTAATTAACATAACACAACAACAACAATGCGTACGACCACAAGTTACTATCATTCATGACTGTCTTACACGTGTGCATATGACTACACTAATCAACTAGCATTTATCACACATGTAACCACAATAACAATAGAATGACAAATATACAAGTAACCCTAATGTTTACAACAATAATGAATCACATACCTGCATGCTTGTATGACACTCTTCTCTTACCCCAAAGTCCATTGTTGCAACTTCACTTTACTGATCAACATCTCCTGCTCTATCTCAACCAACACATTAGCATCATAACATACCAATAGCATCATGATGACCTAATTGCATACAATGACTTTATGCACAACAACCTTCACCAACCAATGCAAACTTTACCATATGCACCCACTTGACATGTATAACCAATCGTGAACAGTCAATGCATGTCCCACATATATCATCACATAAGAAAGCATACACAAGCATGACCAATATTTAACCCTAGCATAAGCAAGCAATGCATCTACAATATGTAACAATATGTAAGCAAGCCTGCACGAACAATACACAAGCATGAGCAGCATGTAACCAGTCATACACTCATGACAACATATTGACAACAACACCATCATCACTTCCATGGCGACACCACTGCCACCATGGCCAACACAAGATGAATGAAACAAGCACATATAGACCACAAGAATACTAAATAGATATGAAACCAACATAAATGCATGATCAACACACCATCCACTCCAAGGGTTGAAACATGCTCTGATACCACTTTGTGGTATCAGATATCAACCAAAGAGAACAGGAACTAGACATCACTTGAAGAGAACGGAAACCAGACACCACCCAAGGAGAGTGCAACCACGCTTTGATACCACTCTGTGGTATTATATATCACACAAATAGACAAAAAACCAAACATCACCCAAGGAAAGCGCAACCATGCTCTAATACCACTTTGTAGCACCCCTTTTCCACATCTCCTCAAGTAACTGTCCAAGCGAGGTAAACATGCGATGAGAGGCTACTAATATGAGATTCAGCCTCTTAGATGACCTTGAGGAAGTGTAACCAATGGAAACAAGAAAAATGCACCTTACACGGCATCAAAAACATCCCCAGGAGGTAACCCAACCTCCCAGACCCCTGTCCCATGAGGGGGACTGACCTTTTTACCATTTTGGACCATAGCCGCAAGGCATGCCAAGGCAAGGTAGCGGCTGGGAGCCTATAGCCGCAGGCATGCTAAGGCAAGGTAGCAGCTAGGAGCCTATAGCTGTAGGAATGCCAAGGCAAGGTAACGTCAACGGCCCCAAATTGTGAGTTTTGTGTCTGCAACTCTGATAATTGTACCACCTTTTCAGCTCCAAAGCCCTGGACACTGCCCAGAACTTCAGGAAAATTTAGGGAATGATAAATAACATCAAAAAAAAGGTATGAAAGCAATCACATAATCGGGAACTCATCTGGACCCCTCTGAGCCGCTACCTTGCCATGGCATGCTTGTAGCTATGGCCTAAAAGGGTCAAAAAGTCAGTCTCCCTCAGAGGTCAGAGCCTTGGAAGGTTGGGTTACCTCCTGAGGATGTTTTTGATGTTGTGTAAGGTGTGTTTATCTTGATTCCATCAATTCCACTTCCTTAACATCACATAGGAGGTTAAAACTCATTAGAGAAGCCCCTCGTCGCATGTTTACCCCGGTTGGTCAGTTACGTGGGTAAATGTGGGAGAGGGATGTTATAGGACAGAGGAAAGTTGATGGAGCTTGGGGAGAGATTTGTGGTACCCAGCAGTTAATGAAAGACTTGGATGAAGTGTGGTGCATGTATAAGGGTATTTGAAGGTAAGAATACGACAGTCGATTGGATTGGTTAGGTTCATTGAGGTAAATGGACGGTGGCAGAACAGTCGTGAGAAAGGCAACATGAAAGGTAAAGTGAATGGATCTTATGTGTTAGATGCCTTGGCTATGTTGGGAACTGTTGTTCTCAATGTTTTCATGTTGTGCACGAATAAAGGAAGTTATCTTAACCTAGACCTAATTATATCTAGAAATTGTGTTGTAATCATGATTATGTTGATGTTTATATATGTATACATGTACGTATGTATGTATTTCTTGTCTAACAGGGTCGTCATGGATCATGATTGTTTAATGATAATTTATATATATCTGTGTGTGTGTGTGTGTGTGTGTGTGTTTCATCGTCTGACAAGACTGATGGGCCTCGAATATATCCATGTTTTCATCATGTAATATCACTGATCATACCCTAAAACCCTAGGTTTTTACCCTGTTTCGTACCCTAATTCCATAACTTGTCGTCGAATACACTCTATGGTTGGTTATCATTAGGTTTCTTAGATTTTATATGATAAAATTTTATTATTTCATGATTTACTAATTACGGTCTTTCTAAGCTCGTTTTTCACAGGGTTCCATCGCCGAATTTCTTCACAAGCCAGTAGAGTACGGAAATGGCTAATTTAGGGCTTTGACACTTTCGGCATGTTTCTGGAGAAACCGAGAGAGGTTATTATCAAAAATGATTTTATAATACATTTCCATAACTTTTATTTCACCCAGGTTACTCATGTCTGTCTCTAGAAGGAAATTAGCAAATTTACCCAAATCTGCAATAAATTTAAAATTTCCAAATTCCACCTCGATTTTCGTGCATCATAAGGAGAATGAAGACATTATGAAACATGGGTTTTTGTCCTAGTATATAAAATATATTACACCTAAATTTTTTTCTAAAATTCCTTACCATTTGGGAGATATGCAGAGTTCTTTGGGCCAATTTATATAAAAATTCAGAAAATCCAGATTTGTAAAAATCTTCCAAACAACCCTGTTTTGGACCTGGCAGTTAAGTTCCTGATTTGTAGGGGTCAAATACAGTTGGAAAGATTGATGATCTCTACGCATCAGATTCTATACCATTCTAGATCATCTCCAGCATCTTATCCATGAAGCCATGAATGGAATATTGTTGAATAGCAAGCCAAAGGTTGAATATTGTAATCAGGACTAATAGATCGAGTTAGTATAGGATTATTTTGGAATTGATATGCATGAAATATTTACTATTTTGTAATTTAAGGTTTTCTATAAAGTGTGCTCTGGAGGAAGATTAGAGAGAGTCATGAATTTTATCAGTCTTTGAGCTATTTGTTATCTAAGTCAAGTGTAACTATGTTTTAATTTAAGACGATTTCTACCATGATCTAGAGCATGTGTTGATTGAAGTTTTGGAGTGAAGAATTGATACATGTTTGAATTAGTTTGTTGAGCACCCCTTTACTTTTGTAAGTTAATATCCCAGGTGTGGAAAGGGCCCACCACAAGTTGGGAAGCTTTGTTCATCATAGGTAGCTTTTTAATTAGTTGTGTGATTTCTATTAGTTTTGATTCCATAGTTGCATATTTAATTCCAGTTAATCATCTCATAGTTAAAATTGCTTATTTCATGTTCAATTTACCTGTGTATGATTGTGTTTCTAGCATGGCTGAGTATTGTCTTTCTTGTCCTGGTGTGATCTGCGTGAACATCCTTTTATGAATGATTTCATAAAGAAAAATTGATCCCTATTCACTGGAATTCTCTCAATCGAATTGCAAAGGAGCATTAAGATTTAAATTAACGTGGATTCATACTTCACCGTAGCACTACGATCCACAAATTAAAACCATCAGATAGGTATCCATATTAACTCGAATACGGAGTGAATCCTCTGTTCTCTCTTCAAATGCCAATCACGGTGAATTAATTGGATCAAACGTGGAGTTGTGTGTTGACAGCATTTCAAATCTTGCACATATTCGCTCACAAAGTTAAATGATAACGTTTTCAAAGTTTTTGTGTTGAAATAAGAGATCACATACCTCGAATTGAATGCATAATCTCCATGTAAGGTCTACTTCCTTACATCTACAAGTGTCATTTAACTGAGGTATAAATTTTAGATTGATTTAATGGGATTATTTTTGGAAGTGCCAAAGAGAAACATACTTTCCATAATATTGTGTTTATTTGTAGGTGTCGAAGTATTTATCATTTTTCCGGAAGTGAATTTTTATTAAGGTTCAATAACACTAACTTACAAATATTAGAATTTAGGATCATTGTTGAAGCTGAGATCTTTATCTATTTGATGACCGCGATTAACTATTGTGGAGGTTGATTTCTCTATCATTTCTGGAGGCTGTGAATTATTGTAATATGGTGGCTGAGGGAAACATCTTTAGATCATTCATATTAGTCGAGTGTCCTCACCTTTAGAATATAAGTTATTGAGATATAAGGGTCATGATCCTTCTCTTGAAGCTGAGTTATTGGATTACTTTTTGGTGGTTAAATTCTAAGTTGTGCATTCATCTTTTGAAGGTCGAATTCTATAGATCATAGAGTTTGAGTTCTGTAACTTTCATTTATATTATTGTGGAAATGATAGACATTCCTAAGGATAGATCACAAATTCGGGTGAGTTTTGACTACAGCAAGATTCAGTGTTGGAAGTAGATTAAAGTTTGCTTACGACATTTTCAAAAGATTTGAATGGTGTGTGCAATTAGTTAAATCATAGAGATCAGAATGTATTATTTTCATTTGACTGAGTGTAAGGCAGAGTATTTAGATCAGTTCTTAGCAACGGAATTTATTATTTGTTGTTGAATAGTGAAAGAAGCATTGAAGTTAGTGTGTAGTTTTAAGGATTGAATGCAAGATTGATTTCAAGATTGCTTAGCCTTAATTTTAAGATTGAGTTGTGATTGCAAATAGATTAGGTATTTCAGTTATCAATTTCAAAGTGTAAGTTGCAAGAGTAAGAAGATTAGGATTTTGAATGTAGTTCTGAACTACCTAGTTGCTTGATTAAGGAATCTGATTTGTGTTTATTCACAATTTGATTGAATTAAAGTTTGCAGTAAAGAACTAGGTTTAATTTAAGATTCTTTTAAGTACAAAAGTTAAAAATTGATTTAGAGATAGGTTGAATGATTTTGTACTTAAATAGAAAGTTGATTTTCATACTCTAGTTTAGGTTAGATGCCTTGATCCTGCATTACCCGCGCTTGCACCTCGAAGCTTACGAGTCTCGGATTGATAATTTAATGTTGGAAACTATAAACATATAATTTCCACAACATTTTTGGCGTCATTGTCGGGGACGTGCTAAAGGGATTAGAGCCTAGTTTCCTTCACAAATTTTTTATGTGTGATCTTAGTTGCAGGGAAATTAGAGGGCGAAGAGTGTAAGGTAAGATGTGAGTGAAGAGCCACACATCCACTATGGTGGGGTTGCTCCAAAGTTTGCTTGTCCAAGTAAGTGAGTTTGGTGAGTTTTATTGAAATTAGAAGTTTTAATTCATTTAGATTAAAATTTTGAACTATTTAAAGATTAAAAAAAAAATGGAGTGTTGTAAGAACCCTTGTGTACTAATCCATGTGATGACGGAATATCATTGTTGTCTCGTTTAGAAGAAGAAAATGGTATTTTGAGGAATCATTTAATGAGGATTTTTGATGTTGCTACAGAGATGTATAAGTCATCAAATGAAGAATTAACAAGTGCAAAATTTAATATTTTGCTTGAACATAAATTTAATGAGGATGGTCATGCAACCGAACATTGCCCATCACTGCCACGATTACGAAAGGTACTCGGGAAATAAAGTAAGGAATCGAATCAATTGCCAGGTATAACTCAAAACCCATCACCATTTTATACTTGGAATAATGTTTATTCTCCTGAGCGGGTTCCTCAACAGATTTATAATCCTGCAGTTCCATGGAAAACTTTTAATCCACCTCCAATTGAATACCCTACTTCATGGACACAGTGGCCCTCTCCTTGGCCCTCCTCTTCGATTCATATATCCCCATGGTTTGGAACCTTTTCCCTAGGGTAGTCTTTCATGTAAAATCAATAATGATCACAATTTTCATTCAAAGTTCCATCAAGATATCATCCTTCATGGTCTCAAGTACCTATTCAACCTTTCTTTAACTTTAACCCTAATCCATACCCTAGCCCTTATCCTAACCTTAACCCTAATCCATACCCTAGCCCTTATCCTAACCCTAACCATAATCCATACCCTAGTCCTTATCCTAATCCATACCCTAACCCTAATACAAACCCTAAACCTAGCCCTCATTCAAACCCTAACCTTAACTTAAACCCTAGACCTAACTCTAATCTAAATCCAAAGCCTATTCCAAGCCTTAACCCAAACCCTATTTCAAACCCTAGCCCAAACCAAAGCTTAGACCCTAATCCAAACAAGGAGGTTGCACAACAATTTAAAACACTTGTTCTTCATGTTGATTCTCCCACTGAAAAAAATGATATATCTTCAAGTTTGGGGAATAGGGTGATTTTGGAAACATCTCCTATCCCTACAAAACATTTACCCCAGGAAGATCTAACTCAAAGACCATTAAAGGAGAAATCTATGATTGGAACCTATTCTAATACTATTATTGAAGCTCAATACCCTAGAATTCCCCTTGACCATTCTTGTCAATTTGAAAAGAAGATATTTGAGCTTGAACTTGAGGGATTTATATTTTGTATTTCACCAGATCCATTCTGCCTCCAAGATAGCGATTATAAAACTGTGGAATATGAGCATAAGTTGGAGAGTCATAAATATGTGGATCTCATTGAATCATGGTTTCAAGTAGTCGTTAATACACCCTATTCCCTCATCATTCAATAACTCTTGGTACCATATCAATTAAAGCAATTGGTTCCTCATACTCTAGTATGTGTTGAAGTTTATTCTTTAAAAATGAGTATGAATATATTTAGCATTTTGCGCACATGGTTACATTGGAAGTACTCCTACACTTAAAGGATATCCTCCTCTCTCTAAAGTAGGGTAGGGTAGTAATGTCATTTTAAATAAAATTGTTACAGCAGCATTCTTAAAACTACAATTCCTAAGGCACAGTCATTGAAATTTCTATCATTATACACTCTTGTGGTAAGACTTGTCAAAAGAAATTCACTCTTAATTCCTCATATAAAGTGACTTTGATTATTGGCCAATATTATATACTAGGACAGTTAGGGAAATTGTTATTGTTATACTTTCCATTCATAATCTTGACAGACTGTCATCCAAGAAACCTTTTCAAGTTTCTCTTTGAAGGTATTGATGAAAAGTCTCCTATGGTGAACCACTCCTATAAAACCATAATGAGCTCTTGTAAGAACCCTAGCATGACCAACTCAAGGAATCTTTCAGTCATTATCTGAGATGTTTTTAAATGAGTCCTTAGGGTAGCGAGACCAACCAGTAACGATTAGTAATTAAAAACTTTTCATGCCATCCTACGCTCTTAAGGAGTAGATTTTCCTCCCCACCTATTAAGTAACATATCTAAGGTTAATCATAATCAGAGTTTTTAACATAAACGAATCAATTCAGGGATAGGAGGTCTCATTATGAGTCGACCTACTATGATCATGGGTCCTAACGAGAATGACATTACCGCTACTGGTCACCAAACCAGGGTAATGGATTTTATTTGAAAAGTTGAAAGACAAGAGGTCTCATCACGAGCCGACTTGTTCATTCTTGTTATATCTTGTGAATGGCACTGTCAGTTGCTGGTTACCAAGCCACGACAATGGCGTTCAGTTAATTCCCAAATTAAAGTAAATGCTTTTAAATGACTCTAAATCTATATCTAATAGATGGGACACGGTCATTTCATTAGGTTAAGAGGCATCCCTGTCGAGGCTATAGACGCTTGCTGGCAGCAGGGCCATGCCTATGGTATTAAAGTTAATTTTACACTATAATTTACTCGGTTATTTTTATCTTTCCCTGAACTCATTATCATATCTCTTTGAGAATGGATTTAAGATCATTTCAATAATGTGCTTTGGAGTTCTATCTTTAAGAAATAATTTGGTTTTCATGGATGTGATACCCTTAGTGTAGGTGATTCACTTTGCTTGAATAAGAGGAGCTTAATTTATATGCTTGGGTAACGATAAGACAATCATCCTCGGAAGGTGTCATTATGTTATATTTATTTTTCCCTATTTCAATCCATTTTAATGCCTTGGTTTTTAAAATAAAGTCGCTCCTATTTATAATAATGAGGTTATTGAAAGTGAAGACATACTGCTTGGACTAATCTTGAGATGTTTTGTGGAAATTTTTATGGTCAACCATTTTAGGATGACATTATCCCTGCAGTAAAAACATTGTTAACATTCCTTTAGTAGCCCTAGCATTAGTTACTATGTTGGAATAATAAAGGTAAGCCTTGACATCATTGAATCCATGGTCACAACTTTTTCTTATCTTATTGATGCAAAGGAAGTTGGCATCACATGAAACTTACTGACGTGCTCTCACCTAATTAGCCCTATAGTTTAAATCATTACTCTAATATAGAAACCCTAACCCTTTATCCTTAATTAATATTTTGTCTTTGTCATAGGTTCAGCTTGCATGCGGACATGGAAGCTGATAGGCATGGGGGGAGAGATGATCAGAATTGTCAGGTTTAATTTACATTTTCACCCTATGCTTACTCATGGTTTCACTATCATTTTTCACAATTGTTGGGCTTGGAGCATGATCAGGTAATTTTCCTTTAATTTAACCTATTTCCTTTATTTCAATAACGAGGATTATTGATGATAGTGCTTGTGTTGTCTTAGGAAGCCACGATAAAAAAATACACATGCATCAACATTTTCAGGATAATGTTGATGTTGAGACCTTTTAACATCTTCAGTTTATCCTTCATCAACAGGTCATATCAGCAGTCGCATCAGCTCCAGCCATTCCATCATTTACTTCATCTTACGGCGCCGAGGACATCAACAACAAGGGTAAAACTTGAGGTAAAGTTGGCTTAAGATTATTCAATTCGTTATAAATTTAAGAAAATTTTGATGATTAACCACCACATATTCTGTATATTTGGTTAACCATATACCCTCAATTTGCATGCTACTCTAATAAGGTCATAATCATATTGGTTCATGTAAACAAAAGTAGCAACTATAGTACCTTCCCCTCCTACATTCACACATATTGTCAGAGGGTGAATTCATTGTTGCCTTTCATAAAGGAACCATCCATAGGCATTGGCCTCGTAAAAATAGAGCATGCTAGCACGTATATTACTATCTCCATCACCACCTCATATCATCCACCATTTCCATTTTCACCTATCATCCTATTCATCAATTTGTATCGTTCTCAAAATCAAATCTATGGCAGTCAAATAAGAATGGTGTTTCTCCACAAGAACCAACACCCTCAAATCTTCATGCAGTGGTTGTTCCACAAGAACTAACCCTACCCAAAGCCATGATGCCATAAAAACCTATGTATGAGCAAAGTATTTGTTTGCATGAGGACATGCAAAACCTAAATCACGGGGGGATGTTGGGTCTCGAATATTCCCATGTTTTCATCATGTAATATCATGGTTCATACCCTAAAACCCTAAGTTTTTAACCTATTCTGTACCCTAATTCCATAACTTGTCATCGAATACACTCTATGGTTGGTTATCATTAGGTTTCTTATATTTTCTATGATTAAATATGATTATTTCATTATTTACTAATGACGGTCTTGCTAAGCTCATTTGTCACAGTGTTCCATCACTAAATTTCTTCACAAGACAGTAGAGTACGAAAATGGCTAATTTACCGCTTTGACACTTTCGGCATGCTTCCGGAGAAACCGAGATATTTTATTGTCAAAAATGATGTTATAATACCTTTCCATAACTTGGATTTCACCCAGGTCACTCATGTCGGTCTCTAGAAGGAAATTAGCAAATTTTCCCAAATCTGCAATAAATTTCAAACTAAAAACTTCCGCCTCGATTTTCGTGCATATTAAAGAGAATGAAGAAATTAAGGAACATGGGTTTTGGTCCTAGTATAGAAAATATATTACACCTAAAACAATTTTCTAAAATTCCTTGCGGTTTGGGAGATATGCAGAGTTCTTTGGGACTAATTTATATAAAAATTCGAAAAATCCAGATTTGTAAAAATCTTCCAAACAGCCCTATTTTGGACCTAACAGTTAAGTTCCTAATTTGTAGGGGTCAAATAAAGTTGGAAAGATTGATGATATCTATGCAGCAACTTCTGGACCATTCTAGATCATCTCCAGCATCTTATCCATGAAGCCACGAATGGAATATTCTTGAACAGCAAGCCAAAGATTGAATACTGTAATCAGGACTAATAGATTGAGTTGGTATAGGAATATTTTGGGTTTGATCTTCATGACATATTTACTATTTTGTAATTTTAAGGTTGTCTATAAAGCATGCACTGGAGGAAGATTAGATAGATTCATGAAGTTTATCTGTCTTTGAGCTATTTGTTATCTAAGTCAAGCGTAACTCTGCTTTAATTTAAGACGATTTCTACCATGATCTAGACCATGTGTTGATTAAAGCTGTGGAGTGAAGAATTAATACATGTTTGATTATTTTGTTGAGAATCTTTACTTCTGTAATTTCATATCCTAGGTGTGGCAAGGGCCCACTACAGGCTAGGAAGTTTTGTTCATCATAGGTATATTTTTAATTAGCTGTGTGATTTCTATTAGTTTTGATTCCATATTTGCATTTTCAATTCCAGTTAATCATCTACATAGTTAAAATTGCTTATTACAAGTTTGATTTCCCTGTGTATGATTGTGTTTCTGGTGTGACTGAGTATTTTCTTTCTCTCCCTAGTGTGATATGTGATGAACATCCTTATATGAATGATTTCATAAAAATTGCTTGATCCCTATTCACTGGAAGTCTCTGAATCAAATTGCAAAGGAGCGCTGAGATTCAAATTAACGTGAATCCATACTTCATCGTAGCACTATGATCCACACATTAAAACCATTGGACAGGTATCCATATTAATTCGAATACAAAGTGAATCCTTTGTTCTCCCTGCAAATGCCAATCACGGTGAATTAATTGGATCAAACGTTGAGTTGTTTGTTGATAATGTTTCAAATCTTGCCCATATTTGCTCACGAAGTTAAATTATAACATTTTCAAAGTTTCTGTGTTGAAATAAGAGATCACATATCTCAAATTGAATGCATAATCTCCACGTAAGGTCGCTTCTGTTACATCTACAAGTGTCATTTAACTGAGGTATAAATTGCAGATTGATTTCATGGGATTATTTTTGGAAGTGCCAAAGACAAACATATTTTCCAGAATATTGCATTTATTTATAGGTGTCAAAGTAATTACCATTTTCCGAAAGTGAATTTTTATAAAGGTTTAATAACACTAACTTACAAATATTAGAATTCAAGATCATTGTTGAAGCTAAGATCTTCATCTATTTGATGACCGAGATCAACTATTGTGGAGGTTTATTTCTCTATCATTTATGGAGGTTGTGAATTATTGTAAGACGGTGACTGAGGGAAACATCTTTAGATCATTCATATTAGTCGAGTTTCATCACCTTTAGAATCTAAGTTATTGATATATAAGGGTCATGATCCTTCTCTTGAAACCAAGTTATTGCATTACTTTTTGGTGGTTAAATTCTA